>VZTD01003768.1:176000-250282 GCA_013397725.1 Rhagologus leucostigma
GGAGGGGGCCGGGGATGCCGCGGCGAGGGGCCCACGAGGAGCCTGGGAGATAAACAGGGCAGGGCAGTGACAGCGGCCGCGGGCGAGCGGCGCGGCGAGCGCGGGAGGGCCGGACACCTCTCCCCGCGCCGGGGCCGGGGTGCCGAGGGACGTGCGGCCAGGCCGGGGAGAGGAGGAAGAGGAAGGGAGGAAGTCGGGGAATCGTTTGGGGGAAACGGAGGGAGGATGTCGGTCCCGGAGGGAAGCGCGGCCGCGTTGGGGCCGCGGAGCAGCGCAGGGCCGGGCGGGCACGGCCCCGGCGGGCTCGGCACCCTCCGCTGTCGCACCAGGAATTGAGGTACCGCGCGTTGGAGCGCTGGCAGAGCCGGGCTCCAGGTGCTGTTCCAGCGGCTCGTTTGGGTTACCTGCTCGTGTTTTTCAGGAGACACATTTACAAATGCGGGCTGTGGCTTTCAAGGAAGGGAAAGGTCCAAATATCGATATCGGAGAGGACAAGCAAATGTTTGTCAGGCTCGTTATTTCAGAGTATTTTGAAGTAGTGTTTTAAGATCAGATGCAGTTACGAGCCGTGGGTTGTTTTGGTCACGCCGAGGGACTGCCTGTGCACGTTCTGCAGGGCTGTAGCGTGGAGCACAGGCTAGGCCTCGCCGAGCTGACTCAGTTTTGGGGGGAAAAAACCTTAATTGAAGGGAAAAAAAAGAAGAATTTTTGAAGGCGGTGGAAGTGTACTATCACCACTAAAATCTTTAAGATACTCATTTGAAGACAGAGACTTTATATAAATGGAGAGTGACTGGGACTACAGCAGCACCTGCAGCACTGAGGAGCCTGCCAGGGCTTCAGCAGAAATCTTTTTAACAGGATAATTTGGATTTCGGCTCTTGGGAAATGTCTTGGACTTCCAGATTTCAGGCTGAACATTACGTAGATATGTAGAAACTATTTGTCATCAGACGGGTTGCTTTCGTAAGAGGCAAAATTTCAGCAAACAAAAACATGATGGGCTTGCCTGGGTTTTCTTTCTGTTTTCTTTAGTTTTGGTGGCTGAAAAATGGTTTAGATACTTGTAAATAAAAATTTGCGTGTGTTTAGTGATGGCAGTAAAGTCATCTGTGTGTGTGTTTTAAAGTGATAGTTTAGCTGTTACAGTTTCTGCCATGAATTGTGGATAGTCTGTAACTCAGACTCACTGGTAAAAAATATAGAAGCTCGCCTCCCTATCATTATGTTACGTTTCCTTTATAAGACACATGAAATAAGAAGCCAGGCCCTTGGAAAGTGTTCTTAATTTTTTCAAATCATATTCAAATAACAACAAAGAAGAGCTGCTGAATATTCTAGTGGGTTTATGCTGCTGCTCGTAGGCCCCGTTGCTGTACACACGTGCTCGCCCCGCTGCCACGAGCAGTCTCCCTGAAATTAATGGAACTCTCCTTGGTGGTGAAGTTAAACGTGAGTGTAATTGTTGGTGAGAATATGGCCTTAACAAGCAGCCAAATATAGAGCTAGACTTATGGAGAAACGTAAATGTAATACTTCATCTTGGTTCACTGGTGTTGTATCCGATCCAGAGAACCCAGGTGTGTCAATACCAAACCATATGTATATATAGCAAATGCAACAACTGTCCAGCCTCCTTGGCCCAAGTGAAATAAAGATTTTGGCTCCCAATGCTTATAAATGTAAGATGTGATTTAGTGTTACAGCTGAAATTTAGTTGTTATTAATTTTTAAGTGGACACAGGACTATATCAGATACTGCCTTTGTGAATAATTCTTAGTTGTGAAGATGATCCAGTCTCTCTATCTTATCCCAAGATAGTAATTCTTGATTGGTTTTGCCACCTGTGTTTATTGCATGATGCAGTCTGCCGGATCAGACAGAGGGTGTATGGTATAAAATAGTAGTTTAGGGGAGAAGTGGTGCTTGCATAAAGAGTTGTAGATAAAAGCTGCTCTCTAAATGCTTACAAAACACCAGTGAGCAAGGAGAGGAAAAAGGAGTAAGGCTCTATGATTAAAGTGGCAAAACATGCAAGCAGGTTTTATGGAGGGCAGAGGAGGACTTCTGGGAATTCATGAGAGAGAAGGAAAGAAAGGGAGAAAGCAGAGGGGGAAAGTGTTTGTGAGAAAATGAACTTTGAAATGTAGCTGCTAAAATACAGTTTTGAACATGAGGCTCAAAATGGAGGCTTGTGCTGTCAGTGTGTGCTAGCAGAGGCCTGACATCCTATAAATACAAACTGTACCTCCCTGCCCGTTCTGCCACAGACGTACGGTTCCTGTGGGTGAGACACAGGCTGAGGAGGGGAATAAACGAGTAGCCAGGAGATGCTAAGGGGAATCTTTCTAAATTTTACCACGTTATGATACTACTCCTGCAAAAATATGTTGGCTTTATATAGAAAGCTGCCGGTCTGGCAGCGTGGAGCAGCTCAATTAAATGCTGCTGTTGGAGTTGTTCAGCGTGCATGGAAAAACGGGTACTATAGGCAGATGGGCTGCCCTGTGCACTGGCATCCAAGCAGCACAGCAGAAATAGCATCTATCTACTTATGGAAACTGGAGTAAAGTCGAGTGGGGTTTTGCGCTGCAGGTACGGAGGGGGAGCAGGGGAGAGCTGCAGGGGGGCTCTTGGGAGCAGGCAGCCACAAAAGGTGGTCTCTGCGTCTCGTCGTGTGTAGGGTTGATTTTGGAACACGTAGGGAGGGTGGGAGGCTGCTTACAAGACACAAATAAGAGGAGGTTTTTTGTAGCTTTGTGGGTGGAGGCTTAAAGGGATGCCTTCCTTTTTCAAATGTGAGTATCTACATATTTTATTCCTTGTGATTTAAGTTACAGAGTTTGGGTGATGATGAACTGCAGCCAAACTTAGAATTCTTTAAGGATGTGACAGAATTTCTTCGGTTTAATAGGGACTTCAGTCAGTCTTTCCTTCTGTCAGATAGTAGTGACAAGGCAACCAGGTCGTCTTCTCTGTAAAATGTTGAGGTTGTCCATTTTCTTTCCAAATACTGCAATCTGCTTTTAACATTGTCACTGGAAAAACGGACAGTGAAATGATCCAAGATTCAGATCTGACACATGACTTGAGCCGGGCATTTATTTTTAGCTACAACTGAAGTTTCCAGTGGCAATTATTTCTTTCACTTTTCGCTCTTGCACTGAGAAACCCAACTTTCTCGATTTTACCCTGAAGAAAAAAATTCTAGTGTGTCCCTTAATCACTTATGCTTCCTTCTGAAATTGATTTACTTTCATTTTCTAGGTGCTGGTGAATCCGGTAAAAGCACAATAGTCAAGCAGATGAGGATCCTGCACGTGAATGGGTTTAATGCTGAGTAAGTGCATTTGCTTTTTCACTTTACAACGTACCTTCCTCCTTTGCGCCACCGTCAGTGCTCCTGGTTTATATCTTGTGTATTTTCCTCTTGCTGCTGTTTCACTGTCTCTAGAATTTGGATGTGTATTTTTAGGTGAGATTAATGGACATTAACCTGAAGAAGTCAGGAACCAATCATAAGTAAGGTCTAGCAGTGTAAAATTATTTATATCGAGGCAGAGCTGATTTGATTAAGTCTTGAGTTCTGCGGGGTTTGTTAACTGCAGTTTCTTTCACAACATGGCTGACACTGATTTACCTCAGCTATAGCACATTGATTTGTATTGCTGTAAACACGCCTTGTGTCAGTGTACAAAATGAGCACAATTTTCTTTATTTAGAGCAAGTAAGGCTTTATTTTCTGTCTCCTCCGAGAATGAAATAGTACTCTGAATTTTGGGGATTTTATTGTGTTTGCTTGTCCAGATGTTTGTGTTAAATTATCTTTCTAAAAGCTTTTATTTTTTGTGCCTAATATCTGTTCAGTTATTTGTCAGTTGTGAGGAGGGGAATGGCATTAAGATAGGGAAAGTGGATATCTTGTTCTTCATCTGAGAAAGTTGAAAAGTTAGCAAACACAAATCTAACTTTGCTAGAGAGTAGGAAGAGATTCTTCTGCATGTTAATTGATGCTTGCAATTATGCGTGTGTGTATACCAAAACCTGCTAAATTAACACTAATTGAATCAAAGCATTGAAATTTCAAAGCTTATTTTCTGTGCTTTTTTTTTTTTTAGATTGTATTATTTTTGTCTTGCTTGTTTTCAAACATAACAGTTTTGTATTGCCATCCTTTAGCTTTTAGTAGTATCATCTATTTTGTGAATCCTGCCTTTTTGGGAAGGTTAAGCTTTCATTAGTCTTCCAGTAGTTAATTCTTTAATAAGAATATCTGAGCTAAAAGTTTAGCCAAGGAGCCTGGACAGTACTTCTTCCTAATCAGCAAATGATAGTTCAGGATAAGGTACACAGTCTTTTGGATGAAAGTTCAGACTGATTCATGATAAATACATTATGTGCTACATGTTTTTAGCCCCTCTTTGTAAGGAAGATTTTCTTTTTCTGAGATAACTTTTTCATAAGTGCCTTGTCCTGCATCCTGTTACTGCTGAGCTGTCTCTGTCCTCTAGGCTGCTCTTGTTACCAGAAACCTCTTAAAAGGCTTGTGTGACTTAAAAGACTTCCATGAGTTGCCTTGGTTGAGCAGCTCTCTATATTGGGTGATAAGTAGAAAGTTCACAAATGAAAGTGGAAGTCAAGGATCTCTGGTACCTTTGAAAGTATCAATCCTTTTAATCAACACCGTTTTTCTAAGTTTTGAAGCATATGGGTGCTCTTAAAGCATCCATGTGTAATGGATGGTGTGTGATGTGGGTAGATAACCTCAACCCTACAAGCTGCATACCCAAATCTGTGTAGAACTGGGAGCCCAGAGACCTGTGCAGAACTGGCGAGGGACTGGGACACACTGGGACACGCTGGGATTTGCAGCAGCAGTGGGTTCCTCGAGTGTCTCACTTGGCGTTGTAGGTTTGGGCAGAGCTGAGCCTGCAGCTGGAATCCAGGGCAACATGGCAAATTTGGCCTCAGGAGGCTCTGCTGGCTTCTGCCTTGTCATAGCAAGGGATTTGGATTACGGGGCAGCCCTGTGCCAGCACAGCCCTGCTGCCAATCACAGGGCATATCCCGGTGCGGGAACCATGCGGGAATTGCAGGGGAGCTGCCTGGGGCACAGGAGCCGTGGATTGTTCACCCATGGCATTTTGTCCCTTGTCCTTTGGTGGGTTGTAGTGTTGGAACGCTGAAGTGCGTAAAAAGCCAATACAGAAGTGTGGTATATTTAAAGTGTACAAGGAGTAAGTATCATTTTGGGGTTCTACTGCCAAAAATAATCAGCAGATCATAACGTATACTTTACAGCAGGGAACAGGCTGTTTTTCAGTGTTTTGAAATTCTTGCAAGTTACACATCTGTCCTTAAGTAACTTGTATTTTCTTCCAAATAACTAACTGCTTTCTGTGTTGTCTTGCTTTCTGTTACCCTTGTTGCCTGATTCGTTCCCTTTCTGCCCTGCTTACCCTGTGGAAGAAAGATGTAGGATTCAGCCAATGAGAAATAGCATGGAGGTTTTTTTGGAAGGGTAGGAAGAGCAAAGCATTACTTCTCTTCATGTCCTCATCAGTTGCTCTGGAACATAAACATGTTTGCATACAACACCACAGCTGAGGTGATGAATAGGAGGAGAGAGGTGGTGAAAACAGTAATATGCTGCAGATGAGGAGACTTTTCTTTAATTTTAGTGTACTTGTACATAACTAGTTTGGAATTATTTCTGTTGATGCAGCTTATTTTTGTGCTTTGAAAGAAATCCAGTTTAAAGTCCTGTCTAAAAATTGTTTGCCTTTGGTTTGGTTGCCTTTTGGCAATGGATGTTTGAGGCAGAGAGAGGGATACCTGCTAGGAAAAATTTCTAATGCTGTGAACGAGGGATTCAAAAGTTTTTATTTAGTGTTACTCTTCTTTCTGGTGACTAAACAGGATATCCAGTGCTAAAAATGCTGGCCTGCTTCAAGTGAGTGTGAGGGGATTTTATTTGGTTTGGTTTTAGGATTCTGTCCCTAAATAGATGTAGTTTTCGTGTGCCTTTAGGTGAATTGTTGTAGCATTTAACAAGGTGAAATCTACGTAGTTGTACAAAACTAGAATTTCCTCTGGGACTCCAATTCCCAATCCCTTTAGCTAATTAATTATTTGACGAACTGTATGGAATCAAGTGCTCCAGGTAATTAATGTACTGAATAGTTAAAGCTAAGATTAATGTGAATGTGGTTAAAGTTGTAGGCAAGTTAACTACAGTAAAGACTATTTTTTTTCAATGTTCCTTTTATAATCTGTAGTTGAATTAGAGACAGAAATATATTTCTTTTTTTTTCTGTTGCTGTTGTGAAGGTGGTGTGTGGGCTGTAAGAGTGCTGTGGCATTGGTGAGGGGAGTGTAGAGTATTGGAGAAGCAAGGCATGCTCTACAGCACAGGTTTTCCTGCATGGAGTTTTTTGGAAGGGCTTAGCCTGCTTCCAGCTCTTGCAGAACGGCTTCAGGTGGCCGTGCTATCCTCTGACATCTTCCTGCAGCAATTCGATGAAAAATGGGAGTGTGGCTTCCCCACAGTATTCTTCCAGTGTTCCTGGTCTTTAACGTGGAAGAGCTGCCTTTTAAGCGTAATGCAGAAGCCGTATCAACCACATTTTCTACTCTTTGCATTACTGCCAACAACAGAGGCTCTTTTGATGTAGAAAGGGTTTAAATTTGGCTTTTAATAGCAGGAAGCCTGTGACTTCCCTTCCTTTCCTTCCCTCCCTCCTCAACACTTCAACTGTCTTTTCATGAGGCTGTTCCAGAGGAGCAGGTCTCTGCTGCTGCAAACAGTATTTTGTGAGCATCTACTGATAAAGTGGAGCCAAAACCTTCTCTTTTTGACTGTGCAGAAGTTAAGATGGCAATCTTTGTGAACTGGAAAGGGTGAAAAATGGGAAAGGGGGGATAGGAGGAGTAAGAAATGCAGTTGGAAGAATGAAATGTGTAGCTCTGGTTGAAGAAGAAAAGAAAAACAACTCTTTTTTTGTGCTATGTAGAGGCCGAGGTTCTCTGCTTCTAAGAAGATGGCCTTTCACTTACTTCTGATTTCTTTTAGTCATCTTTCCCCTCTGTGATCACAGTGGCTTTGGCTTAGAGACTCTAAGGAGAGGGTCATTGTCATGCACAATTTTAGAAAGCAGGGAATAATTGGCATGGGCAAGAGACAATTTTGAAGTGTCATGGGAAAAACTGGGACAAGCAGAAATATTTAAATAGAAATAAATGGTTGAAATGTGACTTACGAAATCCACTACAAAGATTGACAAATAAGGGGAATGTGCCTTTGTGATTTTTAAGTTTGGATAGTATTTAGGATTCAGGAAATCTTGAGGTTACAGGGAATTTCAGGTAATGCTTTTCAGCCTCAGTTTCCCAAAAGATGATGTAAAATGTTGACACTTTCTTAAACTAGTACGTTGAAGTGCTGAATAGGAGTTTGTGTATTTATTAAATCTGATAGTGTTGATGGCATAAGCAGAGCTGAATAGCTTTGTTTTTAAAGCTTAGATGACAAATATATTTGCATTTCTCTTGTAGTTTTAAAAATTATTTTCTCTTAGTGGGAAACCGTAGAAAGCCAAGTAACTCTCTTACAGATTTTGAACATTTTCTCTTTTCTCACCAAGATTTAGGAGTTTGTGAGTAAGGAAAAGTGGTCATTGATGGTTTCTAGTCTTCTCTTAATACATCCATTGCCACTGTTATGCCACATAAAGCAGTAAATAATATTATCTAATCACTTTAGTCAGTGTCAGTCTCTCTTGTAAGTGAAACAACTTCTGGCTCAGAAACTTTACTCTTCAGTTGTCTGATACCGTGAGTTTTTTCCTAACTTTGGTCTTTTTAGCCATGTGATTTTATGGAAGGGAAGTTAATGTTATGAGCGAGGGAAAAGTATAATATTTATAACTAAGTCTTCCAAAATAATGAATTCCCTCCTAATGGCTAATATTAGCTTGTGTACACAAATATGATTGCTCTGTTTTTATAGTTCCTTTACATTTGTGTACCAATCCAACGTTTCCAGAATGATCCCTTCAGTTCCTTGCCAAGAAACAAACAGACTTCATTGTGTTTTACTTGACTGGCAACAAAAGTAATTTTTTCCTGGTGTTTGAGTAAAATTGAAAATTGGAGGTGGGGGAGGCTTGGGGTGTGTGATTTCCCTTGCCCCCTTGCCTTCTTTCTTTGAATCTCAGTGTCTGTTGAGAGGCTTCTGCAGCTTTTGAGGCACAATCCTTTGGGTTTTTTTCTCAGCTCCTGTTCCCAGGACACCAGTGAGGTGCTGGAAAATTTGTGTGTACACGTCTGTTCAATTCCATCTGAACAGCTGGTTACGGTGTTGGATCAAAATTTGTGGTGTAGAACATAAAGTGGAGGTGTGGGCAAAGAGGGGAGCAGGATTTGTGTTTCACTCGGTTTTAGGTCTTGTCCTGAGAGCTGACACAGTTGTGTAATTGAGTTTTGTCTAAAGACAAAGATATGCCAACAGCTAATAAATACTATGAAAAAGAACTGACTACTGCATATAGCTTGTAAAAGTTTATGCAAAATGTTTATACAAGTTAAATACAACTTTCATCAGCTTGAAAGAAATGGGAGGTCATATCTGGTGGTGTTAAACCACCTATGCAACCAAGCAATTCCTTAATTGATAAAATGTTTAACAGAGTTTTTATGTGCTTGAAATTATCCTTCATTTGAAAATACTTTTATTTCTATGAGGGGGAAAATTCTATTCTATGACAGAGTAAAAGTGAACTCAGTGAAGCAGCATTAATATTTTTTTACGTTTAAAAAAAAAAGGAAAAAACCTTCCAGTTTGGGTTGGGATTTGTTTCAAGTTTCTTACAGGATCTTGCCTGAATATATGAGACATTGTCCATTAGGAACCTGTGCAAAGTTTTGCAGTTTAGATCTACTACTCAGGTGCGATTTTTAGATACTGTAAGATGAGTTTTCAGAAAATTTTGGTTGTTTATAGTACCTACACTGGGCCTTATTTGGCAAGGATTCTTGCCATACTGTGGCACTGAAAATTCTAGTAGTCTCTGGAATAACTCCTTCACCTTGCTTGGAGGCTTTCTGAAATCAAGCTGTTAAAATATTTCCACGTTCACATGAAGTGAGGTTTATTTTCAGGGTGAAAAATCATGTTATTTAGGTTCCCGAAATATTATAGAAAAGCAGTGCATGAAGGAATCTAAAAGTTTAAAAAGCTGGTTAGTTTTATCTGCTTTTAGATGCTCTTGGTAGGCTCAGGTTAACCATCAGTGGAGAGATGACAGCACAGTGTTGAAAGAAAGCACTGACTTTTATTTTTACATTATTCTTTGTTTTCACGTAGGTGAAAGAAGGAAAGTGTGAATTGAACATAATTTCTTTATTTTCCTGGGAAACATGGTGTTGTTCAGAGCAGAACGTGCATCTTACCTGCATTTACTGGTTGGGAAATGCTGAATTCTCCTAGCAAAGCAGTATTTAAACTACCAGTTTTGTGTTGCTACATGTTGAGAGCTCTCTGTCCTTTGAATTACTTTTCGTGGCTTGCAACTTGACGTTTGTGCTTTCGGTTAAATATTTCAGTTTTCTGGAAAAAAACCCCAACAACAGAAAAACCAGTAGTAAACTCATCCGTTAAGCAAAGTTTGCATATGTTGCAGATGTGATTTGGCGTGTAAAGGGACTGGCCCAAAATATGGCAGTAGTTCTATTTGTTTTGAGGTTTAAATTTCACAAAAGCTTTTTAAGTATGCAGCTATCAACCTAGGAGAAAGCTTTATAGTTGTAGAGAGCTTGGAGAGCCATAACTATGAATAGCGGAATAAGCACGAGTGATGTAATCTGAGAAGCAAAAGAGAGAGACAGAAGAGAGCTTAAGGCTTAACTATGTGGAAAACATTGTGAATGGGTTTGCAAGGGTTTTGACTTTTGATGGTAGATGTGGGATTTTACCCATTAGTTTTGGTAAAATCAAACAAATGTGCAAGTTTCCTTTTATTTTCCCAAAACAGAAAATAAACTGTGCAGTGGGTAGCTGAGTGAGTGAAGTCTGGGTTCTGTAACTTGTTCTGTCTCCCAAATCCTTTCTCCCCTGCAGCATCTGCAGCTCCTCTTTGGGACCTGTGGCTTTCTGAGTGTCTCCTGTTTCCTCCACTCCTTGTTTTTTTTTCCCTGATGCAACACTGACCCCTAACTACTCCTGCATCAACCCACCCTTTATATCTTTCTTTTTCTGTTTTTCCTGCCACCTGGACAAAGTCAGAAATGTGTTGTGGCTGGTGTAGATCTAAATGAACTCTTTCTGGTTTTCCTCACTGGAGTGCTAATTTTGGTCTCTCTTCTACTCAGCCTCTGATTTTCATTTCTGGAAATTAATTTTGCAACAACGACGTTTCTTCAAGTTTGGTTGCACAGCAGAATCTGAGGTAGAGTGAGACTGAGAAAAAACAGCTAAAAAAAGTCTTACTCTTCCACAGTTCACTCCAGATTTTTTTTTTTGAAATATTTTTAGCCTCCACGTTCATGAGTTAAAGTGGAAGTGGTGTATTTTTCTCCATTTTCTTATCTTAAGCAAACATCTAGTGGTATAAACCAATGTATCGTGTTCTATTTAACTTGTTATTTAATAAATCACAAACTATATTAAATACTGAAAAAAAACTTCAGATTTCTTCAAAAATCTAGCTCTCTATGGAGAATATTGAATGTATGTTTGTATTCCACACTTCCATGTCCTTTCTGAAAAAGTTCATTCTGTTTTTCAGGTTTTCACCAGCTTTTCTTAATAATTAGATGGTGCAGAGTGATTACCTTTTCTCTAGCCAGTACTACAGAATCAGCACTATGTGAAGAAGTTTCTTCTGTAGTATCTCACTGTACTTCTTATTTCCGATATATTTTGTATGGGCAGACTGGGCAGTACTCTGATTTTCCCAATAAAAAGTGTTTTTACTAATTTATGCAGAGGGATGCTTGAATTAGTTTATATATGAACAGAGTGCTGCTTATCGTCTTAAGCTTATTGCAGTTACCTTTTTGATATTAAAACTAGTTGTTCACATTCTTGCAAACCCTGAAGATTCCCCTTACTACATTTTGTCTCTTGCCAGTCATTCCAGCTGGGAAATTTTTTTTTCAATTTCGTTATGTTAAAACCTTGTGGTTTTGTCCCATAAGATAAAACTTACTATTAATAAAAGCTGTGCCTTTCCCTGCTCCTTCTAGCAATCTAGATATGAGTGCGATTTCTTGTTCCTGATTCTCAGGTTGCTGAGCTGTGTTGTTCTCTTGGGCTGGGGGAGCAGGTTTGGGGGGTTTCGAGGCATTTTTCTAAAAAGTGAAAACACTACTCTTGTTCCAGTTTTGTGAACATCCTTCCCCAGTGTCTCAGATCAAGGCAGGCAGAGCTAAGGCTTTGAAGTATAATCCAGCAGGCAAAGTTATCTCTATCTTTATTTTTAGATATATCATGCGTTTGTGTATTAGGGTTGCCCAGGTCCCATCTCTGATGCAGAGCCGAGATACAGAAATTGCTCATCTTAATCTTGGTCATTCAAAGCTCTCAAGTTGAAATGAAGGAATTTCCACTGATGAGGGGATTTTTTTAGTATAACTTGAATCTTGATGTTAAAAATAGCATGCCTTACATTTTCCTTTAACAGTTGAACCTTGAGTGAATAGTAAATCCAAGTATTTAGCATACAGTGCAAGTGTAGCTGCACCAGCTTTTAGTAGTTATTTCTACAACTGTACTCTAATGTAAACATGCAGTTAATTAGAATTTCTTGTTTACAGCTGAGCTTGCTTAGAAACAGCAATACATTGACGGCTGTTTTTGACAGCTGAGAGACAAAATCATCCACTTTTTGAAAAATGTAGTAGTGGAATATCTCAGTGAGATGTTTTGTTTCAAGGTGTTGCTGTTACAGACGTACAGGAAAGCTGGTGACCTCTCTGAGCTACCTGTTGCTGCCTGCATTCTCCACAGGGCTATTGAATAAGTCATTGTGTTCGCTTCTCTTTTTAGTTAAGGCACCAGAAAATAATTACCTCTCCCAGCTGCACCCTTGCAGCCTCCCAGGAACGGTGGGTGAGCTAATGGAGCAGGCAGAGGTGTGCAGGGTTTCCTTCTGGGGTTTGGTGTAGTCCCAAAAGATGCTGCATTTAGCCTTGAACGGCACCTTCACAGCTTGCTGGGGGATTTTACTGCTGCCTCCCTAATCACTGGGATTTAAACACTCCCTTCTTGTCTGGAGGTCTGTGTGCATAGAAACACTTTGGTTTCCTTCAAGTTAAGACATTTTTACTCTGTTTTGACAGTACAATTATCTGTGTAATATAAATGTTCAGATTAATTAGAAAATGTTGGAAAGAAATGAGTGTTGGTGAAGTGAATTTCTTCCTTAAGTTTGTAGTAACGAAGGACGCCTTGCTTCTATCTTGCTTGCTTTTTGATTTTTTTTTAAGTATAGTTAAAAATGTGTAGTGGGAAACTTAGCACAGTAAGTTCAGAAAGCTGTGTGTAATGCCTGTTGTAACCCTGATAATTTAAATTAAAATAGGCTAGGTAAATTTAGTTTAATGTGGAATTACTATGGAAAAATTAAACTAGTTGGTTTCATGAATTTTAATTTAATTGCGTAACAGTGACTGGCATAGCTTCGTGTATTTTTTTTGTTGTTTTTAGCAGGTTAAGACTATTTAAGATAAATATGAAAACTTAGAGTTATAATAACTTTTCTTTAATAAGCAAAATATAGTAATCCTAAGGACATAGCCATCTACTGAAACGATTGTATTGAGTATCTTCTGAAATTAGAGTGTAATCACAGCAATGCGTTCTTCATGGAAAAAAACTATAAACACAATGCAAAGCCTAGGAAAATTATTTTTCCTTTAAATGAGAGAGAAAACTGAAAGGGGAAGGGCTCAGTTAAGCACTTGGGCTTGTCAGGAGAGCTGGGACCACTCAGTCCCAATCTACCACACAAACCCCAGGTCCATGTGCAGTCAGGCAGAGCAGCACTTTCTACACTTCCAAATATTTGAAAAAACAGTTGCAGAGCTCAGTGTCAGTAAAAAAATTAAGTTTTCTAGTACTTTGTCTCAGTGTCTTCTGCAGCAAGTTTGTTATACAACTTTCTGGAAGATTTGCTTTAATGGGGTTGGGGGGAGGGTTTGTTGTTAAATTTCTGTGTTGTGGGAAGCTACTGGATTTTCAGTTCTGGGTTTTGAAGCACACTAAAATAGATGCCTGGTAATTGGATGCAACCTTTTAATTTTGCTATGTCAAAATGATTAATGTTGTTTCGAAGTAGTTACTCATAGGAACACATTCTGCTTATGCTGAACATTGTAGATGAAAATATGCTCGGTAGCTTACACATAGGACACTTAAAACTCTGAAATGTAACTATTTTGCCTGTTAGTTTTTTGAACTGGAACTGTGTCACTCTTAATTTCCCCAAACTCTTGGGAACTTGGGATGCTCCGTGCTGCCTCCGTGTTTTGCTTTCACTTAATTGGACAGTCTTCACTTTATGTAATTATCTTATGCAATCAAATGTTTACTTTCCTTATGCTTATCACCGAAGAACTTGGGAGCGTTCTGTTACCTCAGTATCTTTTCGACACTGTAAAATAAGGGACAAGAAAAGAGTGAAAAAGATTGGGTTTAGTAAAACATTTCTGCATTCTATGCAATCGTAGGGAGTTGGAAAAAACACTTTGAAATCATGTAGGCAGCATAATGTCTGACTTTTTTCCTCACAGTTTCATTCATACTGAATAAATTTTTAGAATGTATTTTTTTCTAGGATTAACTGGAGTCAACCAAGACCTCTCTTTTCTTAACTGAAATTTATAGGGTCCATTCTGATAATTTCAGACAAGGAAAAAACAGTAATTTTTTTTCCACTTAATTTTTTAGTAGTATTGTTTGGGCACAGATTTGCTTTTACTGAATGCAAAAGGTAAAATTACACATAGTTGTGTAGAGAAAGTAGAAATATTCTATATATCTTATTCCTTACCAAAGAAAGTATGTTTCTATCCTGGATAATGCTGCAAACAGAAAAGGAAGTTTGGTGTCTGTTAGAAGGGCAGATATTGGGATCATCTCTATGTGATTCTGTGGTATTGTTATGGAAATAGAATATGGGTATTTTCAATAAGCAATGAAGACAATCCCAGAGGATATCCTGTGAGAAACTATGGGAAACACCACTTTATAAAACTTATTTATAATTATTACTGGGAGGGGTGATCTGATAAGTTGTACTTCAGAAATTTGTTTTAATGCAGCTGAACGTGAGAGAGTCCCGCAGGAGTCAGAGTTTAGATTGTATCGGTAAGATTGGAAAGGGACTCGAAAGTCAATTAGTTAAATTACCTTAGTATGGTTTGGGATCTTTTTGTGGCAAAAAGACAAATGCAGGCTTGGATGACTAAAAAAAGGGAAAATGAAACATAAGTGATAAAGGGGACTTCCAAATCTGATAAGAGTGTTATTAAAATAGTACGTCCCATGCTGGTGCCTTCATGAAGGATGTGGAATTACTGGGAAGAACTTAAAATTAAAAGGAAGGCCATAGGAGTTGTCCCAGGTCCAGAAAAGGGGTGTCCAGACGTGATTTCATGGCCACGTAGAGGTGAAGCTGTGCAAGAAGGATACCTAAAAACGAGGGCAGGCGTGAGATTGACTTCCTTAGCATTAGAGATACTTTATTTGAAGTAATTTGTTGGGAAAGAGGAAGCCTCATTTAAGCAGTCTTAGGGAGGTGTGGGTTTATTTTTAAACCATATTTCAATCTACCTTCTGAGGATTCAGCTTTCCTGACGCAGGTGTGTGTGCTCAGGGTGCCCACTGTGGCCTTGGGGAGCACAAAATGATGCATGTGCTGCAAATTCTTCCTTTTTATACCCTGAGCATTATTATGTATTTGCAATTCCGTGTTGGTGTTTGAAGCCTTGAAACCTTTCAGCCCTGTGTCTGCCCACAGGCATCAGAGAGGTGGGGAAGCGTGGGGGTTGACTTTTGGTTTTGGTTTTTTCCCTTAAGATAATTTGCTACTTGTTTTGTCACTGTTTTCACTTCCTCCTGAAGCATCAAAGATCAGGCAGGGTCTGAGGTGATGTCAGAAGATCCTCTTTTGGGCCAGACTGGTTGATTCTTACTGACTTGATGTAAAGTTAGTTGAAGAGCTTGAGATAAGAAACTCTTTCATTAGGAACTGCTAGGCTTGTTTCCATCTTCTCCTGCACGAGGCTTTCTTGACCTCCTTGGATTATTAGAGCAGACTTTTTGTCAGCAGTTCTCTGTCCTTGCAGGAGTCCTGGGTGCTCAATCTCATCTCATTTCAAATTGTTGACCTTCAGGAAAAATTGTTTAATTTGAAATTTCTTCTCAATATTAAAGCACGTGGAGAAGCACAGTGGTTTATGGTGCACTGAAGGGCAGACTGAAGTATTCAGCTATCCTCTCTGGCTTGAAATTCTTTAAAATACTTACCAAATATCTGTGTTTTCTGACTGTTCCATGCTGTTCCAAACAGCTAGCCCAGGTAAAAGCTCTGGTTCTGAAGTCCGTTCTGTAGAGGGAGACAAGTATGTGGCTGAGGAGGTGGCAGACTGAATTTAGTGCTACTCTGTGATTATGGATCCCTGTACTTTGAAAGAAACAGCAAAATTTCACCTTAGTGTGGATTATTCAAATCAGTATAGTTTTAAGTGCATTAGTATCCCCTAATGAAACCAAATATAGTTCTCTTCAATTCCATTCATTCTGGACCTTATCTCTCCTTCTGATATGTCTCACTAGTTGCCAAGCAACCTCAACAGTAGTTCTGCACATCCAGCAGCATTTAAAAAAAAAAAAAAAGTGAGTAGTTGTTGCTGAAAATAAGATGCCTTCTGATGACATGAATGAAGAGAGTTACGAGAGAAGGAAATGGGGAGTGGCGAGTTTGGAGCTGATGTTCTGAAAAAGCTGATAATATTTAGCACTTAAGTAGTGCTTTTTATTTTCCAAGCACTAATCAAGCAATCGTAAGATTATTAAATAAAGACTGTTTTTTTTCCTTTCAGTGAGTGATGCACGATTATGTTTATGCTTCCTAGAGCAGAGGGCAGGATTTAATCCCAAGAGTGAAGAAGTTTAGTATATGTCATTCTTTCTCTGACCTGTATTGACTTCCCGTGTTTCTGGTTGGACTGCAGATTATCTGGAGGGTTTGGGAAGATTTTTCATTGTGTGTTTGCTGATGCATAGCACTGTCTATTTATTTCATGCAGATGCACCTGCAGTGTGTTGGGTTTCATTAAAATGTTTATCACCTGCAAGGCCTTCCAAACTGGAAGTATGAAAGATTGTGTGCAGGCTCTTTATTATTTGATAATGCTGTAATGCGTATAAAGCAATAAATAGAACTTACTTTTATATTTTGCCTCCTGTGTGAAATGTGATCTGAGAAGCAAACAAACTGCTGTAGCAAAGGAGATCATAATAGAAGTGAAAGCTGTTTTGGGAAAATAATTCTGGTTTTAGGTTGTTCAGAAGGAAAACTTCGTGTTTCATGTAGATTGACCAAAGCAACATTATTGATACACTTAAGTTAGAAAGTATCTGAGTTAAGGTGGCCATAATTTGAGTTCTTTTTCATTTAGGACAGCATTACCAATGGCTGCCTATATAAAAAGGTAATTTTAAATCCTTTAACTAACTCCTAAAAAGCAGTTGTAATTCTAATGTGGGTTTTTTTAAAGCAGATTCTGACACAGTGAACACTCACGTTCCCTGTCACAGTCTGCCTGGATTTACCAAGTTGTGTGCCATTAAGAGGCAGCAGAGAGTTGGGCTGTCCTACACGTTCTGGTTGGGAGGACTGTTGGTCCCAGTCACAGTTCAATCCTTTCCTTCCCACTTATTTTTTTTTTTTTCCTGGAGGTGGTGGTCTTAGAAAAATGCTTATTCCATTTCTGAGAGAGGGTAGTAAAGAAGGGATGTGCTGCAAATGTGTCAGAAATGGAAATGTGTCAATTTATACGCAAAGTAGGATGTGTTGTGAGTTACACCCTCCATGTCTGTGGCACACATATCCACGTGTTGGACATGCTCCAGTGAGGCTTTTTACACATATTTTTACATGCTTTGTGCTCAGCCTGTGGTTACACACTGCATCTCCACATGGGTGTTTTGACACTGTTGAGGATAAAATGAACAAAACGAAGCAGGATTATATAGGAGGGGTTTGCAGTGTGATGCAGATAAACACAAAAAAATGAAGGCTTAGTGTGCAAATCCACAGCTTATCCTTGCAAGGCGACTTCTTGCTCTCCTGCTGCTGCAGAGGGTGAGGTGTTTTACAGGTAGAGTGGTACTTGGAGCTGTTACTGACACGTTTTGAATTAGTCCGTGTGTTCATCTGCATCACAGACCCAAATGAGTGCCTGCCTGAATGGGTTTTGCTCTGCATGAGGGGTGGTGAATGATTCTCCAATTGCAGTTGCAGTGAATTTGAGTCAGCTGGTTGTTTCTTTTAATGTGAGGACTAGAAACAATACCAGATCATTCTAGGTTTAAGGATAAATTGAATTAAGGAAGGTATACAAAAGAACTATACTTGCGAATGGTTAAAACACAATGAAAAAACATCCCAGTGTTAAGCAGTATTTTTACCACGTTCAACTTCTAAGGTTTATTTGTGTTGGACTAAAATTTCTTTTGACATTCTGCAGCTAATAGAGGTAATTTAGAGATAGAAAAATAGTCTGTGTGTGTGTCTGTGTGTGTGATGTGTATACAAAAACTGTTTGTAGTGGGGATATTTTTATCCTCATCTTCTAAGAGAAAAAGACCAGCCCTAGTTCATGCTTTTTTTGTAATGCATAAAATACATGGATTTTGGCAGCTGCCTCTTGCCTCTAGGCTTGTAAGTAGGTTTGTCCATGCAAGATGTGGGTAATTACTATATGTGTGTATATATATGTGTGTGTGTGTGTGTAATGTATTAGGTGCTGCACCAGTATTGCCATGTAAACTTAGTTGCCCTTTTATATATATATGTATTCTCTGTAAATCTAGTTTTAAAAGGGTAAATATTATAAACTGGTTGCTCAAGAGCAGCACGCTATAAAAAAAGTAATAAGCACATCAGTAAAAGTGTTGGAGGTAGTAATAAAACTGCACTATAATCCTTCTACCAATTTATTGAACTCTAACTATAGTTATCTATGACAATTAACTGCTGCATATTGTGCATTAACCGTTTGTAAGTAGCTGTATATGCAGTGATACTCAATATGGCTTCAGTGCCTTAAACTTTAGATATTCAAGCAAATGTGTCATCTAATTTGATAATACAGTTTGCTTGTTGCTTTTCTGTTTTTATCCATCTTTCCTTTCAACAAAATTGGACACCCAATTACTTTAGGGAGAACATCTTTGTCACAAAAATAAACATCCTTTTTGCAAAATGAAAGTATACACGTGACTTACTTCAGATTTTCATCAGTGTCTTTAAAAGTAATAATACTGCAAAAGGTGGTGAACATTTAAGCATTGCAATCTCTGCTCCATTGGAACACAGAACTCCTGTGTCCTACTCGGTGTCCAGGGGTGGCTTCGATTCCCGGAGCCGTTTCCATGTGCTGAATGTTCACCAAGAGCTGGGCTGTGTAAGCTCAGGAGTGCAGCTGTTAATACTCTGGCAAGTTGTGTAGCAGATGTATCATACTGTGAGCTGAAATTACAAAGCTTAAAATATTATTTGTCATTAAATGCAAGAAGTCGCTCTTAGTCTAAGGTTTAAATTTTCTGAATTTGGTCTTCCAGAAGATAATTGTTTATATTTAAAATGTCCTAAAATTTCCTCAAACTGCTGAAGTGTGTTGGAAGTTGAGACTACAGCTTTTTTAATTCAGCTGTTTGTTGCCTTGGCACAGGAGTTTCTATATATTTAGTGCGTGTCCCTGAATTCCAGGAAGATCTTTAAAATGGCAAGCAATTACGTTTGAAGTTTGGATCTCATGATGTCAATACAGATATGTAGTAAAATATTCCAGGGTGTGGTGATACTTAATCATTAATGATTGAGACTTGGGGCATTTCCTGAATATTAATGCTGGATATGAATGTTGATTGCCTGTGGTGAAATTATCACCCAGATACTTCTTCTCTCCCCTGTTTTTTTATTGATTGCTAATGCAGAAAGGATAAATGCAGAGCTAGGTCAGACAAATATTTGAAATACTCTGTGAGGCACAGTGCTCAAGACAGAACACTTGCACTACCTTTGTACCTTGTGGATTTCATAATTATCATGTAGTGTGAAAATGTTAGGGTTGGTTTTTTTTTCCTTCTAGTGACTTAATCTGTAGTTACACAGCTCAGGCAGTAAATTGTCCACCGGGATTTCTTCCCTCAGAATCACTTGGTAGAATCCAGCGTTGTCACAAGCTTCTGGTCTCAAATGATGAAGCTGATGTAGAATTTTCTGTAATTGTGTAAGTGTAACTGCCACTAAGGGTAAACTGATACGATGCCACACCTTGGATGTACTTTAATACTTAATCTGCCCCTTAGGAAAGGGATTGACTAGCTCATGTCAGTGCAGTGCTTTATAAAAAACTTACTCATAAAAATGTTTATGGCTAGGTTTACATGATTAATGTTTTTAGAGAAATGTAGCCTTTTGCTGCCAACACCAACTGTTAATAACCTACTAAAATACGTAACTTAAACATTTCAGAAATGTGTTTGGAACGCACAGCATGTGCCGTTGGTTATGTTGTGTGCTATAGGTCTAAACTCCTGAAAGGTCCCTCTTAATTCCTGCATGAAAGTACAGGAGGAGGTGCCAGTGAATATCATTATTCTGTAGGTACATTGGTGGTGTTACCTGATTTCCAGGTAGCAAATTCATATGGCATTTCTGCATATTGTTTGCATGTGTTGAAAATACACTCTTGTATCTGGTGGGAGTAAACTTGGTGTATCTTTCTGTGAAACTTTGCACAGAGAAAGAGGTTTTTCAATCCTATATGTTAAACATTTGGAAAGAAAGCCTTGTCCCTCTTGTTGTGTCAGTGATTGCTACTGCAGGGTCCATTCTTCCCTTTCTCCTCCCAGTAGCTGGGAAGTATCTTCTTACCCCGTGGCTAAGAAGCAGCTTCTCTTATTTAAATGAAAAAATGTTTCGTGTAGTCTGTTTTATGTATCTCATAAATAATATATTTTAGAATGTTGTAGATACTGATGATTCACCAAATTCCTTTAATCAAATCTGTGGTACTAAGCACACATTTTCTGTGACAGTGGCATCTGGTCTGCTGAAATTTCTAGGAAGAGAATTTCTAAGAATCAGTGCAACACTAGTTTAGACCAGTGGTTTGTGTAGTCCAGTATTATGTGTCAGAAATGGCACTTGGGGAGGATTAGGGAACAAGTATAAGAGAGATTCACTGTGATTCCTCTTCAGGAACTCCAAGAAGCAAAATTCATAACAAGTTTTGAAGTTAAGTCATGTTCAGTATGTTTGTGTGTTTCTTTAAAAAGCCTAGTACTTGAATAATCTAAAAAATCCTTGTTTCCCTTTGTTTCAAATACAATGCACATCCAGTGAAACAGTTGTGTTGCCTGGTTTAATACCTCTGCATTAGCTGGGTGCCACTGAGGTCAGTCAGATTCAGGTAGAACCAAGGTATCTCCAGCTTCTCAGAGCTTTTGCTGTGGTTTTCTTGAACCCAGGGTAGCCGCTGGTTGGGTCAATAATTGTGCCCAAGCAATACTGTTTAAGTAATTTACAGTGGTATACACACTCTCTTGAGATTATTTTCTTCCACAGTATATAAGTTTCTCATTCAAACAATATTATTAATATTTAAAGGACCATATGTTGTGGAAGTAATTGGACATCATGATGTCGTGCTGTATATTCTAACTGATGAGCTAAGTATCAGCAAGTAATTTCTCATATAACTTTTGGCCTAACGTTCTCATTCATTACATACTGTCAGCATGAACTGTGTCTTTTACTTTTTTATTATCATTTAGAAATGTCAGGTCAGGGCCAGGACATGATAATTGTGCCATTGTCACAGTTTGACTTAAATTACAACAATATAACTTCCCTTTTATCAGGGGAAATGAAAATAAATGTGCTTATTCAGGTATAATTAATTTCCAATTCTAAGCTCAGTAAGAGGTCATTCTTCTTACAGATTGAGTTCAAATATATGTAGATGTTAAATACAGTAAAGTGAAATTTTCTTCACTTTGTGGCTTCTAGACTTCTTAATAAGAGCTGTTTGAAATTTTTCCAGTTTACTTATGTTGCATTATGGAAGGCTCTAGTTTGCATCCAGAGTTTGTTTGTCCAAAACATCCATGAACCATTCTGGTTCTAAATGGTTCCTTCGTGGTTAAATAAACTTCCTTGGTACTAAAGGTGGAGTTCCCTGGAAGTCCAGAATCACGGTGGAGTGTGGCCTGAAAGTATTGTTCCCTTCCTATGCATTTTAAGTGAGTGTGCATAATGGGAAATATAATATCTAGGTATGGGAACTGTGTGTTGTGTTCTCAGATTCGTTTCTCCAGCTCCTCTGTATCGAAGGAAGATTTTTTTCCCCTACTTAATCCAAAGCAAAATTATTTCAGAAGTAGCAGTACGGAAACTTGTGTTTCTCTCAATAAATTGAGAGAATAAATTCTCCAGCTTTTCTGTAAATAGAGCTCTAGATGTCTAGAAAAAAAAAAAGTATTTTTGATGTTTTTTAGTTGACAGTGTCTTCTAAAGTCAGGCCAGCAAGAGCATCAGGTAGATGCTGTTGCCTGAAACAATATTCCCTGACGCTAGTTGAAGAATTTTGCTAATGGGTTTAATGTGGTGCTGACGGTGTCTGTGCTTGGATGGAGGTGAGGGTATTTTTGTTGTTGTTGCCTGGTAATATTTGGTGTTTACTTACAAATACTTTTCTTACATCATCTTCACTTCTGGTAGTGCAAAACTTTTAATAACTGGAAAAGATATTTTAATATCTTGTATCATATGAAATACAATTATAGAAATCAGTGTTGATACTTTAAAGGCAGGTATTCCCTGATACTTGTTGATCTCTGGGCCACCAGAGGTAATTAGTAACAAAAATATCTGAGTTTAGGCTTGTTACCAGTGTGGTGCAGCCTTTGAGACTGATGGTTTTGGTGTCAAGTTGCTTTTGGAGAATTTCTTTACTCACAAATTTGATTCTTATTGCTTTTGCTTTATGCTTCCTTTTTCCAGTGTTGGCTTTGAAATTCAGCATGGTTCATCTTTTTTGCATGGCAAGTTGGTTATGAACAATTTCTGTGTTACTTCTGGGTTCTTAAGGGAGTAACTTTGCTTCTCTAAGTGCGTCAGGGTATCTGTGTGTAAATACACTGGAACTTTCCTGAGCGTATGAGGAAAGTATGCTAACAGCTACAATTTTCATTTAGCTTTGCTGAGTTTAAAGTTTAATTTGGCTGTACTTAGAGACTGCCTTTCTTAAGATCATAATTTATTCAAGTGATTTTTCACTCCTGTTACTTTGGAGGACTAAAACAGAGAAAACTTTTTCAGAACATGAAACTGGCCAAAAACACTGGCAATTGCACAAGTAAGGTGCAATGGAAAACTTCTGCTCCTGTAATTTTACAGTTTCAGGAGACCTAAGCGTTGTTTGTAACAATAGGGGATTTGAAAATATTAGATAACAGATTTTAAAACTTACAGGAGAGTCTGTGCTTCCTTGACTTCTTTGTCTAAAACAATAATCACAGAAGTTTTCCGTGAGCTGTGTAGGAAATGTGAATACTTTGGTTGTTCACTTAACAGATATAAACTATACTTTTTTCCTTTACGCTGAGGGCAGCCTTAACTTGATCTGAATGACCTTTGCTGTAACCAAGCCAATGTTACTGTACCTCAGAGCTTTAGGGTTGGAACATGCTAATCTGGAGGGGAAGGTTTTGTGTGTCCCTTCCAGCGATGTTCCAGGAGGTGTTAGAGCAGCTTTGGTGTCTGCAGATGGCTCAGTGGCACCAGTGACAGGAGGAGACCTTTTGTAAGAAAAAGCAGGTGTTGGTTTAGACCAACAAGCTTTTTACTGCTGAAATCTTTTTTTAGAACGATGTTAAGACTTGTGCAAGATGTTCCCTGCTGGATTCCCTGTGGTGAGTCTTGTTTGGTGCCCATAGCAGTGTTGCTTTGTTGTAGTTGGTCTGAGCACTCCAGCTATGGGGGGCATTCAGTCCCTGTCTCATGCCACCTTGAGATTTGGCACGGTCTTGTCTCAGTAAAAACTGAGTAGTAAAATCAGTGGTATGAGGAGCAAGTCAGGTTACTTGAGACTCTGTATGCGGGAGTTCTGGTTTTCTGATCCAAGTGCTCTTTCAGTGAAACTAACACCCACCGAATTTTGCTTGTTTTAATTCTCGTCGTCTCGTGTCATAATATACTTGCTTCTTACTACATAGATATTAATAAGAAGCTGTGTGACTGTGGCATTTGCAAACCTTTATAAACATGAGGCTGGGTACTGATCTGTGAAGCTCCACGTGAGCGGTAATCAGGGGCAACAGAGCTGAGTGGTTTATTTCTGGTGGATGTTGGTAGGTTTGCTCTGTTGAGGATTACCTGCTCACTGACACGTGTGCCAGAGGTAAGGGAAGATGAATTAAGAGCAGCTGGGACTCTGGGAAAAAATATTTTTAAACCACCCTCAATAGAGAAGAAACTGCTTTGAATTCCAGTTTGGAACAGAATTGAAGTGTGACCGTGTTTGGATGTAGAGTAGCAGCTCTGATTAACCAGTGGATTGCTGGAAGCTGTGAGGACACAGTGAAGCTCACAAGATAAAGTACATTCCTTGTTTTAAAGATGGCACAATGGGCAAAAGCACTGGACATATTAATGTGAAATAAAGACGGCCTTAGCTGAGTGTTGTGTGTGATGATGAGGATTTCACTCAGAGACAAGTACAGCCATGTAGTTTTTTTGGAAGCAGGGTCTGTGGTGGTTTTTTTGTCTTGGTTTGCTTTTGCCTGATATGCTGCTTTAATCTCCTGATCTTTTTGGAGAAAAGCTTACTTCTGTCAGTTACTCTGAATTGCCTTTTGCAGACGCAGTCACTTTGCCTCCTTTCCCTTATCAACAAGGATTCCAAGCTTGTGCTCACACAGTGCTGCTGTGATAGATGTGCACAAGTGAAGTAGAAATACTAGAAGTCAAGGATAAACTCACTTGTTGTACAAAAATAACTGTAAAACACTCTGTTGTGATAACTTACAAAGCTTTTCAAGTTAGAAATTGTCAAAATTATTATTAAAACTGTGAACAGTAGTAGCACTGCAAAATTTGTTTCTAGATGCACTGTTCTAATAAACTGACAATTCTGGCAGAAAGTAGAAACTCTGCAGTAACATAGTTTCAAAGCTTTTTTTTTTCTTTTTAGTTGTGTTTAATGGAATTTTTAAGTTCCCTGGTAGTGTACTTCATTTGCTATAAAATCCATCTCATAAGTAGTAGTATATAATTCCCTTGCTGCAGATATCTCAGAATGTATAGTCCACACAGAAGATATTTGTTTTTGTGTTCTTTCTTCTGCTTGTTTACCAACAAGTAAAAAAACCCAACCAAACAAACAAAAAACCAAGAAGAAAATATCTGTAAGGGATTTTTCAAATTGTTCCATTCTTCCCTTTTTTAGAAAATTATTTTATGAAACTTGGTCACATGTTGTGGAACCATATTCAGATAAAATAAGATCAGGAATTTTCTAGTGAGTAGTTTAGAGATCGAGTAAGTCACCACTGCTTTACAGAGGCTCTCCTAGCTAGAAATTTGCAGAGCAGGTGTGGGGTTTTGTTTCTTTTTCACATCCTTAATATTGGCTGTATAAAATACTTTAAAGAAATCCTATTTTTACTTAAAGACATATATTTGCAACACCTTGTATCTGTACAGAAGAGGTGTGTGCATAGCTTTGAATATCCAAAATAAATGTCAGAGAGGAGTTACTGCACTGTTAAGCCTGTTGCAGTTGGACATGTATGACACAGGTAAGAAAGGCTGTAGTACTGATGTTTGCAAACTGCAACCAGTAGCACCTTATTTAAGAGTGTAACTAGTAGCTAAATTTTTGGCGTGCTTAACTGATTCCCCTATTTCAAAGCAAAGTGTGATGGGCAGAGGTGACTGCTGTAACACAGAGCTGTCAGAGAAAAAGAAGGGCAAAGTAAAAATTTGTGGACATCTTGTACAGGAGAACCCTCATCATATTTTATCCTCAAAGACTGTGGAAGAACTTACATCTCTTGAGTTTACATAACCAGAGCTGGGTTCAACTTACGGTAAATTTTGCTTTCAAAGCATTTATAACTTAATTGTTCAGTGGGAGAATGCTGTATTTTCTCTGTGTAACTTAGGCCATGCAGCATTCTTAAAGGTTCTGGGCGTTCTGGCCCCCATCCATCACAGTACTTAAACCATGAGTAGCCCTATTAAAGTTGATAGAATTACTCATGTGCTTAAAATTAAACATGTGCTTAAGTGCTTTGATGGATTAAAGCCAAAGTTGTCAGCACCTTGCTTTGTTGTGTGCTGCGTTACACCTGCCTCTCCGTGCCCTGGCCTGGGTCTTCAAGGGACACATTCTCAGATTTGCTCATTCCAATATTTCCAGTATAGCTACTCTGTGTCCTGAAATTGCAGTTTATGTGCACAGCCGTAGTAAATTCATACACAGTCTGGAAGTATAAATACACAACTACAATTCTTGAAATCTGTCAGGCCTTGATAAATTTCACAAGATTTTTTTTGGGGTATTTCAGAGGAAACTTTATTCTAAGTCTTTACATGGAAACGTGATATCTATAATGTTTTTCAGAAAAGTATCTTTCTACTGAAATCTGTATTTTAATAAAGTGTGCAATGGAAATCACCATTTAGGTGTGACAGCACGTTCTTAAGAATTACTGTGAACTTGAACTTCCCCAAAGCTGAGATGAGTAGGGGCTGTTCTAGTTTCTGCTAATAGTGCTGAGTTTGTAAGCATTTAGGCAATTCTTTAAGGCTTATGAGCAAAGTTGCATATACCTGACAGCTCTGTCTTTGAAGGTAACTGTGGAAATCTTCCTTGATTCAGACTTTGTCCATGGTAAAAATTCTGGATTTAATGGCTGTGAAGAAAAGACTTGATTCAGTGAAAGCATTTCAATGCTGTCAGAAAGTGTGGTGAACAAAACACTTAATATCTCTCTGAAATCTTAACTTTCAGTGACAGCTGCATAGTTTAGTAAACATTTCCTTTGTTCCTGGTCCAAATAGTTTCCCCTGTTTTTTGGGTGCTGAATGTCTACATCCCCTGCCTTAGCTGCTTTCCTATTCAGATTGTCATTCTGAAGTTACGAGCTACCAATACTAAATCCTACAGCATTTATAAAATGTTAAAGGGTTTGGGTCATTGAGAGTTTAATGGAATTTTTTAGAAATACCGGGGGAAAATGGTGAAATACGTTAGATAATTGCTTTTTATTTGAGTGAGGCAAAAAACTTTGCCTTTTGTCACTGCTAGAGGCAACCTCTTTCCAGATTGTCTGTCTACCATATCACACACCAGAAGTGTTTCAGATGATAACAGAGATCATAACCACTAAAAAAAAAAATCAAGGGATTTTCAGGACCAACCATTTTCCACCTGTCTCATCAGTGTCTTCCCTACTGCATTGCATCCTGCTTTGGCTGGTCTGTGTTTACACTTACTTGACATCCAGTGTTCCAGCCATTTTTATTTTAGGGCTTCTTTCCATTTGATATTGGCACTTAGCCAGCTGTGTACTTTTTCAGCTTTAAGTAGCACTGAGGTCATCAACCATTATAGGAGCTGTTCCTCTCATTCTTGTGCACGAACCCCTGAAGAGCTCTGGGATGTGATTGCTTCCTTTTCAAAGGCTTCATACCCAACCCTGGCTGAAGAAGTTACTGGAATGCGGGCATTTACAGAACAGTTTCAGAGCAAATGACACTCATAGGACACTCATCAAATCGATGTTCCAAAGGTTAGACAAAAGGCTTCAAAAGTAAGAACTAAGGTGAGAACAGGACCCCCCATAACGCTGCTGTTACGTGCCTGTGTTTGAAAGCAAAGGATGAAGTGATGAACAGCACAGCAAATGGCCCAGATTTAACAGCAGGTGCTGTTGATCCAGGTGTATGCAGTGCCTGGGCACTGTATACTCACACAACAGTGTTTTTTCTGGGCATGCAGAGATCGAGGAGAACCCAGGAGGCTGGTTCTGCTCTGAGGGATGGCTGTACAAGCAGACAGCCTGGAACAACAGAGGGGACATCTCGAGAGGTGTCCTGTGCTGTATTTCGATGCTGCTGCACAGCTGGGCAGAAGTGTTTAAAAGATGTGATGGGCAATGGACATTTCCTTTATTCTGTGTTGATAATGGCTACATTCACAATACTTAAATAAATAATTTAAAAGGTCTCTGTGCTTCCTGACAGCAGTTTGATTGTCTCAAAGTAGTGAATTGTGCAAGGCAAGATGATTCAGCAATTTGACTTGAGTCCTCCCGTTCCTGCCGGTTCTGAGGTGTCCTTCCGGACCAGAAAGGAATCTACAGCCTTGTTAATTATTGTATCGGGTGTCTAGAGAGAATGCCAAACTTCTGAGGACACCTTTTATGGCAATATGCTTTAATTACCTGTACTAAGAGCAAGAAAATGACACCGGCGTGTTCCCCTCTGAATGCCTGGGGAGCTACAGGCCGGGTGTGCAATTTACAGAGGTGTTTAATTGCACAGCAGGAACTGAAGGGCCTTTGTCAAGCTCATGCATCACAGAGCTCTTTGTGAACAGTTCTATTTTCATCCCTTACCTAAACTATTGCTAGTTAATTAGTTGAGGTAAATGGAGCAGGATAAGCAGAATTATGCTTCTTAATATTGTGTCTGTGATGGTCTCTTTGTGCCACTAACAGGTATAAAGGGACTGTAAACCAGTTAAACTGGTTTTATGCAGGAATTTGTGGAGCCGAAGGGGAGCCTCTAGGTGGATTAGAGCCAGAATAGCATCTCTGTGCCACATCCACCTGGGCAGGTGGTATGACCAGGTTGCCACGTGCCTGCTGCCAGAGTCCTGGAACTTCATCAGGAGCAAAGTCTGCCAGTCTTTGCATCAGAATATCCATAAGAGGCAGAATAAAGTTACCCTTTAACCTTTGCCCTTTGGGTGTCAAAGAGAGCAGAGATAAAATAAGCCTAAAAATGGAGTTTATTCTGTTTATATTCAAGGATGCCTTTTTTAGAGTTTGATATAAATTAACAAGATTTCTGCTTTCACAGAGCTGTGATGTGTTTTTTTTAATCAACACTTCAGTAGTTTGTCTTTCTTGACTTTTAGCTTGGAGAATGGTTCTGTCATTCCATTAATAGAAGGTATCTCTTTGTGCTTATATTTCTTATGTTCATGTGTTTATGGCTACATAGTAAGACGTGCATGTAACTCATGGAGATAAATATTGCAGTGTATTAAAACAAGCAGTGGTAAAGCAGCTGACAGTGCTTTTCACAGTCTTTAAAAGGGAACTTGTGGAAGCCCTTTTTGCGTTGTCTACTCGATACATTGCATCACATATTGTGTGAGATTATGCTTCAGGGGGTGAACTGAGTTCTCCCAAATAATTCAGGTCACAATGAGATCTGTTCAACATAATCCATTTTTAACTGTGTCTTTAATTCAAAGTATATCACGCCAAAATTATTCAGCCTTTTGGGTTTTTCTTTTTTCCAAAAGGTGTTACTTATTTACAGGGAAAGCAAATAGTTTATCCTCATAGCTGTTCTTTTTCTAATAGTATTTGCTGTCACAGTAAGTCATGTTTGGTAGCTGGATGGTACAATTTGCTGATAGGCAGAATCTCAGAGAAATAAACCCAAGAATCTTCAAAGTGAAGTAGGTGTTGGGGTGGGGGAAAGGTGGTGTAGGAGGAAGAGCATAGTGGTAGGGAGGGGAAACTGCTCTGCAGGAAGGGTCTGGTGCTTCCAGGGAGATGCTCAACGCCTGTGTGGTCAGAGTTACCAGAACACACTGACTGTGAAGTGCTTTAGGGTGCGTTATGTCAGCTTCCTGTGCCTTGGGTACCATTTCATTTTACCAGGTGCTGACCAAGAACAAAGTATTAACGTGGTTAGAAAATCTCTTTCAGATCCACTGCAAGTGAGGACCCAAGTAAATCCTATTTCCTGTTATAAGCAGTACAGAGTTATTGCTGTGGAGCTGCTGTGAGGCAGCTCCTG
The DNA here is from genome assembly GCA_013397725.1 of Rhagologus leucostigma. Classification (NCBI taxonomy): domain Eukaryota; kingdom Metazoa; phylum Chordata; class Aves; order Passeriformes; genus Rhagologus; species Rhagologus leucostigma. Next base: position 205,344 of record VZTD01003768.1, read on the forward strand.
CCCCATGGCACTGCAGGGGTTTGTCTTTCCTGGGCTTGGGTTTGTCTTTCCTGGGCTTGAACACTACAAAACAGAAAAATCTCTTTGAAGCTGGCAGAATTACTGAGGTATCTCAGTGGTGTGATACAAATGGTGTTGAGTTTGCAGAAGATGTAGTGGGTTTTGCTATTGCATTTTAGTAGTTTTGTCTGTAAGATTGGTACTTTGTCATAGGTCTAAGATGAATTATTTCAGCTTCACTCTGAATACTCTAGGCAACTATTTTCCCCCATTTTCAAGTGCCTCTAACTTGGCCTCTGCCCTGTTTGCCGTTCTAGCTGTTATATTTTGAGGTAATTGCCATGTTTCGTTAGAAATAACCCAGGCTAAACCAAATTTATCTTCTAGTTGAGTTGTAAAGTATTGAAGGGTTTTTGTAATGTGGATTGGTAGCAAAACCTTAATTGAATTTCCTTGCTCGTGGTCTTGCGTCTGAAGATCTTGACTGCACAGCTCTGTTTCTCTGAGGTAGATTGGCAGGTAGTGCTCTTAGCTTCCATAAGGTTCAGTAAATAAATTTTAATGCAGATTTTATGGAATATTTATTAAATCCATCAGCATGTTTCACTGCTTCAGAGACACCGTATTTAGATGAGTAGGCATGTTTAAATCCCACGTGCCTGTGAAGTGCATGACTGCCTGTCAAAGAACTGAACTGTGTTTTAAAACAAAATTGATCTATTAAGTTTTCATTGGCTGTCAGTCTGTAATTGATGGGTTTTTGAAGGTGAGCAGAAAGGGACAGCCCGTGGCTGCTTCCCGGGGCCTTCACATTTGTTGGCAGTACCTGAAAGCAGGGAGATGCACCTGTGTGAAACACAACAATGTCATTTTCTACCATAAAACATCAGAGGCAAATGAATTGCTTTGGAAGATTTTGATTCTGGCTCTTCCACTTGCAAATTGACTCATTAACTGCAGTGCTTTGCCTGGGGAAGGGAAGCCTTGCCCTGCTGCAGTTGTTCTGTCAGCAGGTTCAAGAGTCAGCGAAGTTTGACTGCTTCAGAAATAAAGGTAATTTATGCATTACACCAATCCCTGAAGGTGGTAGAGACTGGGCTGTTTACAGCCTTGTAAAGGAGACAAAGGCTCTGTATTAACGCTGAGTGACTACATTTTAATATGCCCAGTTAAAATAGGCTGTATATTCTCCAGAACTGCAGAACTTTCCAAGGTTTCCTAACCTGTCAGCACTAACCAAAAAATTCAAATTTCTTTGCTTTTAGGAATTAGATTAATGGCATAAAGGTATCCCATCATCCCTGTCCATCCATCTGTGTCCACCCCCAATTCTTTAACGTGTTTTGTTCCCACCATTCATTTCAGAACCCTTTTTTAAGATTATTTTCCTACCTGTGAGATGCAGAAGGATTCAGGGTAAACTGAATCCTTATCCTCTGGAATGTTCTTTTTAAACTTTAAGTATTTCTTCCAAGTAATGGTTATTCATATTATCTATAAAGTAAACCAGAAATGAACATTTAAATTAAATTAGTTTGCTTTCTGATAATCTGTTTGTTAACGTGTTCTTTGCATAAGACTTGATAAAGTCTGAGTAAAAACGTTGCCTTTTTAGTAGTAAAGCTCAACCATAGGTGGAGAAGTTCTTTTTTAAATACTGATTAGGTTGGTTTTCAAGGAATATTTGATTCTTCTGACCTTTGATGTCATTCTAATTTAATGTTACTTGAATTAAAATGTCATCTTTTTTTATAGTACCTAAAATAGACTTTATTAGTTTTCCTGAAAGCTGTGTGCAGCTTTGCTTTGGCCCATTTAAATATTGAAAACAGCAGGATTTGAGATTTTTCTTCTAATCCTCAACTAATAGAGTTTAATGCTTTGTTTGGCCTACCTTGCACAGCCTAAGCAAAAGTTTTAAACAAGATTAAAAATATGACCTTATTAACCCATGGCACCTAAAGACACAGAACAGGCCTGCAGAGACATCAGTCATTCCTTAGCCAGGAGAGCATTGGTGCCATCCCCAAACTACTCAGGGTTTTCCAGAGGAAAACATTTTGACAGCCCAGCTTTTTTTCTTTCGTAGTTTTGTGCCAGCAGCTGGGAATAAGAAAATAAAAAAGAAAGCATCTGTTTCTAAGTTGAATAGTCAGTCTTTGTGGTTATGGAAAATAAAAGTTTGAGTACTTCTGGAAATTTGAGGTGCAACCTGGCTGGGATTTCTTAAAAAAAAAAGAACAATTCGGCAGAGCAAATGGATGTTGCTTTTGTGTACTGCACCTCGTTAGTCCCTGAGTAAAATGAATGTCACCTTTTTGGGTTTTTTTTTGGTGAGAAGTTAGAGTTATTTGTAAGCTGCTGTTGGATGGGTGATGGATGAACATGCTGAGTTCCAGAAGAATAAAGTGTCTCATTGTCATGGAAAGTTTATGCCTAGTAAACATTACAAAACACAAAACGCTGTGATACATTCACTGCTGTGTAATAAGAGTCCTTGTTTACTGGGCAGGCTATAGGGCCATGGCAACAACACCAGAAATAGGAACCATGAGTATCCTTGTTGTAAAGATGATGATGGTTATCGAGCAGTTTGTTAATTGCTGGAGGTTAACGTTGCTCCATATTCATTATCACTTAGTGGTGAGAGCACCAGCCAAGAGGTGTAAATGTGGAAGTTTGACTGAAATCTTTAATTAAAGTAATGAGGTTTATTGTATGGCATGGAAGAGTCAGGTCAATGTGCACCTCATTGATGCTTTGAGACAATTAATAGCAAGTGTTCCAGGGAGCAGAGAGTAACAAGAGTTTGCTCGAAAACAATGCAAACTTTCTAAACTTCTCTTTTTCTAATGAAATTCCAAACCAAAGCAAAAAGAGTGATGATTCCTTAAAAATACTGGTATCTTGCTTGGCTTTCAGCATATAATTTTCCCTTTTGATCTGAACAGGGCAGAATCTGGATACATCTTCATTAAGTTCAAGATCCAGCTGAAATTTGGAGGCAGAATAAAGCCAGACAAATTGCTTACACTGTCGTTGATAAACACTTCCTGCTTTCATACCATTATTTACATATTTTTAATAATTAAACATGATTTTTGAAAACTGAAAGCGGATGGTGGTTTTGCAACCATATGTGCACTACTGAAAAATAGAATATTTGTGCACCCTAAGTCTTGGTTGTGGAATGGAGAGTTTGTCAAGACCTGGGGCAATAGAAGGCATTACAGTTAGGAAGGAAGAGGGTGAAAAGCCCTCAGTTTTTCCTCTCTTACCGTGTTTAATTTATTTTCCTTAATTTGGTGCTTTTGGCCTTTCTTGGCTCACTGCCTTGCTCTCATCAGTGGTGCCAAATCTCTAAAGCAGAAAACTGGTAATCTTCAGGAGTAAGATGGTCTGTAGGTAGGTAAAGAAGTCTAGGAGAACATAGAATTTTCATCTGATTATTGATGATTCAGTTCTCTCTCTGCATCAAGCTTCACTGGCCTTCCTGTCCCTGCCCCGAACTTCTGAGGACATTGTGGTCAGTGAGGAGCTGACGTTTCGGGATAATCGCATTTGTGTTTGTTGGAGTTTGCTGCTGATTAAGACGTGTTCCCTACACAGCAAAGTCGTCCTGAACGAGATGATTTGGTGCTGCTGTTTGCTTCCCCTCTGCAAGAGCAGCACTTGCATTGCAGTCGTGCTGTCACAACTGGGGAATGTACAACCAGATCCTCCACACCTCTGGCTAAAAGGCAGAATAATGTGGGGCTGGCATGGTGCTGTTTTCCTTGACCCTGTATTTTATAAAAGTTGCCTTAATTTTTCACTTGATAGCCAAAATTCCCACCACTCCTGGATGTCTGCCTTGTTATCAGAGTAGTATTTTTTTTCCTGCTGTTCTGCATTCTTGATTGGTGAATATGCTTTCAGTTTCATTTTGGTTTTTGACTGTGAGTCATTATAGAAAGGAAAAAGTGATACAAAGCATTTGCAATATGCTTACTGAATTAACTCCATAAAATGAGGTTTTCAAGCTGGAGTCTGTAAGCTGAAAGCGTGAGTTACTATCTTTAAAAGGGTAAAAAAAGGAAATGCTCTTGGGTACTTCGTAGTCTCTGGGACACTGTGCTGGAAAATGTTAGTTTTCAAAACAAAAAAAAAATTTTAAATGTTGATATAAATATTCCATAATCAAAGAGTCCTGTAAAAGCAGGTCAATGAAGATTAAAAGGTCACTTAGACAGTTTAGCGGGCTTTTTTTAATAATTAGATGGCTAACTTGGTTTACCTCAAAGTAGTGATTTTATGCTGTGTACAGCAAGAAATTAATAATGTGAAAAATTTTATCATAGTGCTTTGCAATTAGGTTACCCTTTACAGGCTCAATGCTAGTAATACTTTTAGGGTGCTAATTCCTGGTTATACCAAGTGTTTGATCATGCATTTCATTTGATTGCACTGTTCAGCATTGAAATGAACTGGTGTCAGATTTGACACAAAATGCAGTACAAAGGAGCAGAGGCAATGGTTTGCACTGTCCTGCTCCAGCCTGCTGAGCTCGTTAATATGGCTGCAGTTAATCCCAAATGATAGTGCTCATTCCAAGTGGTTTTCTTGCCTGCTCCTCTCTTTCTAGTCAAGAGGTAACTTTATATACTTGGTTAACCCTTTACTGGTTACGTTTCACATCCAGACTGTTTGAATGTCTTGTGTCAGGTGGAGTTCTCTGCTCTGGCTTGTTCTGCTAAGGCATCATTTTCGTGCTTTAATTTTTTTGTGCTCTGAGGTTCTTTGGTCTCCTTTCATTTGTTTCTACTTTTAGTAACTCACCCTGTTTTCCTTTCTGTTTGTTTCCAGTGTATACTTTCCTAAAGAACTTCCACGTATGTCTAGTATTTTGCATTCAGATGAATCAAAATCTGTTTGATTCTGCAGAATGTCTTAGTGCCAGTCTAAGACTGTAGTAAGTTTCTATTAAAGCATAATTAGACACCAATTTTTGGATGCAAATAGATGTTACTGCTTAAAATAGATGCAAGTAGATTTTGCTGCTTAAATAGAAAAGTTTAGAGATATTTAATTGAGCCTATCTACAAAAGCACTTTAGACAATACAGTTTTGATAGAGTATTTTTCAAGTTCCTGTTCTGTTTTAAAGAAGTATTCTGCTTTTGTGGCTTACAAATTTAATGATATATCTTTTTTATTACAGGGAGAAGAAAATGAAAATTCAGGATATTAAGAACAATATTAAAGAAGCTATAGAGGTAAACTTAGGAGCTATTGTTTTTAACTATTCCAAGTGGCTATTTAGACACTGTCTGCAATATTTTACTTGTGTTTCTTTGCAGACAATAGTGACAGCAATGGGCAATTTGGCGCCTCCAGTGGAACTAGCCAATCCAGAGAACCAGTTTCGAATCGACTACATCTTAAATTTAGCAAACCAGATAGACTTCGATTTCCCTCCGGTGAGTAATTCACAGTGGCTGCAGCCATGCCTTTTTGCAAATGATTATATTTCACTGCCCTGTAGTAAATATTTCCCCAGAACAGTGAGCTGCTCTCTGGGAATTACTGCAGTAAGTGCCTTTGGTGAGTGCTAATCAAGTTTACAGCAGCACAGCCAGAATATTCCAGCTGATCCTTCAGGAACATGGAGACCCTTGTCTGCTTTTTCTGTGCTCTGGTGAAATAATCAGCCACAGAGTCAAGATGGACAGTGCTGGGTGTAAAGTTTGGATATTGTTGGGAATTGCCCTGCCCAAAACGAGTGGAGATGTACACAGCACTCTGTTGATGATTAGCTGGTGTTTAATGATGCTGATTTCTCTCCTCTGGAAGAACAGTGGAGTTTTCTTGCTGGTTGACTCTGTGTCAGCCTGGCTTTCTGCAGAGGCTCCACACACACACACGTCCTTGCCCCAAACCTCCCAGTCCTGGTTAATCATTCGAGGTGCCAGCAGTCCCAGAGTAAATGCAAAAGGATAATTATTTGGTTGACGATACAACTTTGTGCCCACTCACAGTGATTAATTTCTCCTGTATCTCAACAAGACTTGTAGCAGAAGCCTGTGAAAATACAGTTTGCAAACACTGAACACTTAAACACTGAGAAGATATTTTTGTTAATTGCCATAAAGTACCTTTTACTTGCAGTAATGCAGGAGTGTTTCAAAACTTGTATTTCTCTCTCTGTGCAGTGTTCCAGGGGGCTGTGGGGAGGAATTATGATGATGTGTCAAAAATCATCATCTATTTACACCAGAATTCTGTGTCCGGCAGTAGTCAGACCCAGATGCTTGAAATGAAAGTGCAAGTGCAAATAATAGTAAGATGTTGGATAGTTTGCACCACAGCAAGGTTTTTGTAATTCTTGGTTTGTAAAGGTTATTGAACAGGCTGGTCTGTGAGAGCAGCGACAGTTACCTTTTCCAAATGTTGCTGCTTCTAGGAATTTCTCTGCTTTGGTCAGTCTTCATCAAAAGAAAAATAACCAAACAAACAAACCCACATGCTTCTTGCACATGGCAGAAGTCAGGTGATGTAAGCAATTAATTGGAAATACTGCACTGTAATCCCCAAATCAGATCATTTTCACTGCTCAACAGGCACAGACAGGTTGATAGAGGGAAGATGTATGATTCTAGCACATAAAATGTAGTAATTGTCATTTTGTCTTAAAGCATCACGAATTTGAGATTTTGAGATTTTTAATTTCACACCTCTTTAATTTAGACATTTATCAGTGTTACTCACAGAAACACTTGATCCCTTCATGGATGATCTCTCCTGCTGGGAGCACAGAAAAATTCATGCTTTGAAGATAGTTTTGGGAGAATATTTGAGAGAGGAGACAGTGGTTCCTTGCTCCACCCTCTGTGCTCCTGAGCTGGCTGTGTGCCCACAGCTCTCCTACTGCCATTGTTTGTGCTAGTTCAGGTTGTGATCTGTAACAATGCTGCAACAAGTTCCTGTGACCTACCTCGCACTGAAATGCTGGATTTTCCTTGTCTTTTCTATCATGGAGGTTTTTTTTTCTTCCATTCACTTGGAGTGCAGTGATTTATTTTAATTTTTCCTTTTTTTTCACTGAAAGCAAGGTATAACTGTATGACTTACAGAGTCCATAAATAATTCCAAGTTCAGTGAAGAGTCTTAGAGGTGTTGAATGACACACAACTTCAGGAATAACAGTGCTCCAATAAAACTAGTTTTTCTTCTCTGAGCAAAGGTATTGTCTTAAATTTTTAAGCCCTGAGTCTACAGAGGTTTAGGTGTGTGCATAACTTTGACTAGTGGCTTACTTCATTGGCATGATTAACTATTTCATATGTTAATGTTTGTAGGGTTGAGGTTTTAAACTGGATATGCATTAGCCACAGATGTTGAAGGGCTGTTGTTGGCTCTCTCTGCCCTTGGTGATTATATAAGTTAATATGTTTCTGATTTCTGAGTGTGTCTGAATGTAGGTTGTAGTCCTTTGGTACCTGGCAAACTGAACCTGCATTTTAACTGCATGATTCAAATCAAGTTAAGATCTAGAGTGTCCCTAGATGCCAGCTCTCAGTGCATAGTGTCAGAAATCACAGTCCTTGAGTACTGCTCAAGGTCATCATCTTCTGTGTATGAAGGAGTAGTTGAAACGAGTTTTAAAGTAGAGGCCAAAATCTGTGTTTGTAATTCCCTGTGGAACAGGTGGAGCTACAATGCAAGTTTCCTAACAGCAAGGTTCAGTGTAACGTGAAAGGCAGAAGAAAGTCAAGAAAAATGTAGGAGCTTTACGGTGGGATGCTAATATTGGAATCTGGCTCTACATGTAAATTAGGATTCAGAGAGCAACTTTTGTATTCTGATATTCTAATTCTTTTCTTAGTCTGGGTCTCCATCTGTTTGCTTTGCAGTTTTTGACTTACAGGAAATGTGTGTCATTTGTGTAGACCATATTGTTTTGAATTAAAAAAAACTAAAAAACAACAGCTTGAGTTAAAAATAATGTTGGTACAGTGTAATGCTAGGTTAAACATCCCCTTTAAAGCTGAAAATTTAGTATGTTGGAGATCTATTAATTCAGCACAGTTGGTATTAAGAAATTAGATTTCTTGAATGCGAGTAGTAGCATATGGAGAGAGGAAAAACATAGTACTGACTGAAAGGAATTCTGTCCACATAATCATGCTGGCGTTTTAAAATATTGCAATTTTTAGTAGATCAGATCTATAGTTGAGGCTTCCAAATGGCATTTCCATTGTTACTGTCCTTTGATGCATTTAGCTTAACACAACTCTATGTGTGTTTTCAGTGTCAAAACTCAACCTCAAAAGTAGTTTCAATAATTCAAATTAGCTGTATATCTGTCTCAAATGTCAGGTGATGTTGGGTTAGCTGGGTTATAAAAGTGGTATTTTTATTCCTGTTCTGCATACCAGACAGTGGTTAGGATATTTTCTCCATCCCCAGGACCAACTAGAATAGTGGCCTTCTTCTCATCCCTTTCTTTTTGCTCTAACTTTTAGAAGAGGGAAGGAAATGTTCCTGTTCTATCAACATTTCACACTCCATGATCAACCAAATTGAACCAAGCTACCAAATAAAACCTATTTACTTTGGGTCACAGTCCATTTATAATTCTCTGGTTTTAATGAAATATTCAAAATAGCTGAGCAGGATTTACAGCTGCCTATTTTTAATTGATCTGGACTCAGCTGAGGAAGCTGTCTCTTGAAAATACCATACTAAATTCAGAAAAATGGTATGCAGAAAATAGTAGAATCCAGAGTATTAGCAGGGATGACTCCAGCCTATGGCTCTCTAGGTTGAGGATGTTTAGAAGAGATGCTGATGTTGTCTGCAGGTCTCTCGGTTCCAGTTTAAGTTTTATTACACTGCTGCATTGTAGTTATTTTGAATCTCCCACTACCACTGCTGCTGAATGGTTTTATTATGGTTTCTGAGTGGTGTCCTTGAGCTTTACCACACTCTGGCTTCAGCCTCAAAGGCAGCTCAGCATCCCCTGTGCCCACAGCCAACCCTTTCCTCCGCTCCACACCGGGATGTGCCACCCGCACTGGGCCAGAAAAACCTCCACTGGATCCACGGTGTAAATCAGACCATTGAACCACCCCGGGTTAAAAATAACCCTGCTAACCCTTACTCCTCTCTTCTATTTTGGGGAGATTATTTTTAACAGGGATCAGTTTTGAGGGCTGATTTACAACCTGGCCCGTGGGCAGGGTGGTATAAAGGAGGTGGTGCACAGTGTGATCCTTTAACCTGCAGCAGGGTCAGAGCAGGGGTTTGGAGTCCCTAAAATGGTTTTGACACCAAAATCTTCAGGAAGGTAACAAGATAATAGAGTTTCAGTAAGAAAAGATGTGAGCTGGGATCTCTTTGCTGCCAGAAGTGTTCCTTAATTATGTGGGCAACAGAACAAAATTATCTGTCCCTGTAGATAACCACCCTGATGGGTATGATGATAGATATATTATTATTCCTGTCTAAATACATCATGGGAGAAGAAGAGAGTTTCTGGTTTGACAGCATCACTAGCTTTATAAAGTAATGACAAACATATTCACTGCAGTGGAGGACATTTTCCCTGGGGATGTCTCAAATGTCACAGATTTTGGGGTGGGGAAGTAGGCAAAACATTTTCTTTGGTGAGGATACTCGTGGGAAGCTGGGAAAGGTGGGAGACAGTGCCTGGTTTCTTGGGTGTCTGGACAATATTGTGTGCAGTTTGGATACTTAGCACAGAGAGAAGATTTGGGGCTCCAGCTTTTTCTTGTCCAGATTCTCTTTATGATTTTGAGCAAGACACCTCAATGTCCTATTTACCTTTTTTTAGTGCCCTCTATATTGTTATGTGTAAAAGAGTGATAAATACATATCTTCGAGATGCATCTTGAGGCGCAGAATTAGTAGAAAATGTGGATATGTAAAGTATTTTTGCCTCAAGAATGTTAATGTTCAGAGAAAGGAGTGGGAAGTCTTACAGACAGCATCAGTGATGTGGTGCTAGATCCTCTGAAATAATCCTTACTTAACTCTTTTTTAAATCTGTATCATCTTATCTACACAGAGCAGCTCCCTCTAAATGGGCTTCCAGATAATCCAATTGAGTTTACCTGATCAGAGTTTAACAGGAACTTATGTAAAGCTGGTTTTCCTGTCCTTTAATAGGAGAATAAATTTTTGAATACAGATTAATTAAAGAGTTCTTTTGAGGCTTTCTTTTAGTGTAGGGTCTGTCAGGCAGGCAGCCACTTGATTTCATTTCTGTTTCTCATAATTGAAACATGTGTAACTACTAATGATTTGCAAATCAATCTCCTGAAATCTCTGATTTTTGTCTATATGGATAAATGCCTGATAGGAATGTTTTACTCTTATGTGTGACTAGCAATATCTAGCAAATCTTGGCATTGCTAATATATTTATTGGAAGTGATTTTTTTTTTTATTTCTTTTTTTTAAATTTTAGCCCTTTGAATTCTGCAGTGCTTTCACTGAGGTGTTCACATGATTCTGTTGAAATCCCACGAAGAATTTCCTTAAAATGGAGAATCTGCAGCCCAGGACTTGAGACAATGGGCATTATATACATGTCTTTTCTGTAGTCCAGTTGTTTTTGTAGTACAAAAAACCCCCACCCTATATTTTGCTTTATTATTAATTTATTTGATTAGTATTTGAAGTAAATGCTAATGCTTTATTCTGAATTCTTATTCTTACCCAGTAAATTCCCACCATACCAGACCATATTTACAGGTTCAGAAGTTCACGTGACTTAATTTCTCTTGATACATCTTCTTTGTTTTCCTCAGAGCAATCTTAAAGAACAAGGACAGATTAATTCAATTTATGTTGAAATAGAAGAGCTGTCAGCTGAATTAAACAGGAAATAGGCATAATTTAATATAGAAATTCTTAAGCATTTTCTGGTTTTAATCACAGTAAGAGACTATCACAAAATATTGGTGTATGCATAGATGAAATAAAATTATACCTGTGAGCCTCCCTGGTATGGCAGTGGATCCAGCCACAGCCCTGTTGTGTCCAGCTGACTGATCAGGGTTTTCAGCTGGTCTTTGGACAGTACGTGAAATTTCTTCAGTGTTCCAGTAAAATTCAAGGGTTTTTTTAAGCTCCCAGGAAACAGGGTGTCTTTTGACTCTTGAAAAGAAATCCCAGCAATTAACCAGAACTGTAAATTAATTTATTGTAGGTATGTTTGAGCTTCATTTTTTCATGTAAACCTTATTGTGAGCCTGTGAACACGTCTGTGAGTACAGATGCTTCTTCTTCAGAAAGATTGTAGGAGGGTTAGTGAGCTGTCCTTGGGATTTGTCTGAATTTAGAATGAGGAGAACTATTTTATCTTACACCCTTTTCTTCGGTGGAAGTTTCTGGCAAAAAGAGGCTTTTTGTTTCCACCCTGAAAGGAGGCAGCAGAGTTTAGCGTGGTCCCAGGTGTTTGTTCTTGGCACTGTGTAAGGTAATAAGGTCATTTGATGTGACTGCTCAAGCTTACTATATATTCATTAAACAAAAAGCAGCTAAATGATGTAGTATGAAAGACATTTTCCAAACCCTGATTTAAGGCTCAAAGGAAATTTCTCAGAGTTTTATTAAACTTTCCTTCTTAGGCTGAAGTCTCCAGAAATAGCTGATGGTTGAACTGCCTCTATCACCACTCTAAACTACCCTGAGAGAGAGCTGGAATGGGGTAGAAGACTTCTTTGTGCCTTTTATGCTATCAGGAAGTTTGATCCATTAATGAATTGCCTCTTTCTATGCATGATACACTTTAAGAAGCAGAGGAACACTGATTATTTGGTTTAAATTGCAGAAGAATCTTGACGAAACGGGGAGCAGGCTTGGTGCTCTCACCCAAAGTGAGTTTTTCTCCCTAATTAGGGAGGAAAACTGAGGAGCTGTGTTCTGGTATCAACAGATGAAGTTTCTGTGGTGATTAAACTTCTTGTGAAAGAAATGAAAGAGAGATGGTTTGGTATTATGTTAGTGAGGACTTCTAACCGAAGGCGCATTGTAGCTTATGGGTAGGGATTTGTGTGTTGGCACATTTCTCAAATGCTGTGGTGTTTTGAAACTCTTAACAAAGGGGAATAATGTGAGTTCAAACTTGACAGAAATTTCTTAAATAGAATTCCCTTCCCATTGGCCAATCCTTGCAGCCACATCCAGTTTAATTTGTACTACTGGAAGTTACCAAGCAGACGCTCTGAATATTTCAGCATCATTCTTCTTTTCCAAGCGTGAAAAACTATTGATAATGAGACTGAATCCTTGCTGAAAATACTTCGGACTCAGTTATGGGAAATGCTGAGTGCACTGGCCTCTCCCAAAGAGTTTTGTATTCAGCTCTGGACACGTGCCAGTAACTGGAGAATATCTTCAACTATTCGTAGGTATGCGTTTCCTTTGTGATATCATCAGCGTATTTGCCCTAAAATAGCAAGCAATAATTAACACTTGTTCACACCATTAGGAATGCAGATGTTTCCCTATTCAAGTAAGTGGCTTATTAAACTGTCTGATTCGACAGATTTAACACGTTCTGGTATCCCTGCCCAAACTGGGGAGAATGAAAAGTTGCTATGAGTTCCCTTCTCTCAGTGCCCTTACAGTCAGTAGTGATCACTTGATTTTAGCTACGAGCAATGAGAAATAAATCCATTTGTAGGTACTTACCTGTCCTGGAAGGAGAAAATCAGCTGGTGCAGTTTGTCTTGGAATGCTCTGTGCTGCCCTGCCATCCCATGACCTTGCCTTGTTGCAATGCCTCGCTTGTGGAATGCAGCAGAACTGCCTGGCTCTCGGGGAGGGAAAGTTCGTGCTCCCCCCTGGCAGAGTAGGTCTGTAAAGGGGTTTGAAATCAATGGTCAGTGCTACTTTTAAAAGCTGAACACGTTGGGAAGCAAATGTCCTCCAGGAGACAGTTTTACAGTCAGAAGCTGGCTTGGTTTGACCTTTAATCATTAGGTTTGTCAGTCAGTGACCTATTTAAAACTCTTATTATGAAATGTGCAGCTCCATGGGACAGTGAACTTTGCCCAGGAATTGAATCCCAGTTTTAACCACAACATTGTATAATGGTTGTACACACCTTTTAGGAGGTGAGGTTTTTTTCAATGGCATTGACTTTTGCTGGAATTAGTAAATAAACTGTTCTGCTGAAGGATCCACCCTATATTATATTTTACAAAGAAAAGGTAATGTTGCATGTCCATGCTAAGTTTCCTGTGAATATGGTGTCACAGTGGCAAAGGCTGTGCCAGTGTTTTTCCCTGCCAACATCCTAATGCCTATAAAACATTGCTTCATAAATATTTTTTTTAAAGTCTCTTGAGTATTTATATATCTGGAGGGAACAAAGCCTTGCAGACAGTATGTCCAGTTATACTCTTCCATTTTCTACTAGTATTTTATCCTTTTAGAATGCTTCTCAAAAGCAGATCTTGGTTCCTTTATTTTTTCCCAGGCCTGGATTTTGTCTCTTGAGAATTATATTTTTTAACAACCAAAGCGGTCATCCCCCAAGTTCTTTAACACTTTCTGTAGTTTGACTTTAAGCAAAACCACTGTTTACCTGCTGCCATTTATTCAACTTGTTGAAATTTTCCAATATAAGTAGGTTTTAGACTTGATTAGACTCTGCATTGCCCCCTTTCTAATCCAGAATTGTGTCAGCAAGATCTTTCTGGAACAAAGAACTGTTTTCCAAGCATCCCTTCTACATTGCTGCTGATGGGTTTTTTTCTCTAGAGGTCTGCACAGATTCCTGTAAGTGAATGTAAGTGATTTACTAATGTTGCCTATTGACTCATTGGATTGGGAAGCTTTCAGCAGGTGGAGAAACTGTCGCCTCATAAATAAAACATTAATAATGGAAAATCATTTCACATAAATGCGGCTCTCTAACCATTGTGTTGATAGGGTATCATGAGAGATGAGGTTTCCTCATCAGCAGCAAGTCACGGTCCTTGATCCTTCAGTTGTCTAAGCAAGACCAGAGAAGGTTTAGCCAGACAGGATTTTCTCAGGGTTTTTTATAGTTTCCCAGAAGTGGAGCCTGTTCTTGGGGATTGTGCCCGGAATTCAAACTATGCCCCTGCCCAGCCTGAGCAGATTCAGTCAGGCCCTGTTTGTTCTCTTCAGATCTGTGTTACATTGACATTCCTTTCCCTGAGTGTTCTCCTCAAGGATTTCTCCCTCTTTAGAGTTACATTAACGCTTTGGGACGTGTAAAATCTGCTCTGGTGGTGAATAAATGCTCCAATCCTGACATAAAGCCTAGGAGGAATTCACTCCTCACCTTCCCTGGTGGTGCCATCCTCTCACCACTTCTGTTGACTTTTGTTGCTTTACACAGCTTCAGCTGTACTTTAAACAGGATCTTGGGTGTGTATTGTGACACTGCAGCATTTTATTTTTTTTAATGGAAAATGACATAATTAGAATTTTTTTTTCAATTTTAAGTATGCGTAGAGCAAGAATGGATAATATGATCATATACTGCAAATACTGTGGATCGTTTGGAACCTAACATTCAAATCCTGTTTGTTGTGGAATGTCATCTCAAACCAAATTGTTATTTAGTATTATTTGTTTATTTTAGCTGTTTTGTTAGGAGTTCCATTTTCTAGTGCAAGAAAAACCTATGTTGATGCTGCTGTAGAGTCTGTTATATTAGAATGTGCCAGCAAATGAATCAGTGTTGTGGAAACAAGAACCAGACATGTAAGGACTAGTTTTCTGGCTATTTCTTTTCAGGAAATTTTCCTGCTACTTTTGGTTAATTTGTTTCCTAACTCATTATTTTTAGAGCTCTCATACAAATTACACCTATTTAACTAAAAAAAACCCCAACCCTGTTGCTAACTTGATTTTTCTAGTGGCCTCTGAAGCCCCTGTTTTACCTAAATACATAACAAATCTTGTGGTTTTACTTGCCTTCCCTGAGAGTAGCCCCAGGCTACATTCCATGACTCAAATGGGATGCTGAGGATTTCTTGTGTTATTCTTTTTCTTAAATATTATTTCAGAGCTGTGGTTAGTGTAGGTGTACTGGGGAGGAGGGAGAATCTGGGTTTTTGCAACCAGCTACTATGTCTTAATTCTAAAATCAGTCACTACAGTAAGGAGGCTTCTAGTAAAGCAGGAGATGAACTCTGCAAGCCCAGTTCTGACTTTGCTTGGGTGAACAACCTTCCTGGTTCACAGCTGTGTAAGGTGGCTCAGCATTAGTCTCAACGTGTGTGAAGGTGTGTTTGATGTGGCCTAAAGACAAAAGGTTGTGTATTAATGAAAGACCTTCATATTTGACCATCACAGGTCATGTAGTTCACTTTTTAAAACACAGTTAATACAAACAAACAACAAAAAAAGGACTAAAAGTAACAACAAAAACCCATCCCAAAGAAACCCCACTGTGTCTTAGTGTAATAACCTATTACTCTTCAGTTCTTGTAGATCCTGATTTTGAAACCCCAATAAAAAGTTCAAAGAATGTGGAATTAAATTCTTTTTCCATCCCACATGGACAGTTAATAACCATACTGAGACGATTGCTTAAGTGTTGCTGGTTATAGTTCAGATTAGCAGGACAGGCATAAAGGCAGTTTTAAAAATTTTATTGCTAATTTGGCCTAACAAGGCACAAACACTGATCTTCATCCCATTACTGTAATTCACATGTTTCCTTAGAAGTGAGAACTGCCCTTAGAACGCAGGGAGGACGCTTCTAAACAATTTGTAACCATTCTGGTAAACTAAACCCTGGGCTTTCTATTATCAATGTGTTTATGCTAGGGCCGGGAACTGGTTTTATTTTTCATCCCGTTTTAAGATCTGATTGCAGAAACTACTCCAAATGTAAGGCATTATGGAGTTTAAAAGGTCTTTGAAATAATTGCTTTATATCAGCTCTCTGCCAGAGTGTCGTAGTTGTAGTGAGAAACAGTAATGAGGAAGAATTTTTGTGGCAGAGTTTTACTGTGCTGTGACTTTTCTTACTAAAGCACTGCCTTTTTTCACTTTATATCTGCATTTGTAGGTGATAAGAATGTTTTACTGCATTTTCTGCAAACTTACCTTTGCCTAGTTATTAGTCCATTTGAATCAGCTGCTGTTTCAGAAAAAAAAAATCTTGTACAATTGCTGATTCCATTTTTCAGTTTCCCAGCTTTGTCGTAATAAGTTGAGTGAGCCATATGATGTTCTGTGTTGGACAACTGTTACTTTTAAAAATAAATATAGAAACCTTCCCTAAAATGGGTTTGGTTCAAATACAGTGAGATTGCAGATAATTCCCCCTCTCCCCTTTACTTTCTCTTCCTTTTATTTTTTGCTTTAGAAAGATATTTTCTTTGCTGTTCTCCGATACAGTTGAAAGTGACTGACAGTCCCCCAACTGCCAAGAAATTGGAAATCTTCAAAATTGACATATCCAGTGAGCATAATTCCAGCAGTGGGAGACAGAAAACTGAGGACTGGAATTAAGATTTTGATTTGTATTGACTTTCTTTAATGGCAAAAGCAAATGGTCATGCAATCTGCAAATACTAAAAATCAAATAAAATCTTCTTACCTACTTCTGAAAGAAATTTAACTGGCCTTTTTGTTCATGAACAGTTCATAAAGCAGGGAACAAACCGAGATCTAATACCATATATAAACGTCATTATCTCTTTAAAAGAAATCAGAACAAAATTTAGATGTGTATTTTGTGTTTACTCTCCTTTTTGTGTATGTGCAGCTGGTGAATACTTAACAGCAACAAAAGGACAATCAAATTTGCATCTGATGGGCTGCTTCCATCACTGGTATTCACAATTGTGTGATCGCACAATCGCATATGCATGCATCTTATACCTGCCAAGAAGAGGGTGCTCTGAAAATCAGCATCACTAAATTTACTGTAAGATGCCTTTATGCGTCTTTAGGATGCAATTTAAAGGATTTACTGTTCTGCTGCAGTTCAGGTGTTAGTTAACATTCTGGTAGGAATGGGAATTTTTTTAAAAACTGTTTCCAAAGTGAAACTTTGGAATGTGTCCCCTTTCTTTGTACTACACTGATAGCAAAGGAATGTGAGAGACTGATATCCCAAGAGATGGAGGAACCTTGAAGCAGTACCATGGCTATTCAAAAATAACACATTCTTCTTCTTTAAACTAATTCTGCTGTAAAGAAATGGGGTGGGGAGAGATAGAATATATACAACAACTATTTTAAAGGTCTTGTGCTCATCTGGATTAAAAAAAAAATTATTTGCTACTTAAAATCAGAATGAAAGTATTTTGCTCAAAACACTTCAAAGCTCTGAGAGATAGCCAAGGAACACCCATGGCTGTTGATAAGAGGTATGCCCACAGTGGTGTCTGTGTGTATTTTAGTCACCAGGCTGCTGCTGTTCTTTCTAAGTCTCTTCAGACTTCTTAGACTGATGGCCAGAAGTTCAATCTCATGTTGCACACATGCTGTTGGAGCCAAAGTGCATCTTTCATATGCAAAGTGAAAGGGCTTTTGGTTGTGTTGTTAACTTGTGCTGCAGGTTCAGCAAAACTGAAGCGTTGCATTTTTGGCTGTCTGCTTTCATATCTTGGGTTGCAGTTTTTAAGGCTGAGACAAAACATGATCTAGCCTCGTATCACTGTCTTTCTTCTGTAGTTCAATGTGTTTTTACACTGTAAAAGAATAAATTTGCGAAAGCGGTACAGAGTTAAGTAAGATACAGATGTCTTACAGTCCCTGAAGATCCTCACTAACTTACAAAGTCGTGTGAAGCTTGATTACCCTTATCATTCATGTTGGAATTATAGAGAAGTAGTGTTTCGTTGAAGAAAAAAAAATCATGACAGCCACGTAAATGTAAAATACAGTGACACCATGAGTTAAAGAACAAATGTTACCAAATAGCACTGATTTATTAAAAATGCCAACAAAATTGTCATTAATGAGACATTAACCCTTCTTACAGTAGATGGTTGGATTCAATTAGGGATTGAGAAGCAGGTCTTTAAGTGTTACAGAATGTTGAAGTCAAACTTAGAAAGCCACCTGAACTTGTAGTGAGGTTCTAAAGCATGGTTAAAGATCTTTGTTAAATCTGCTCCATTTCCTGCTCATTGCAAAATGAAATGATACGTTACTATTTGATGATTCTCCTCATCTCTAATCCGTTTCCTAACACTGTTTTCCCATTTCAGGAGTTTTATGAACACACAAAAACACTTTGGCAGGATGAAGGTGTGAAAGCCTGCTACGAGAGATCCAACGAGTACCAGCTGATTGACTGTGCACAGTAGTGAGTATCGCTCCATTCCACTGCACGTGGCTCTGTGACTGAGCGGAATGACACTGGTTTGATGTCCTGATGCTTGCTTTCCCTTTTCCCTGGAAAAGGAGTGTGTGGTGCATAGTGAGTTCTTGGTAATCAGCTGTTCAGAGAGGTGGGACAAACTGGTGTTCAATTAGGCAATATCTACATTGAAAACCTTGCAGCTGCTTCCAAAAGGTCTTTCAAAAGGCTGTCCCCTTAATGAGGGGACAGTTTTATTGTCTCCAAGGCCAAATTTCCTGCCTCTTCCACTTGGCCCCATCCTTTCCAGATGCCAGTTTCAAGTGCGGCAGCAAGTTTCAGTAAGTTGGAGAGAATGTGGGTGGGAAATAAACCTTTTTGTCACTTTGGTTTCCAGTGCAGTTTATTTAACTGGGAACAAAGAGATGGGAGCAACAGTCATGGAAAGCAGCCTGTGATCAGTCACCAGAGTTGTGCTTGTGTGCCTTCATGCACATATCTGAGAAAGGGTCATTCTCTTCTGGTATTTATACTGCTGGGGTAATTAGTATTGTCTTGAGAGTCTGCTGCATGTTTGCAGTTAGTTATCACAACCAGCAGTATACTGTGGTTCAGGATTTTTTTATGGCAAGGTGCTTGAGTTAATTGTGACTGTTCCTGGTACTTTTGTTGTGCATACTCAGGAATTGCAGGACTTAAATTTGAAATATTAATGCTTAAAACTATTTTTTGATAGTTTATATTCTCTCCACTTCTTTTGAATAAGCCGAAATAAGGTTTAATGGTCAAGAAAATGAAGGTTTCTCATTTCACACGATGATGGCAACTACAGTTGTCTAATACTGCGTCTCTTAAAGAACATCTGATGAAATAAAATCTCTAGGGTTCTTCTTTTGTTTGTTTGTTTAGGTAGACTTAAAGGTAAATCAACAATTAGCTCTGTTTGAAAAGAGACAAGAGAGATAATTTTACTATGCCTTGCACAGCTCCAGGTCTGTAGGAGCCTCTTTGAAGTTTTGCCATTGTTTCCAGAGCGAATTTGTTTGATGTGTAACGATGTCTTTTGCATTAGGTGACTAATGTTTGATCATTTGGCATTGAGCTTTTTGCAAGTTCAGTTGCTACAAAATAAAAAAGTACTAAGATTTTCATTTTCAGACAAGCATCCAGTAAATTTTGTGTTTCTAATGTAAAGTTGATAGAAATGAGGAGGAGCTGGGTTTGTTTCTGGTTAGTGTTTGTTAATAGTCAGCTTCTATGCTGGGAAGAAGGAAATACTGTTGAGCACTAAGAGGGTTTTGTGTTCCCCTTTTTCTGTCCTGAAAGCACAAAAGAAAGCTAAAATTCTTATCATCCCTGGACATTGACTTTTCCATGGATCAGCAGGGGAGGTGGCCCTCATGATGGCTTTACCGTCCTGCTCCATCTAGTGGAACACTTAATTCTTCATTGTGGGCTGTTGAGCCAAAAATAAACTTTGAACATTGCTGACAAATTAGATTTTTTTTTTCCCTAGAGGAAATAAAATAAAAATTTCTGTCTCCTTCTAAAAATATTTCATAATTCTAATTTTTATTCAATGTGATAGTAAGGTGTATGACACTACAGTCTTGCAGAAGGAGCTTTCTAATTGTTAATTTTGGTCGTTTTTGTCCTTTCTGGCATTTTTGACCATGCAGTGGTGTTGTTTTTAATAACAGAATAGGCATAGTAGAGTTGTTAAATGGCAAAATGTTTGCTTGGAGCTTAATGTCACTTTGAAATGCTGAACTTGTTTTTATCACATTAAATTTTCAAGGGACCTAACAAAAATTGTTTCGTACAAAATCTGACTTGATTGATACCTTTAAATTAACCTGGTGAGCACACGCTAAGAAAAATGTGGCAAAAGTAAAATATAAAATGTATCTGAGATTTATTAAAGGAGGGCTATTTCAATATCAATGTGCAAGAAGTTACTGCTGTTAGTTCTAATAGAAGTGAAAAGAGAATATTGAGCAAACTCTATTGGGGTTGTCAGTTCTTTCACAGAGGTGTTTTGGGTTCTGAACACTTACCCCCTTTTGAAGTCCCCATTTAAAACAAGAAAGTCATACTGGAAATGGGAGATGGAAAAGTGGCTTTTCTCTTTCGAGATCAATCTGGCTTCCAAAAATCCTTTCTTGCTCTTGGAAGTTGCATAAATTCTTAAATATTAATGGATTCTTTGCTCAGTGAATTGCCTTGAAATTTTAAACAATGTTTCTTGTTGACAAAAATTAGCTTTTTAGAGTTGTTTGAAAAAAAAATTAATTTTTTCCAACTGTGATTTTTTGAAGGGTGAATTGCTTAGTGTAAACTTTGTCTTGATATGGGCTTATTTAACATTTTGAGTTTTTTAAAAACTGAGGTTTTTTCACTGTTGTGACACAGTTTTATATAGGAAGCTTTGCAAGAACATTCTGCTGAACGTTTAAAAATTAGTTTTGCCCGTCTTTTAGCAATTCTGCTGTTCATGGATAAAAGCTGAATGTCCATGAAGACAGCCTAGCTGTAGTCCAGGAGAAAGGCTTTCCAAGATTCAGAGCCAGAGAATGTGGAAAAAAAAGATGTTGGGGAAACGGCAGCTTAAACTTGTGAGTTTGTACTGAGGAAAGACAGGAATTTGCTGATGGGTCAGGAGCTCTCCTGGATGGACAGACTGTGAGGGAAAAGCCACTTTTTGCTGCATGTTCCTTCCCAAGAAAGTGGGAACAAATGTAATTCTCGATGTTTTATCTCCATAACCCCAGAGCAGGGATTTAGAGTGTGGAAATGGTATTTCTCACTTGTTCCGGAGCAGTAACTTCAAATGTACAGTGCTTGCTTCTGAATCTCTACAATTTTCAGTGTCTTCCCATAAGAAGTGACATTAATACACACTCTTATCATTGCTCCACCGAGCCTCTGGTTGTGTTGGCTCAGAAAAGACTACTTTACCAAAGGCCACAGGTACCGGCCTGGCTTCCCATTTCACTGCAGTGGTGATCTTTGGAGGTGTGAAGCTGGGAGGCCTGGCCAGTAACCTCATCTGCTGGAGAGCCCCTCTGGTATCCTGCCCTGTATCCTCAACCTCACTGGCTAAATGGAAATGTCACTTCGGAGGAACCCTGTTCATTTTGAAAGAGTAGCTGCCTCTGCTCCTCATGAGCTTTACTGTACTTCCTGCCGAGGCATATTTTACAGTGTTGTGAGGCAGAGAAAGGAAAGAAAGCTTGTTTCCCTTTTCTTAACTGGCCTTAGTAAGAAATCAGTTTCAATTCTGCTTCTAGAACAACACTGTCTGTGACGTTGTCACCAGTTTGTCTCTGTATTTGAGCGGTGAGGAGGGAGCTTAATCTGTGAGGAGACCAAATTTCATTGCTCTTGCGTCTTGCAGGGATATACTCAGAGTGTTCGTGTGAAACTGCCGTGTGATCCTGCTCTTGGCTAATAATAAACAGAAGAACACAGAAGTGTCTAGAATTCAGAAAATCCCAAACGGTGTTAAATTGTTTACAATCCTTCATATGTCTTCCCTGAAGGCACAGGATCGCATTTTATTTAGAGTATATTACTTATTATTAAAAATATAGGAGCCATTTCCACTGTGATGTGCCAAAACCTGTTTGTCAAATTCTGTCAAATACTAACAAACACAATCTCTTTGAAGCGCTGTTGTTGCCAATACTTCTACATCAGGTTTCATTTGAGCAGCTCTGGTTTTAAAGACTCCCAAATACCCAGCAGAGCAGTCAGAGTAAGCAGGATCTCTCCCCTAGGAATGTGCTCTTTGTGGCGTGAGGACACGACCAGTGCCCACGCTGTCCTGGCAGGTCTCGCCCAAAGCCTGTGGATGGCCTGAAGAAACTTGCTTTGATGTCAGGAGCCTATGGGTTAACTATTCAGCAAATCAAAAGCAAAGCCTGGGTACTCCATGAGCTTTTTCTCGAGTTACTAATATTAGGCTGTGCCCACAGACCCCTGAATTTTTGCTTCAGTTAGCCTTGGCCACTCATTTGATTTTGTGCTTCATTTTACTCTGCGCTTTCCCTGCGAATCTCCTCGCTGGCGCTTCCTGGTTTTGGCTGGGGTGGAAAAGGAAATAAGTGAGAGACAGTGTTTGCAGCCCATTTCACACCCTGCGATGTCAGGAAGGGCTGGAAGTAGCACGAGGAGCCCATTCTCACGCTATTTCCTGCCGCCGGCTCCTCTCCTGCGCTGCCATTTCAGGGAAGGAGAAGGCGCGGGGAGGAGGCTCTGGAGGTGCAGAGTCACGTTTCTGGAACTCCAGCACCAGCAGAGCCTCTCTGATACCTTGAAACCGTGCCAGGCTCCTCCTGAAGGGTTTTATGAGGAGTATTTTTTAAGATGTTTGTTTTTAAAATACTTATCAAAGAAAGGCAGGGAGTGCAGCTATTAGCTGACTGCTGTGCGGGGCTGCGGAAGGATCAGCACGTGGGGACACACGGGCTTTTTAATTTCTAATGTTGTGAATTCTCTATATTTTTATTAAGATTTATGGTGTGTTTTATTTCTGGATTTGAAGCCTTGCAGAGAGCAGTTAAGAGCCCTGATCTCAGCACTTAATGATTTTCTTCCATGTTGATTTCTCTTCATGACAAGGTTCCCTTCATGGAACATGTAGTAAAGTGTGTTTGCTCAAAGTCTCACCTTTTTAAATAGTGCCTGATTTATCAGGGGTACTACTGTTAGTCTAGTTTCCTATCCGTATTATTTATTTCTTTTTTTTTTTCCTTTTACTTTCTTTCCATTCAATGTGATTTTGACAGAGTGGTTTCTCTTGTCTCTAGCTCCTCTGTCTACTCACATTCAACAGGACAGGAATTTCCCTGGCCTGTATTCCTGGCATGCACGAGCTTCTTATGGACAGTAACAATTATATTGTTAAACATTCCCATGAGGGAGAATAATATTCATGTCCCCTTTTTCTGGTCTAAAACTGATGAGCTTGCCTACTGCTGTGTGAATTCCTTGGCAAGCTGAAGAGTAGACCCAGATCATCTAACTCCTAATTTTTGGTCTTAATTACAAAACCCATGTTACTCTGTTCCAGAGTGCTTAGAGATAACTGAATTAGGATCTTTTCCCTGCTCATCTTCAGCCTGAGGGAATAGAAGATCGTGTTTTAAAGGTTAAATTTCAATTTAAAAAAATACAGCCCAGGCTATACATTTTCTGCAGTCCGGTGGGGTATTAGGTGTATGATGGGGAGCACAGTAACTCCTGTCTTTGCATGACTTCAGTGAAGTCACTACCAACAACACAAGTCCAAATATATAATAGCTGAATTATACCCAACTCCTCCACGTGTGTGCCCTCTTGCTGACTGTCAATAGCAGGGATGTGCCTGCTGGCAAGTGCTCTGAAAACCAGATTACCTAAATGTAGCCAATAAATGGATTATGAATCCAGCACATGTTCCCAATCTTGTCACAGCTAATCATAAATTCATAATTTCAAGCTACACTCAACCCCAGATAAACTCCTCTGTCTTCAGAATAAATTACATCCCAGTATGAAGCAAAATAAACCAAAAGGTGTCCTGGAATAGGTTGCTTGAGTGTTATGAATTAGGTGCTCCAATAAGGAAGATACAAAGTTGATGGGCTATAATGGCAGAAAGACCTTTACAAGTCCAAAATGTGAATAACTGAAGAAGTCATACCACAGCCTTTTGAGGTCTTCGTGATGTCTACTGCATCATCCTGAATTACTGTCAAGGGCCTGCTCCAGGAATCTGATTTCTGCCTCCACTTTCACTCTCTTGGCTACTTCCAGCCCCCTGGACTCATTGCCTTCATTCATCTGCTGCTTTTATTTCTCCTCTGTTCCACACATCTGTGAATGTGCCAGTTCCTTTCTGGCCTTTGGCTGCAGATGCAACTTCCTTTCCTGCCTGGTTGTAAATATTGGGGATTTGCCTTCAGCTGGAGGCGGGGCTGGCCTGGTTGAAGAGCCTGAAAAAGCTGGGTTGGAACTTCTTCCCCAATTTCTTGACACAGTCCCCTGTCCAAATACTGAGACTTTGCCTTTTAGTTTAAATGCATCACTTGCTAATGCCTGCAAGGGTTAAGGATAAACTCTAGTGTTCATGGATGCCTGATTCAGTAGAAATGGATGTTTTGTATTTGCTTTCACGTGTGAATGGATTTGCTCTCAAAACAGCCATTTCTTTGTTTGAGACAAAATTCACATGCAGAACATTTGCTCAGGTTAGGCTTGCACTGGATCAAGAGTACTTTTCAAAGTTTGGCATGAATGTTAGCATTTCATTTAAATAAAATTTGTCCTCAAAATATTAATTTTTTCTGAGATCATAAGGAGGCACACACATGATTTGGTGAGTAGATTGCTGTGCTCCTCTAACCGAGAAGTTTCATTTTGAATGTCAGAAGAACATCAGGAGAGTGCCATGAAGACAGGGTTAGCTAACAAACTTACTGACATTTCAGTTATCTGGAGGAGAATACTGAGTGGAGTCCAGGGTGTAGTTTGCTCAGGATGTATCTCCACTAATATTTTATTTTAGTAGTCTGCTTTGAAACTAAAGTTGTTATTACCAAAGAATGTAAATGTATAAGTAACTACTGCTGTATAAACCTAAGAGTGATGCATCTTCAGAAGATAATTCTGTACTAAAAGTATTTGGCTACAGTCCAGAATTCTGCAGACAAAGTTCTTTAGCCAAATTTCTTGATGGGTGGCCTATACCCATAATGTTAATTAACAGAGTTAAAAATAATTCAGTAAAGAGAAGAACAGATTCCTTGTTACTAGTGGCAAAAATGGCAAGTTGTGGTGTTTGATAAAGAATATTATGCTTGCATCACGAAGTGATTTTAAACATACAGATAAATGACAAAATATGCATAATCCCAGGAATTTCTATTTCCAAAAGAGAAAATAAAGTAATCTTGAGCATTTTTAAAGCAAATGTCAGATGCATATTTTTGTAATTGCTTTCAAGTCTGTTTGGCTCGGTAGTGTCTGGACTTCTTAGTCAACATATTTCTGATACCCGTTCAAAGCTTCTGCTTTGTTTTTTGTGGTTCTGTTCTCTGCAAACCTACAATTGCAAATGCAGTGGAATTTCTTTTGTGGGTGAAGGGAAAGTGTTGCAATGCAATACAGCAGATGGAATATAAGCCAAAACCTTCGCTTAATTAAACTCTCACTAATTTCTGCGTTTTAATGGCAACAGGTTCCTCATTCCTTCCCGCTGTACTTTCTTTCCATCCTCAAAAAGTTTTTGTTGTGGCATTAAGTTATAGTGTGAGTGAATATGATAGAAATGTATTAAAAAACATATTTTGTCCACTGAGGCTTTTGGAGAAGATGCTGTGCATATTGTATTGGTCTCTTGCTCTGTTGATAGGTACAAGTTTGTAATGGAATAAGAATTAGTGAACAACACTGGCTCTGCACATTGTGCCTAAAGCTAAACTGACCTGTGGTTAGTGCTGCAGAAACAGGTACAGAGTTGCCACCCTGAAAATTATATTACCAACTTCTAATCAAGGAGATGTGTAGGGTTGATTTTTGTTGATTGATTGATTGATTGTGAAGTTTTGAGACTTCATAAATCATTTTCCATGTAATTAAAGTGACCAATATTTTTCAAAGATGTTATGTGTGTATTCACAGCCCTGACTTAATGTGCAATCCATTCTGAGCAATTCATCAGTGTTGTTGTAGAAAAAATAATTTATTTAAGAAATTAGTACGTTGCATTGTTCTGTAAGATCATTAAATGCAGCTACTACCACGGCATTACCACACAATTACATTTTTCTTTCATGATTGTAAAGATTAAGAAAAATTCAAGAGCCTGGATCCACGCTAATAGAAACTCTCTTGAAGTAGATGATGTTAAAACTCTCCTCCTGTGAGTGAATTCATTAACAACAGGTTTTACAAGTATCTCTGATTGCGTGGATTCCGTGGTGTTCTGCTGAGCAGCCTTTCATCCTTCCAGTGATGCCACACATTCCTGGAGTGAGGGGATCTCACCAGTGTAGTAAACACCGTGTCGGGCAGCTCGTGCCGAGCTGATGAACGCACCCTTGGTGCATTTACTGAGGACAGGCCCAGTGTGTGATGGGGTTTGACACACGCAGACTCAGACAATTGGCAAAGCTACGTAAATGCTGAAAGCTCAAGATTCTTGGGTTTGCCTTTGCTGTACGTGGATCTTGCAGTGATATTCCTTGGTTTTCTGTATTTTTAATCTCATTTTCACCAGGCAGAGAATATACCCTTTTTATGGTAAGGAAAGTGCAACAAATTCACCCTAGAAATAACAGCTTAACGCAGGTGAAACTTCTGTAATCGTGTTGCTCAAAACACATGTTTTGAGAAAATTGGAATGAGTAAAATCGTAGGTGATTGTGTACACAGTAATCCTTCAATCCTCTGGTTTTTGTGCAGACAGGTAGTGGTCAGTGAATTGGGAATGAATGAATGTCATAAATGAATTGGTCAGAATGAATTAGGGTGAGGAGTTAAATAAGAGGAGGAATTGTGGCTGTAAACTCTGTAAGTTTGTCATGCACCTTGGGTGTACTAGCTTTCTGTATTTTTTTTTAACTTTTACCTATTAATATAAAAAATATGCTCAGTTTTATTTTCCTAAAATTCCCATAAGCTTATTATAAAACAGAGCAAATGACATCTTGAATTGTGAGTATTGGACTTAATGGTATAGCAGTCCTGGATTGCTGTACTGGTGAAACACCGTAGCTGTCAAGTGGTGAGAATCAATCCAAGCAACTGTTAAAACTCATATTAGTTCCTGAGAATGAATTTTCATTCACCCTCCCAGGCTCTTGCAAGGTCCCTTTGTGCAAACAGAGAAAGCCCCAAACGAGGGTAGTTTTGAGCCGTGGTTCGAGCAAACAATTCAGTGTGAGACAGAAATAAGCAGAATAAAAGACTTCCACACAGGCTGGAGCAGCCTTCCCTAGGAATCCCTTCTGCAGGAAGATCTGCAGGCATAAAATACAGGGCAAGCTATAAATAAACACTTGAGGAAACAAGGAAGAGCGTGGCATTGGTTGCATCATTTTTGCACGGCCTGTGTAAGGCCGGATTATTGTTCCTGGGTGTTTTCCATGGTAGGAGAGTTGGGAAGCTGATGTGGGATGCAGTGCTGGACTGGCTGGGGGGGTCCGGCAGGGGACCCCCAGGTCTGGCTGCTGCTGTAGAAGCCACAGAAAATGCTGCTGCAGCAGGAAAGGGCTGCAGGAATGATGTGCGTCCCTGGTGCTCTGCTAGCCACAATCCCGGAGCCAGGTGTGACCAGTACTTTTAGGATTTTGCAGTTCACTCGCCTGGGTGGGTGAGTGGCTGCTGGAGCTTTTTGCCTGACCTTGGGAGCTGCTGTTTCTGCTGTTCCCCGTGAGCAGGCACAGCAGCTTTTGGAGCACGGGAGGTGGTTGGGTTTTACGAGAGCTCTCGTGGCTCAGCTGCATTGCTGCAGAAAAGGAACATCTCAAGATTACAGGATGACAATTAGGAGAATAGTTTCATCAAACTTAAAACCTAAAAAGATGCTGTAAAACCTCATTAAAGACTCGCTTTAAAAAAGGAAGCAAAAGCAACAGTGTTCCCAAAGATAGAACACAACAGAAAATTCCTGATACAAGGATGAAATGAGGCCAGTACATTTGCTGGTACAATGTGAAAGCGCCAGGTTCGATTCCCAATTATTCCCTGGTCTGAAACACTGCAGATACATCACTGCTGGTCCCGGGGAGAGGGAGCACTGGATGCTGCTGACTTGCACGTTCTCCCCTTCATTTTCCTCTTCTGTGAACTCCACTGTTCGGTGATATGCCAAAGCCTTTCCTTCACTGGGGACTTCCATTTAAATTTCGTTTCTGCTTGCCTGCAGTCACAGGTATTGCTGAAGTTACTGTTTTTGAGAGACCCCTGACAAAGATGTCTGGAGGACATTTGGTGTAAATTTACCAGCAGGCTCAAAAGTTTATTGAGACCATGTGCTTGCATGCAGAGAACATGGTCATAAAATCCTGACTTCAGGAGGGGCAGGCTGAAAATTAAAAAAAATAGATTAAGCTCATATTAGGTGAAGAAGTTCTCAAACTGAAGCTGAGCTTAAGTGATTTAAAATACTTTTTATAGTATGTGACTAAGTTCTAAATAAACTGAAAGAAATTTCTGGCTAATTTTACATGTGATTAAGAGTAATTTTGTAGCAGGATGTCATTGATAGGCTTTGTGATTTTGAACTGATTACTCTGTAGTATATTATACATTGATTTTGTAGCTGAAACGTGGTAAAATAAGTTGTTAGAGTTAAATATAAATCTCTGTTAACTGTGTTTGTATTGTGGTACACTAATTAAGTCTCTGAGAAGGATATGCACCAATAAAGCTAAATTGTAGTGTGTTCATTATGGAAGTGAGGGGTTTCAGTGTCTGGATGATAATTTACACTTGAAACATATTGGCTGCCCAGTAAATTTTCTGTGAGTGCCTTGGGTACTCTGCAAGGTTCCCCTTCCCCCAGAGGGCTCGTGTAAACTGCAGCCCGAGTAAAAGCTGGCAAAGGACTATTTTTAGGAAGCCTCCTACAGCTGGGGGAGGGAAGGAGTCTTGGCTCCTGGGCTGCTAAAGGAGCGTGGTGCTGGCAGGAGCCACATCCAGCCCGGGTCAGGTGGCCAGGTCTGCTGTGGGATCTTGGCTGAGAGATTGGTGTTTTGACAAAAAAAAAAAATCCTTCTGAAGCCTAAGTAATTTCTTAAAATGAATGAAAATAGCAATATACGTACAAAATACCCACAATGTGTCAAATTGCCTTTTTTGTTTGTTCATTTATTGCCAGTGTTGGTAATACTTGCAGAGTTCCTGCACTGTCTACCACTTCTGCTGTTAAGGCATCTAAGAGGGAGTTTTAATTTCTCATTTATAATATTACAAAATCAGGAGCTGTGTGAAGGGACTGTGCAGCTTTGTATCTGGCGAGACAATTTTCTTGCGTAGTTTCATGAAGCGTGGTTGTTCTCTGGATATTCTTTCATCAAACTGAATCTCAAGAGTGAGCCTCCTGATTGGTGTTTTATTTTGGTGTTTTCATTAGCTCTGCCTATCAACATGTGTGCCATGAAGAAGAACAGAGTTTGCAGTTAAGGTGTGCAGTCTCATTTTCTTCCCTGGGTTGGAATGGCTTCTCCTTGTTTATTCTGGAGGACTCCCCGTTCACCTCTGTCCCACGGAGCTGAACTGCTTTAGGATACACACATTTGTTAGCCAAGGCCAGGCTTGGGCAAAACATAATTTCCCCATTTGTAAACTGGTGTTTTGATACAGCTCTTCCTCAAGAGGGTTATAAAAGCTCACATCTGCAAAAACCCTTGGGTGATTTTGGATAGTGTGAGGTTTTAAATGAAGTCATATGAATGAAGGATGATCAATCTTTCATGGTTCTAATGCCAAGAAGTACTGTAATGTCATCAGGAATCTCGATCAAGATCTTGTCATCAAGATTCTTGATCTTGAATCTCACAGTGAAGTGGTTTGGTAGAAGGGGTGAAGGGATGGGTTTAGAGATCTCCTGTTTTACCATGTTATATTCCCCAAATGAGCATTCGAGACTCTAGGATCTTACCATGTCTCATTAAAATGCAGATATTAGTACATTATCTGTGTATTTTCAATGCTAACTCTAGTTCTCTACCCCTGTTGTTCAAAAAGAAGGTGTGTGGTATAAAGTGTGGAATAATCTTATGTGAGGTTACAACAGACTCATTAGTGCCACAGCATGTTACCAAGGGAAACAGTAATTAAAATGGCCAGTTTAAAAAAGCTTTTTGGAGAAGAGCATGTCAGATTATAACTGGCTTTATTGTGATTCATGTGGCTGTTTCAGTAAATTTGAAAATACCAGAATTCCTCTGTGCTCTCTCAGAGCTCTTTGCTAGGTGGGATCCTTGGCCCTTCTCCATTGCTCCTGGAGCACTTCCCTATCCACTCCTCTCCCACGGAGCTGAACTGCTCTGTGATCCAAGCAGTGTGTTATCATTTAGGGTTCTCACCAGCTCTCTCCAGACCCTCCGTGCTCCATTTCCCTTCCCTCCCCGCCGTCTCCTCTCCCGGGCGCGGTGTGAATTGTGCAGCTGCGCGGAGCTCGGGCAGGGAAAACAGCATGAGGCAGGACTGGACAGGTCAAAGCAGAACTGCTTTCATTAGACTAGAAAAAACCCCAACCAAACCCCAAGCCTGGCCCTCAACCAACTTTTAGGATCAGAAAGGTGTTGAGCCATTTCCCAGTTTCAATCTGATTGGAGCCGAGCCTTCCAGACACTTGGGAAGCTGGAGCTCCACTGCCGCTTAATTGCTTCTTGTTTTGAGGGATAATTAGGAACTTTACTTAAAAATAGTAACTTTAGTGTTCAGTCCATTAAATTTGTCACGAAGATAATTTCATTAGACTCCCAGCTGTTTTCTTATTGGATTGTGAACTAAAAATAGGTGAGATTTCTGCTGTTGTGTGCAGAGGCTGGTACCTCCATTTCAGCTCTGACTTTCCCTAATGATGTGAAGTGTGTTTGTTTCCCTCAGAGCTTTCTTCTGGGCTGTATTTAAGAAGGTCCTGCTAATTATGCCAAAATTGTGCACTGTGGTTTTCTGATAAAGTCACGTGGCTGTGAAGAACACGAAACTGATTTCCCTCAAGACAAGCCTTACAAATGAAAGATTGATGCCGCACCCAGTGCATTTTTCTTTTTCACCAGTCTGCAAGAGATGTTTGTAATAGTTGAACAAATACCTTTTAAAAACAAACAAACACTAAATGAACACAGGTTTGTTACTATTATTATGAGGGGTGTGATTTACTCTCTCAGTTCAGTTCTCATGAGCAGTCCCTTTGTTGTGCATAATTGAAATCACAATGTAGATTGTGAGATAATGTGACAATTACCGTGTTTATATTGTGTGAAACACGATGTTTTTTTGAAACAAACCTCTGTAATTACCAGAATCTGTACAAGCACATGCTGCTTTTTTACATATATGGTTTACAGGGTGAATCAGGTTGTAATATCCATGTTTAAGCAATGGTTTTTTTAAGTTCTGAACTGTTTCACATTTATTCCTGACATCCACACCAAAAGACATCATAATGGATTAATGCTGGACGTGCAGAAAGCTGAAACAGATTTTTCTCTGCAGAGTTGGATCTGTCTATGTAAATGTATGGCAGTTTCCCTGCATACTTTTTAGAAACCAGTAATCACAGGATCACACAGAAGGGGTCTGGTTGGAAGGGACCGCTGAGGCCATCTAGTCCCACCTCCCTGCTCAAGCAGGGTCCCCTCAAGCATCTTAGTCAGGATTCTGTCCAGACAGGTTTTTAAAAAGTTGCATTTTTTGACTGTGATGTTAGTCAATGATTTTTTTTTTCCTTGGCATAGCTTTTGACTGTAACTCCACTGAATAGCTGCAGTTTGTGCTGATAAAAATGAATGTAGGTACCAGGAGGAAGTTCTGCTACAGAGCAGTGTGGGGGCTTGTGGGATTTTTTTAAAGGCTTGATGTTTGGAGCCACAACCAAGAAAGTCAGTAACCCAAATGTAAATTATATGGGCCTTAAGGTTTTTTTTCTTCCCCACTCTGTTGTCTTTAAGCAAAAAAACTGAAAATCATAAGATGTGTTAGTAAAACAGGTCTTTCCAATGGAAGTGAGCTCATTCAAAGGAGGGAAATTTTCTTCCTTAATTAAAATGAAGGATATGCTTATCTGCAGAACTACTCCAGTGATGTTCCCTCAAAACCTGTATTTAGATGCAGTGTGTAATTCTGGCATGGTTTATTAGCATCTCAGATCTTTTTTAATTTTCTCATCTGCTTGTTGGCAGTCTGTTCCTTGGACTTCCTGTGCGTGTGCGTTCCTACAAAGCAGATAACTGCAGTTTTACAAGCTGGAGCTAAACGTGGGTGGGATGGCGTGAGGGAAAAGTGCTGTTTTGAAAGCTCTGCACCTGTCACTAGTTTTGAGCATCACCATCTGTACAGGGCAGCCAGTGTGTGCAAGATGCTGCAAAAATCTCTTAGGCAGCAAAATGTAGAAGAAAAGCAGGAGCGGCTATATTTAGTAGTCGCGTATTATTATTAACTTCTGCATAATGTACCAGTTGCTGTGCTCAGACACCCCTTTTTTGTGGCGAATTAATAATTTGCTGCTGAGGACAGGAAGTGGAGTTTAAATGCTGTTGTGTGATAGAAGCCGTGTTTCACATATGGTTATGGTGTTTATAGACTGCGTATGTATAAATAAGCACCTGATACGGGGTAGGTAATGTAGGAACACACCTCCCTTTCACCACAACCTTTGAGTGTTCTCTCCAGACTTTCTCCTGACCCATCTGATCTGAGTCTCTTCCACCTTGAAGCCTTTGCTGCTGTTCTTAGTGTAAACCATGATCCGGAAGCTCTAATTATAGTAATGCAGAACAAATGGAAATCCTGGAATTGTCTCCAGCACTCTTGAATCGCATAGTTGCCAGTTGCAGGTATCAGAGCAATAGGTGAGCCAGCCCAGGATCGTTCCCCTGGAGCTGCCTCATGCCTCTGCTTCCCAGCACAGCTTTGAATTTTACGTTTATTTCCAGATCTGTGGCTGTGACTGATGGCCACTAAGTTTTAGGCACATATTTGAACCAAGACTGCAATCTGAAGGGTGCTGTACATCATTTAGTGCTTCTTTAGACATTGTAAGAGGCTTGCTGGGTTTATGTCTTTTTGCAAAATAACAGACTTGGATACTGGGCAGCCAAAAGCCTCAGCTGGGGCTTAACAGATGTTGATGTGGGAATAAGCACAATATTTGGGGAAGGGAAATACCATCTTAGACCCCTTCTCATCTTTCCCACTGAAGCAATTATACCCATGATTTTTAGTGTCTTTTTTAGTTCAGTTCTTCTCCTGAGACTGTTTAAATGTTTCTTTCATGTAGAAGAGGAAATTTGTAATCTGTTAATGAATAATTTAGGTTTAGGGTTTCATCCATTTGAGATGCAAACATGAGACACTGCCCTCTGCAGACAAAGAGATGGTGAAGATGTGCCTGTCTTCTACTGGAATCATGACTTTAGTCATCCAGTGGATTTTGGAGATTTTTTTGGAACTTCAGTGCACACCTTGGGCTCTTGAGTTTGGCTTTTCCTTCCCTTGGATTCCCTGCTGCCTGGCTGTGAGTGCACAGGGCCGGGGAGTCCACCCACTGGTAGTGCAAAAATGCGTTGTTATTCATAGCTCTGTGATACTTTCTTTTCAGTGTAATAACCCAAAAAATCATAAACCAGTATCACTGGAGTTCCAGAATTCATGCCCACTGAGATGAAGTTCTTTCCCACCTCCCGGTGTTCATTTCGTGCTCCCTGCACAGGTAGAACTCCCTGCACCATTTTGTACTTGCTTCACAACCACAATGTGTAGAATCTTTCTTTCTTTGTTCTCCTTGTCCCCATCCCCGGAGGAAAGGTGGGACCGGAGTTCAGGTTTCCAGAGAACGTGGCAGGAATTTAAATTGAGCAGTTTTGTCCAGGATGGCTCAGCGCAGAGGTTCTCTCCGGTCTTGGCCGAGGGGTGGTTTGTGGTCAGAGCTCTGGCACGGCCTGGGAGCACAGAGAGCTGTGTTAGAGAGGGATGGGGCTGTGGGAGAAGATTCCCTGCCCAGGCTGTCCCAGTCCTTGGCCTCTGTAAAGTCTGCCAACAAGGAGGCCAGTGAGGGTGCTGAAGGGTGGTGTGTCTGTGTCACCTCTGGTACCTTCTGAATCTTAATATTCGTCTGAGTGTGAGGTTCCACCTCAAGATAGAACTATGCCTTCTGCTGCTGAGGGCTTTTGGAGCTGTAATGCTGAAATAATTATGTTCTGTGAATAATACATCTAGTAATTGTTTAGGTAATTACAACAGTTTTATGTAGGTAATAAATAGAGTCAATAAAGCTAGTTCAAAAGAACTAATTCCACCTGAAGCAGCTGAACGACTTCCTCATTTTAACATTACAAAATAAGCTAATTAGAGAATAAGAGATTTTAAGAGTTGTCCCAAAATTTCCCCATCCCTCACCCACACCCCTCACCCCAGTCCTGTCTGGATTCCATGTTTTGCAGCACCTCGCTGCTCCTCTGTGAGTCAGGGACTGCCGTGGAAAACCTCTGTGAGCCGAAACCAGCAACGTGACTCTTGGCTGAGAGAGGAAACAGGCGGAGGTTGTGCCTTGTCAGGGATTTTACTTTTCCTGTGCACACTTCATTCTAAATTCTCTGCGACTCCAGTGTTAAAAGCACGCAGCTTAGGAAAGTCCACGTGAAAAAACACGTTTTGCAAATGTTAGAATATGTTTTGTAAATACAAAGTCTATCCTACTGTGTTTTACAGACATTTGAATGACTAGAGCTTTTAGTACTATTTTAAGGTCTTTTATAGCCAGCTGTGTGTTTTGAGAGGTGAGATTTAAAGTTCATATTTTCGTAATGATTTAAATTCTGCTTCAGAGTGAGTTGAGTCAAGTTAGGTCAGTGGGGAAGAGAGGGGGAAGGGCCAAAATATTTTATTTAAAAGATTCTGAAATGGCTTGTCATGTCCCTTGTTAAATTAGGGTTGCTTGTGGGTCTTCGTAAAGCCACATTATTCTGCGAGGTGTCCATTTTAATTGCAGGCTTAAAAGCACTAAATACCCAAATGCAGTTTGTGGAAACACTCCGTAGTCAGTGGCTGTGTATTGATGTTGTCACAGGCACGTGAGTAAGCAAAGATGGAGGGTCTGTATTAGATTTTCCTTCTAAGAGTGGCAAAACACTAAGCAAAGAGCAGAACCATGAAACTGGATGACTGACAGGTTTCTCACTGAGAATAAAAGAGGGCTGCACTATTCCAGAACCACGGTGACTCCTGTGAATAGCTTTTCCACAAAAGTAGCGTGGTCACCTTTATTATTTACCTTTGATTTTGGCTTCAAGCTTGAGTTCTTGCTCCTTTTATCTGCCTGAATGTAATGTGTGCCAGGAACAGACAGGCACTTAAACTTGACTTCTTCATTTTGTTGTATGGCAGAACACAGAACCAGATATTTGCTTTTCACTGTAGTCAAAGATGAGTGTCCCTGCACTGCTCAAAATTCACAGTATAAAATGCTGTTGTAGCTCTGTATCATTTGCCTGGTTTAAAATTATATTTTTTAAATATGCCTGCTATTAAATTTCACGATCAAGCAAATGTTTTCAAGAAAAAGAAAAAGAGTAATAACTTTATACTACAGCTCACTTCCAAATGAGAGGTGTGTTCTTTAGAGATGCCTTTCAATTCTGGGTGCCAGGTTGTGCCTCTGCTTTTACAGAGGCCTGGAGTTGTTTTTGCTGAGTTGAAAGCAGAACATTTAAACAAGAAGGAGGGGGAGAAGCCACATTCCTCTGAGAAAAGCAAAAGCTGAAATGTGAGCTGCTGTGAGGTGTGGGACTGTCAGGCCCAGCAGGTATTGACAGGTACTCGGTCCTGTGGAGACACCGAGGCCCTTCCAGCCCCTGCCCGCGGTGTCGCGGGACAGAAATGAACCTTTTCAGTGTCCTGTGAGC
Organism: Rhagologus leucostigma; assembly: GCA_013397725.1. Classification (NCBI taxonomy): domain Eukaryota; kingdom Metazoa; phylum Chordata; class Aves; order Passeriformes; genus Rhagologus; species Rhagologus leucostigma. The sequence goes on from VZTD01003768.1 coordinate 241,276, forward strand.
AGCACCAGAGTCAAAATTACTGCCTTTTTGCCAGAGAACCTAACTTCCTAAAGTACTGAACAAAAATCTCAGCTGGGATGGTGCCTAAGCTGACAAAATTTCAGCACTGGATTTGTATCTTGCATTTAAATCTATGCAAACTATTTTTCTGAAGATCTTTGTACAAGTGTATTTAAATAGGGAAGGTGAAGTCCTCCCTTACCACCCTGCTCAGAACCCAGCAGAGATTTGTCTTCCCATTGTTTTGGGCTCGTCTGGGGCCTGATTCCTTCCCTGAGCTGTCACTGCTTCCTTAATTCCTGCGGAAACTTGGTCTTGGGCTCAAAATTCCTTTTCTGTCACGTGAGGTCGTATCAGCTCCACCTACCCCGATCCCTAAAATTCCTGTCACAAATGATGTGCCCATTTTTCCAGTAGTAATTGGGGAAGTGCCTGGTTCTGTGTTCTCCCTGTTCAGGTTTAGGTTTACAAGCCACACACAAGCTGAAAAATGTGGGAAGTGTCTGAACCTTTCTTTTACCTGGTTTTGCAGATAGCTCTGTTTCTTCAATTTAAGGAAACTACTGTGAGGTATTAAGCTTGTTAGTTCTTTCATCATCTGAATGCACTTTTATTAATATTTTAAATTGTTAACATAATTTTTACCTATTAGTGCTGTCATTAATTTTGTTGTAATAATGTAGTTTTAAAATTATAGATACATCCAGGTCTTTATCAGCTGAAACCACTTCTAGTGATTTGATGGCACTGGAGGGAGGTACAGACCATGAGGACAAGATTCATAAAAATACTTGGGTGAAAAACAATGAAAGGATATCCCATTAGGTTCACCTGTTTTAATTGCTCAGAGCAGCCTGCAGTAGGGGATTTACACCTATAACATGCCGAGGTTGTTGCTATATCAAAAATGGCATCTGGGATTGAAGGAAGCTTTCCTGTCCTTGTTTGAAATCAGATATGGGGAATTTCAAACAAATTCATATTTAAATTTCATTTAAAATTCTTCATTCTGAATTTGACTTTACTTAAACAGACTCCTTAGTCTAATTAACAGCAAATATTCTTAAACCTAAGAAGATCCTTATTGCACCTGATGGATTTAAATTAGATTAGATTGTGAAAAATTATTAAATTCCAAGTTTCTCTCCAAGTTCAGTCCCCACAGAGCACAGTAGGGATGCAGTGATGCAGTTTTTGGTTTCTTCTGCTGTATATAAGGTCTGTGACTTTAGCTTACAATTCAAAAAGGCTTAAAACAGAAAAATCCCTGACCTTGTTCATAGACACTTGTCCACCTTCCGGAAAACAGAGCATGACAAAAACTATAAAAAATATGGATATTTGGGGGAGCGGGTGGGAGAGAAGTTCACCATCAGCCACACTGGAGTTGTCACTAGTCCAGCTCGTTGGTTTTTAGATAGTAAAGACCACAGACACAATTTGTTATTTTCTTACAATTAAGTATTAGACTTTAGCTTTTAATTCCTTGTGTAGAATTAAAATTTGTAGTCTTTCATGTGCAGAGCTTTTGCTGAAATAACTGGAAAAGATACCAAACCTGATGGAGGGCCTTGATTCTGTAAGATGACAATCTTTGAGAGTCACAGGAGGTCAAAACTATTTCCAGCATCAGGAAGGACAGAAATAGGGATAAGTGAAAATGAAGGCAGGCAAGCGAAATTGCTTTAAAGTGTAGAAAAGATAAAATATTCTGTATCTAAAGCAATAGATTTGATAGTGTCTTGCAAGAAACAGGTTCATTAATTAGGCCCAAGTTTCTGGTGTATACGGCCCTCCAAAATTCAGGAGGAAATGGTGGAGGAGCAGCGAGCAAAGCGGAGTGAGGAGTTTTGTTGCATGAACATGTAATTGCTTTGCCTTTTCCCATGGTTTTTGTCTCCTTTTGCAGCCTTGTTAAGAGAGAAAAAAAAAAAAGAGTTCCTAGGGATTGCGCCATGTTCCTCCCCACTCCCTCACCCCGCGCTCCCGCCCCGGGCTTGCCCTGGGATCAGATCGTGCTGTGGTGATCTCATCCATACCGGTACCTTCCACGTCTGTTCCCAGCCTTGGCCTGGGAGCAGCTGAAGTCATCAGGGGTGGGGTGAGGGGCTGCTCCGGAGTTGTTTAACATCCCCAGGCTTGTCCGGCCAGGGGAGCCTCGGGCACGAGGAACGAGGTGGTTGAATCGGTCTGGTTGGGTAGTGGTGAGAGTGTGGAAACACCTCCCTACACGCCGGCAAAGTAGGAGTGAAGGCAGCTGGAGCAGCCCCGAGTGCTTGGCTTGGGATCGTCTTGGTTCTCCTGGGGTAGGCTGTGCTGGGCAGTTCCATGAGAGGGCTGGGAATGGGCACAGGATGCAGAGTTTGGGGTGAGCTGTGCCCCAGTCAGCCTAAAGGAGCACAAATGATCCTCCGTAAGGATCATCCAGTCAAGGCAAGGAGTTAATGGCAGAGAGGAACTGGGGATGCCATGGAAGCCCTTCCAGTGAAGGACTGGAATATTGGCCAGGTTTGGGTCATCTCGTGTAGTGTTTGCTCTTCTACAGCCCTCTCCCCCTCATCTTTCTCCAAGACAAAATGAGAAAGTTTGTCCCTTACGTGGGCCAGAAAGGGCTATCTCGTAGTAATGTATGAGTTGCTTTCTTAAGGAAGAAAAAAAAAATATATAGTTCTTTTTTATATGGTTTAAATAAAAACTTGCAGCTGGTAATAGGCTCTTAGACTAACTCGGAGTATCTTTATAAAAACCAATAAATCCTGCATTGCATGTTTCAAAGTACATTATCCAAAATCCTTCTGTGCAAGCTGCTGTTCCTGAGACATACATTGTTCAGATGGCAGGGGAGCAAACTGGATGTGGTGAAAGGCAGGGGGGAGGGAAGGGAAGTTAACATACAGCTTGAAGCCTGGGTGGAAGTAACTCTACAATTTTTAGCAATGAAAATATCCATGTAGGGACCTAAAGGAATCCTGTGGGCTGATGGTGCAGTTTGCGTGGAGCGCGTGCACGGTGCCTTTTTGGCAGACGAAGGATATTTTACTGCGGCTTAATGCTTATTATAGATGCAGTTTTTTGATCACCATCTGTAGTCTCTATTGGTTTTTGATAGAGCAACTAGGATTTTATATTTTGGGAGTGGTGTTCTCTGCATTGTATCACGCTGACTTACTCCTTCCAGTGTCTGTGAAATAACAAAGTCTCACAACTTCAGTCTGGTTCCTGAGCTGCTGCTTTCCTATGCTGGAGAAAATATTGAATCTCCTGATTATACAAATGGCTTCTGTTGGGCGATATTGACAAATACACTGAATAACATTTTTGACATAACATTCTGTTCCCACACAGATAATTTGGATGTAATTGAATGGGTTGATCAAGGGTTTGTGCTAAAAATAAGACATTTTCTCACCCACTGAGTGGAAAAAAATGCTTGCTCCAGAGGCAGTTGGGTGGCACGGAGCTGTTGGGAAGTGGGGTGGGATACGCTGTGACTGCGGTTCTGTCCCCTGCCGAGGGTCCAAAGGGATGATGCTGAGAGCCGCCCTGGCACGAGGATTTGGGAACCGCGTCCCGCCCCAGGCTCCTGGAGGCACGGAGCAGCCTGAGACTGATTTTAGCTGGAGCAAAGCGCTCCAGCCCGGGCAGGATCCCGGCCAGGATGCCTGTCAGACCCGCAGGAGCACTCAGTGCACTTGAGCCAAAAACGTACAGAAATAGTTGGGGGTGGGTGGGGGGGAAGTTTTGAAGATCTCTTTTCTTTCCTTCTGTTTTTCCTTATTTTAATGGTCTCCTGGGCAAAAGGCTGCATTGTTACAGTTTCAAAAGCGGGGTGGTTGTGCTGTGGACGGGTGGGGAAAAGAAAGAAAAACAGACCTTAGAGAAAAGCTGGCTGTTTAGTATGCAATAAAGTGACTTTTATACCTCTCCCAATCTCCTATCAAATAAATCTCATGCTAACAAGCAATCAAACCCGTTTCCCTGCCCTGCTCCGCACAGCCCGAGCCACATTGTACCTTTCCAGCCTTTGAAACTGCCTGTGCCTATTTTTATTTGTCAGGCTGGGGCTGGGCTGGCCCCATTCCAGATGTGTCTCACAAGATTTGGTGCTGATGAGCTATTTATAGCCCTGTGGTTCCATTGTCATGGCAACCGTGCTAGAGGCCAAGGCGGCTGGGAGCTATTTCTGGACTTGTGCTGTAATGTAAAACTGATTGGGAAAGTTAGTGCATCCTCTAAGCCAGACTAACTTTAGACAGGCAGGGAGGGGGGAAAAAAAAAAGAGAGACGACTACAACCTCTTTAAATAGATTTGTCTTTTTCTCCTACCTTTTCCCCATTTCCCTTTTCGAGCGCTGGCAGTTTTTGAAGGGTTGGTTTGCCTTCTGCTGGGTTTGTCTGAAATTCATTCATGCCTCCCGGCGGATTACGCTGCTTTAATTAGGCAGTTTGGGAAGCCGAGTGCGTAACCAGCCTCGTTTTTAGGGCAAGGTTTGAACTTCACGGAGACACAAAAGTAAAGGGGGCTTTGCTGGCGCGTCCCGGTTTTTTGCGATAGTTGCAGTTCTTTGTACCCCATAGTTTTAATATTCTATTTTTTGTGTGTGCTTCATGTTCTCCACGCCATATAAGGAACTGTAACCTTGATTACCACAAGATGATTCCAAATATATGGAGTCATACTTTTCAGCTTTCTCATTATTTGCTTCAAAATTAGACCCATGGTGCCCCTCCGCCTCCAAGTGGCTGGAATGCTCGAGGTTCTTCTGGAATTACAGCTGGGGCCGCTCTCGAAATCACTTTTCTGGGATATGTACACATTGATACCATCTATAATTAAATTCTGAGCTTTGGACTATTTGTAAACTTTTCTGTGTGACTTACAGTTTTGATAAGGAAATCATAATAACCCTTTGACTTGAAACTGGAAATCTAAAAGTGTTTGCGGCTTCTTGGGAAAGTTTTCTGGAGAGTCGGCTTTTGGTTTACTTCTGTTCACGTCTTATACTACATTTCGAGGTTCATTTCCAACATAAATCTGTTTTTCAATGGGATCCTTATGTCTGAGGACTGACATGGAGAATGTTGTTACAGGAACATCGTGTGTGAGATGTTTTTAGATGCAATGTAGTGCTCTCCTAATTATACCAATAATACTTGGTACAGTACTGTCCCTATGTGCCTGTGTCTATAAAGGTTTTTTCTCTTTCCTAATTGTGAAGTTGTTGAAGTAATTGCAAAGGTTTTGGAATTTATTTTCTCTCTCCTTATCTAATTTTGTTTAGGCAGAAAAAAGAGCTGTGCCTTTCTGAGCATTTTTAATTGTCCGGTAACGTTTGTGGCACGTCTTCGGCGACCACCTCAGCAGTAACAGCTCTGCCTTTGCAATAGAAAATATCAGTATATCTGTAAAAAACAAACAGTAAAAATCTACTGATGTCCCAGCTTTGATTTTTAACTTCTATTGAAGGAAAAACCTGACAAGTTTGGTGTCACATGCTGTCCATGTTTGCAGGACACCATAAATACCAGCAGATTGAATGTTTGCTTGTTTTATTTGCATCATTCCTGTAGCTTTGCCTGCTGTTCTGCTCCTCTTGCAAAATAAACTGGTTGAAATCTTTATCACCAGTTTTAGGAATAGGATTCCCTCCTCTCCCCACTCCTGCTTACTCCCAGGAGCAGCAGAAAGGGACAGAGTTGAGGGACAGTCAATTCATTCGTACACAAATACCCTTTTAAAAGAGAGTTTTATATCTTTGTACTCATCCTGTGTCTCTGGCTCAGCACAGACAGCATAGCTGAAGAAAGAATTTATCAAATAGTTAACTGCAGAGCTTTTAGAAAGCTTTGCTGAATAACATAAAGGATTACAGTGAGGACTAAAAAGGCAGGAAAGCAGAAGTAAAGCATGGTCTGTTCTGAAAAATAAAAAATGCACTCTTGTTTACAATAAACACTGTTAATGTTGAGTTAAATTTCAGCTTAGAACTACTTCAAGTAATACTTTTTTAGTCCTGACAGAGTGCAGATAAATAAAAATCTGCGGGGCGTTGGCACAGTTTGGTCTTTAGGGCGATCAGTAAAAAATTATTAATTTCTTTCTGGGCATAGAAACCTGAATTGGAAAGACTGTTTTAGAGGTGATCAGGGTAAATGCCAGTGTAATTCTTAGTAAAATCTTGATAATTCTTAGTAATATTCTGGTGGGTTCTTAGTAATATCTTGGTAGAAACACATGACTCAGTGGAAATGAAAAATCATTTCCACTGACTCAAGGGACTTGGGGCAATTAACTACTCAGTGTGCCTGCCTTTAAAATAGGGTTTATGCCAAGTGGGCGTTTTGGGGTGCGATGGTCGAGGCAGGAAATGCAGCCTCAATGAAGGCAGGCAGGAGCTGGAAGTCTGATTTGCTGTCCGTAAAATACCTCGAGGTTTTCAGAGCCAAGGAACTTCACGAATACAGAGTTTCAGTGCTACTGTTGAGAGTTAGAAGTTATAATCTTGATTTCGTGAAGTATCTTACTGACACTGAAGAGGAGATCTCAGTGTGTCTTTTAAGAGAGACATTTTACATGCAAATTCAAGTTACGACTTGACCAGAAAAAAAACCTGATGGAAATAAAGCTCTTCAAATATAGGTGTGTTGTCAGTTTGAAGACACCTTTCCAGTGTTGTTCTAGGCTGAAAACAAAAGCTCTTCTTCACAAAGCAGAAAAAAAAGTAATTCTTGTCTGCCAACCATTTCGTCAGATCCCAGAGTAACATTTCAGTTACTGTTTATTGAGAAGGCTGTCAGGAAATGCTCCAGGAAAGGCAGCCTGAGTTCCCCTCCCAGGCTTCCCCAGACAGGGAAGCTGTGCTGGTTCTGAGGTGGAAGGTTTCATGTGTTACACACCTTTGCAGCAGGGAAAACAAGCTGCAGTTCTTTGTCTGGCAGCAGCACTGTTCATTCAGGAAATTCCCCCCATAGAGGGATAAAGCAGCTCTCTCTGGATGAAAGAACTGCAGAGTAACTCGGGTACTGACATACATCTTGATCTGAAAATTGGGACATGGTTTTGACCTAACAGGTTTTAGTTAAAATTTGGAAAGAATTGGGTATACATGTATGGCTTAATTACTTAGACCTGCTGGAGCTAAGGAAAGCCTCTGTGTACCTCTCTCTGTGAATCTGCCTCCTGAGTGCACCCTTAAAATTAATTTATTTGTCACAAAGATCTGCTTGGAACACTTCACGTGTGCTTTTCCTTTGCTAAGCTAAAAAAAAGGAACACAAAAACGCAGCATATTTTTTTTATTTCAGATTGTTTTAATTTTTTCCTAATACCTTTCATTTTAATATCTCGGAGACACAACCGGTGCTGTCCTAGAGATGCTTCCTCTCAGTGTTGCTGACTACAAATAACCTGAAGTCTTTTGAGGTTTTTTTTGTTAGTGTGTCAGAGCAGTATCAATGTTTTATAACACGGGCAGAAGAGCCTCTTACTACGTGACAGAATTTTGCAGAGCAGTAGCTGATCCTGTTACTTAGTCATGTCCAGAATGTGGCCCAAAGTGAGAATTGGCAGCAGTGCTGAATGAATTATTTGCTTTCTGGAAAATAGCTTTTCCATATAATCTCTGGGAAGATTTTACAGAAGAAAAAACTGACTTTGTAACTTGGTTCAAGGCTTCCTCGCAGTATAAAATTTGGTTTGTGGTTTGACAGTTTTATGTGAATTATTTCACCAAGGTCACTTCTATTTCTCCCTGTAAGTTCACTGCTGACACAGTAGATGGTGGGCACGTCTCCAGTAGGTTTAGAAGAATCTCTCACAGCAGTGAATTCGGCACACAAAGTAGTACTCAAGTGGCCTCACTTGTGTTTTGGGTAGAGCATAGCAAGAATTAAAAATAGAAATTAATGATGGTGAATTTGTGTTTATTTTGAGTTGGGCTTTGTTCTCATCTAACTGGATTATTAGTTTAATTTACTGGATAAATTGTTTGGTCTTGACTAACATTGACTGAGAAGTCTCTGAACACAGTGTATTGATCTTTTCTGAACTCTCACGCTCCTGCTGTTGCTCCTTATTTTAGGTATACCAGAGCGGATCAAATTTCTGCTCCCCTTTTCTCCTTAAATTTATTTTTGCATTGACCAACCAAAAGAACAGTCCCCTTTCTTTGCATTTGAGCAAAAAATCAAACTGGTTTTTAATGCCTTCAGCCGTTTCTAAAGCTGCTGGAGCAGACTTTTACGAAAGGCACAGGGGGAAATCTTTATCTAACATATCGCTGTGCTGTGTTTTCCCTAAAATGCCCCTGGAAGCAGGAGGGGTTTTCTGGTGACAATCACACAGTGAAAGACTTCCTTCTGCAACGAGCATTGTTAGGAGTATCAGATGTTGCTGAATATTGGAGCTTGTTTTGGGGGGAGGAAGAAATGTTTATTCCATTTGAATTTGTTTTACCTGGCATGAGCATTGCTGTTGGAATTCATCTCGAGTACAGTACTGCTGCTCCTATGTGGCTGATGTTTTTCAAGGAAATCATAGGCCTAAAAATAGTCTGCATAAACAACAGTAAGAGGTTTGTACTTTCAGTTCCAGGTTATAGCAATATCTTGTTGTTATTTTCTAATTTTCAGTTTCCAAAATCCATTAAGCTGATTAGCAGAGTGTTTAAAAATAAAACAAAACAAAAAAACCCCAAACCCAAAACAAAATCAAAAACCCACATCTTGTGGAACCCAGCATAAAATGTTCTGCTTCGATAAATTCATACAGAAAGGCTGGGTGATTGCAGTAATCACCTTTGTACCTTGATGAACATGTTCTGTTCGGAACATTTTTCAAGCATCCTCCAACTTGTGAAATTGCCACGTGATTCTGAAACTGTGCTCTGAGGGGAGAGGATGGGGTGGAAACACTCGTGCTGCTTGGAACTCATGGCTGTTGTACGTATTTAACATCCTCTGTGTACTGAACAGAGAGTTTTATTTCTTCCCTTTGGATTTAAAAAAA
>VZTD01003768.1:250310-266134 GCA_013397725.1 Rhagologus leucostigma
AAAAAAAAAAGAAAAAATGACTTAACAGCCTGGAAGATATGAGGAAAAAAATCCAGCTTGCAAATTGCAGAGCACAGTTTGTCACCACTTTATCCTTGTGTGTCTGTGGCCATGTCACGTTCCATGAAGGAAATTGATCTTTGCACTTTGTCTCATGTGTTTTTGTAGCATGTTAACTTAAGATACATTTTAATGTGTTTGAAATTCTGTAACTCAGTCTAAACAAAAATTAATTTTCTTGCTTTTCTGAAACAAGATCATCTAGTTCTTGGTGAAAAGGGCATTGCACTGAAGCCGTTGTCAAAATCTAGGATTTTTTTTTGCCCTTTCCCTGCTCATTAGGTGTTTTAGGAAGTCAGCTGGGGCTGAAACTGGGGCTGAGTCCTGTGGTGGTTTTACTTGGGGTTGGGTTTTTTATTTGGGAATCTGGGACAGGGCTCCCTTTTCCCCCCTTTAAGCTGTGACTGTTGTTAAGGCACGGTAAAGGAGGCAGGGAGAACTCGCCTTTTCTTTGTGATTTCTGCTTCAGAGAGAAAACAATTCATGCAGAGGTATTTCAAAGGGAGCTCGAAGCCTATTGGTTTAAGGGCTGATTAATCATTAATGTTAGGGGTAAAGGCACTGCTCAAGTGGAAGGGGCTGTGCAGGAGGCACCTGGCCAAGGGCCTCGTGTTGGGCAGTGGGACTAGGGGCAAACACCATGAAATCTGCATCCTGAGCTGCTGCTTTGCCACCACGATAAAACAGAATTAACTAATTCCTTGAGATTTTTGCTCTTTGAGTTGAAGCGAAAGATAATTAGGAGGTTATAGTTAATTGGTAAAAAAAATTTAAACACTCCAGAGTATCATCTGTAGGTAATGCCTAATGAATTTGAATGAAATATATCTCTTACTACCCATTTAGCCAACTACTGCTGCTGCTCCAGAAAGTAAATTGAAACACTGATACAGCAGCTGACAGAAAAATCAGTGTCCCCTCTCACTTAACTGAACTTGGACTGAAATTGGTTAAGGGCTTTCATTTATTTATAGAACTATAGAGTTGATAAGCTGTTTAAAAATACTCATTTTACTTTCAGGGAAAGTACATGTGGGCAATTTGCTTGAGTCATTGCTTTACCGTTAATAGTAGCAGGTTATATCGTAGGATTCGTATGAATAAATGACCTAAATTAAACTCCTGGTGTGTTTGTGGCGGAGGGAGCCGGCGGGAGGGGCTGGGATGAGATTCCCAGATGGATTAATTAAACTGAGCTCGGCCCTCTGCCGGCTGCTGCTGGGAATGCTCATCCTGAGGACAAGGACCCAAATTGAGCCATTTCAGTGTGTGATTTTTCATCATTTTGTGAGCCTGAGAGCATTAAAATGCAGCAGAATTTACCTGGGAACTGTCAGTTACTAAAGCATTAGGAAGTTTGTCTGATTTGAGACTGACAGGTTTCTCTTTTTTCTTTCCTCTCCCTAGTTTTCTAGACAAGATTGACATAGTCAAACAGAACGAGTACACCCCGTCTGACCAGGTATGTGGAGTTTTGTTAGGAAATTACACAACTTACCTGCCCCCTTCGCTTTGGGGATAATTCATTCATTTTCTAATTGCCATTTCAGGTATTGCCATGCACAAATTCAGTATTCCAGTAAAAATGGCTTTGTCCTTTGCATTGTTTATACACATAAATGACTTACAAGGTTACATCACTTACCAGATTTCCCTTGTGCTTCTGTGACACCGAGCACTCCAGTGCTGTTCCCTGGTGTCGCAGTACAGCATGGAATAAAAGGGGTTTATTTCCATTGCTGAGTATATGAAAACTCTCCAAATATCTGTGTTGAATCAATGAATTTCCCTTTATGCTTTAGGATCTTCTCAGATGCAGAGTTTTGACATCAGGAATTTTTGAAACCAAGTTTCAGGTGGATAAAGTAAATTTTCAGTAAGTATAATTTTTTTCTTTTTCTTTTTTATGTTTTTATATTTTTTTAATACAACACAGACAAATACATGAGTAAGCTGGGAGGAGAGCCTACCATACAGTTGTTGAGGCTACTGTATTTCTCAAGTATCGGTGTTTAACAGAAAGCAAGTATTTTATGATTTTTTAATTCAGTAGTCTGGCTTGAAGATGAAATGAAAATTGCTGTGCAATTTCTGCTTTATTTTAAATCACAAAGAACAAAATGTTTTAAATCTATTTTCTCTGCATGCGTATGTTCATGGACTGTTTGCCTGTTCAGGTTCTTGTAATCCAAGATTCCTTTTATGCTTCTATGACACAGAAGTCTAAAATTTCTCACCTTTTCTGTTTGCATGCAGACACAAAACACTCAACACAAAATGATTCTGACTGACTGGATTTATGTTTTTTTCTCAGTATGTTTGATGTCGGAGGGCAACGAGATGAGCGCCGAAAATGGATCCAGTGTTTTAATGGTAGGATTAGAATTTCTGTTGGCTTTATAAAATAGTTCTCTGTGAAATTGTAGTGCCTAATCTTCATTTTCTTAATTGTGTGAAGTCCATGATCTTTCCGTGTAGCTCAGTAAGGAGTTATCTAACAGTCATATAGGATGGAGTTTTTCTTGAGATGTAAACTCTTGTAACTACATAGAACATCTTCAGGGAGAATGTAGGTGGAGAGGAATTTGAGTTTGATAACTTCAGCTTGGCCTTTTTTTTTTGACCTCTCTCTTCATTTAATTAGATATTTTTGGAGGTGGCTTTGTGCATTATTTGCCATCTATGAGAGTGTAAATTCCAAGTCATGCTCTGTCTTCCACATGCAGGTTTACATATGTATGTGCTTATGCAAAATGCAAAATACAGGATAATTATTATGTGCATAAAATCAGAATATCATGGTTTTGTGTATAATTGCAGCCACTTTGCTCTGTCGTGGTGCTTCTTTCTGAATCAGCACTGACCCAGTAATGCAGGATGAGGTTGTAGGGATCATCTGTCTGGGTAGACGTGGTGTCACATGTGGTGAGAGCTGGAGTCTCTTAGCACCAGTGTCCCCATGAGTTTAGGTCAGCTTTAATTCCCACATGACTGAAATTAGGCAGTTTTGTGCCTGTCCTGAAGTGTGACAGGTAACCTCACTGCAGCTCTTTGTTTTACTCTGTATCTCTGTTTAGATGTGAAACCTTTCTCCACATAGGTGTTTTTAAACCTACACTTGGTGAAAGTATTTTCTCTTCTTTGTTGTTTGGACCAAATATTGATGAAGTTACACAAAAGTCCACCTTTTTGTAGAAAAATTACAATGAGATCCTAGAGAATAAATAAAGCAGAATGCAACTTGGAATTCATGGCACATTGCTACAGTTGCTGTCACAGAATCACCTGGACACTGTGTATGTGTGTGGAAGGACTGTGCAGTATTTTCTCCTGTGCTATTAATAACAGATTTGTTTGGGTTTTACCTCTGTTCCTTCCTCTTCCTGTTACCTCATGGTCTGACTCATCTCTTCTGCTGCTGGTGCCTGAGGTAGATGAGCCTGGAAGGTCAGTGTGAGGGACTGGAGCAGCACAGCCCCGCAGAGGCACAGGGATCCGGATCCTGTGATCCTGGGAATGCCTCCCAGGGAAGAGATGGGGTCTGAGCAGTTAAACACACTACAGGGGGACCAGAGCAATTAACCATGAATTCACTGCAGTCTGCAGTTGTCATTATTACTCTTCACACCAATCAAAAGTGCTGTTTGTCCTGAGCTTTCCCCCCAAGGGCCTCCCTGTCCTTTCCTGATAGTTCACAGTTGTTTCCAGTTTTCTATACGGGTTTTAAATCTTCTTTAAATTCTCCTCTTGGCTTTCTTCAGTTTCTCTCTCTTGCTTCAGTTCCTTTCTTTCCTACATTTTCTGTCATTCTGTCAGCTTCTGTTCTGGGGCCTGCCTTGCCTGTCCTTCATGGTTTCTTCACTTTCTTTTTTATTCCTGGTACTTAAAAAGCTGTCAGCAGCAGCAGCATCCCAGCCTGTTCTCTGCATGGAGCTGAGGGTCTGGCAGCTTCTTATTGAACTTCATGATTCCTGAATATTTCTTCTGAAGTTTGGCATTAACTAAAGGGTATTTCTTGGTTTAGATGTGACTGCTATCATATTTGTGGTGGCAAGCAGTAGCTACAACATGGTGATACGAGAGGACAATCAGACCAATCGGCTGCAGGAAGCACTAAACCTCTTCAAGAGTATCTGGAACAACAGGTCTGTGAATGGCTCTTATCACTGAGGTTACTGATCCTGTCGCACACTGCAGTCACCACTCGTGGATGGGCCTGGCTGGGACAAAGTTTGTTTTCTCCATAACAGTTCAGACAGTGCCATAGTTTAGGTTTTGCCCAAAACAATGCTGATAAGGCACTAATGCTGCTGAGCAGTGCGTGCAGAGCGTCAAGGCCCTCTCTGATCCTCACTCTGCCCCTGCAGTGAATCCACGGGGGTGTTGGGAGGGGACACAGGTGGGCAGACCCAAACTGACCAGAGGTGTGTTCCGTGCCACATGATGTCCTGCTCTGCAGTAAGAGGGAAAAGAGGGGATTTTGGGAGGTTACCCAGCTTGCTGGGTATTGGTCTGCCCACAGGAGGTGGTGAGTGATTGCCTTTGCATCACTGGTTTTATCTTCTCCTCGCTTCCACTTATCCTTCACTAATTAAACAATCATTATTTACATTTTATCTTGACCCCCAGATTTTTTTGCTTTCATTCTTCCTTTCCTCCTCCTCCATTCCCTGAGGAGGAAGGTGAGTGAGGAGCTGTGTGGTGCTTGGCTGCCCACCAGGGTTAACAGCACTGGGGGCTCTGTTATTCACATCTGCCAGCACAGTCTGGGCTGGTTCTTTGGTCACAGCCTCCACCTTTAATGTTTATTACTCTCAGCTCATTGAAAAGAGCTCTGCACAGCTCCTAATTGGTGGTTGCCATATTGAGGCTGAAGTAATTAGAGCAGTGATGGAGCAGTGCTTTGGGAGGTGCATACCTGGAATTACACCCTCAGGATTCAGGTATAAAAGGAACCTTTCCAAATTGTTTCAGTGTCATATGATCTTGTCTCCACACATTTTGTGTGACTTACTTGAAGTTTCTGTATGATCTGGGCTGTGCCTTCTCACGGTGTTTGGTTTCCATTTTCCACAGGTGGCTACGGACCATTTCAGTAATCCTTTTCTTGAATAAACAAGATTTGCTAGCAGAGAAAGTTTTGGCAGGGAAATCTAAAATTGAAGACTACTTTCCAGAATTCGCTCGCTACACTACACCAGATGATGGTAAGATTTCTAAGTTTTATTTGCAGTTCATCATTTCGTTGTTAATCACATTTGTGACGGTTTTGGTAGCTTCAGCTAAGACTTGAAAATTCTTCAGTAGATGTAATCATCAATGTCTTTCAGCCAAACTGTAATGTTGAATTTTAGATATTAATAAAGAGAGATTCCTGCCTCTTAAACATTTAATATATTAATAATTTCATCATGACAAAATCCTTTTACTTTGGTGTAGACCCCAGTCTGACACTTTGTCACATGTGTGTCCTCGGGACTCCCCCTAATCCTGCCTGTGGCCATTTCTCTTACCTGCCAAATGCCTGGTACTGTGGCCACTGCAATATTCTCTTGTTCTCCTGAAATCTTGCTGGTTTAAATAATGTTATGGTTTGTCTTGTCTCACAGTCAGTTTTGCCAAGTGCATTTCTGTCATATGTGAGCAGAAAACAGGACAGGTTGACATTTTTAGGTGCTGTTACCCGAAAACATCTTTTTTAATAAGATACTTATTTTATTATTAATCAGCAACACCAGAGCCTGGTGAGGATCCCAGAGTTACAAGGGCCAAGTATTTTATTAGAGACGAGTTTCTTGTAAGTATTTCCTTTCTTTGGCTATGTCTTACGTGATTCTTCTCAAACCCAAGCTCTTGCTCACCTTCTGCTATCGCAAAGTGCTGTCACTTCTTGTGTTGTTTATATTTAACATCCACATTGCATCAACCACTGTTATATTTATGAGCTTTACTGCTGTTCCTTAGCTGCTATTTGGATATTTGTTTGTACGTAATTAAATGGCAAAAGAATTGGTGAGAATTAAGAAACCCCAAATAGAATGATGAGTGAAGTCGTGCTGTTGTTAATGGGGCCAGATTTTTATTCCATGCATTACTTCTAAAGATAGAGACTAATCAAAAGATGCCTCATCTGTCAGGTGTTAATGTTCTCTTTCCCATTACTGGTCAGCTGAAGCTATAATGGACATAGATTTTTTTTTTTTTTAATATTGTTACAATTACTTGTAATGGTGAGGCTGGGAATCAAATTGTGGAGTCATTTTAAAATGGAGCAAAATAAAAAGTTGAGGGAGGCTTTCTGTAAGTGTCAATCAGGGATAAAACCTTTGTAAAGGGAGGCAAAATCCTACTTTTCTCATGGCCAAACGGACTAGGAGCTGTGTTGCTAAATCCACCAAAGCTGCATATAAATAATGGCATTTTCTGAGTTCTCATTCCTCTCTGAAATTCTCCAGTTCTCAGTGACCATCTCACCGTGTAATTCTGATCATTTTAAATTCCACGTTTCAGGTGAGAGAGTGAAAACTTGTGGGCATTTTGCCACTCAGTTCCACTTTTTGGAGGCACAGCTCACACGTGCACATCTCACCTTCATTCAGCCCAGTTTTGGGGACGGGGTGGGGTTTCCCCAGTGGGTTTTATTTTAACCCAGTGTCTCTCTCTTGCTTTGCACAGAGAATCAGCACAGCAAGTGGAGATGGAAGGCACTACTGCTACCCTCACTTCACGTGTGCCGTGGACACAGAGAACATCCGGAGGGTTTTCAATGACTGTCGGGACATTATTCAGCGCATGCACCTTCGCCAATACGAGTTGTTGTGATGGAGAGCACTTTTTTCTGTGTTTTGGACTCCTTATTCCTTATTAAAAAAAAGAAAAAAAACACCCTTGCCCACATAGGGTGGAAGAGAACTGTTTGAATCTCCCATTGATTTGCACCCCTCAACTTTTTCTCCTTGCTGGACAATAGCAGCACTTCTAAGCTTGCTTCTGTACCCCTCGGACAGTTTGAGATGGCCCCTAACACTTAAAAGGCCATTTCCATGAGGATTCCCTAACACTGTTATTAACAAAAAAGAGAGGAAAAAAAAAAACCAAACCAAAACAAAAAAAGAAATAAAACCTAATTAATTAAAAGCCCTGAATGTGGAGCACCTGAAAGAATTGGGGATGAAAAAATTAAAACGTGAAAACAAAAATTGGGGGAGAGAAAACTTTAGGTAATTTAGCACTGCTGTGGGCATAATCCTATAACCCGTGATCTCCACTTTGTATCACTCACTGCATCCGAGTAAAGAAGGTGCCAAGTCACAGACCAAGTTTGAAGACAGACCCTTGAGTTTGGTTCTCTGACTGTAATGTGGCTTTGGGCGGAAATACTGACAATTCTCCAACAGACCTAGACAGTGCAAAAACCAACTGCTACCTTTCAGAAGGGTATTTTTAAAACCAGTCTTGGTGGTCTAAAGACAACCATGGACATTTATGAGCTGAACTGCGTATGGCCTGTGATTGCAGAGAGAGTTAACCACACACTGTTTTCAGTTTGTCCACTGATGATCCCGTCTGCTCTAAAAATCATTATCTGGACTGTAGTCCTCACAGTCTTTCCCTTCTTTTTCTTCTTCCCTTCCCTCATTTTTTATTTTACTGCTGGATTATTATTCTTGTAC
The DNA here is from genome assembly GCA_013397725.1 of Rhagologus leucostigma. Classification (NCBI taxonomy): domain Eukaryota; kingdom Metazoa; phylum Chordata; class Aves; order Passeriformes; genus Rhagologus; species Rhagologus leucostigma. Next base: position 258,044 of record VZTD01003768.1, read on the forward strand.
AGACTGTAAAATGTATTATTTTGTACAACTTTATTGAAAATAACTTGTAGAAGATCTTTGTGCCTTGATTATGGCTGTACCTGTACAATGAGCTAAGATGTAAGTATGTTTGATTGCGCTGTACAGCTTTGTCAACCCTATCTGCAGCATTAGCTCAAGGTAGGGAAAATTTATCTGTAGTTTAGTTTTTCTGGTTTATAAAAGAAGGAAAAATACTGTTTAGTAAAAAAAAAAAAAGGAAAAAAAAAGAAAAAAAAAGAAAAAAGTACAAATTGTGCAAACTTAACCACTTTAAAAGTGAGGTCTTCAACAAGTGACCAGATGTTGCAGCATCGTGCTTTTTAATTTTTAGCTTTAATTCATTTAAATCTCTATCCAAATGCAAAACATGGCTTGTTTCTACATAAAACCAAATTTTGCTACAAATTATAAATGTTAGTCTTTGGTCATTCATAGTCCTTTTTTGCTAAAGACAAAAACCAGAACAATAACAGACACGTAGGGCATCATGCAGGTCTGGTGACCATCTCTAGACTGGGCCAAATACCCACCAACCTCGGCTTGCGCTGCGTGGGCAACGACTACCGGAATGACAAGGTGTGCACTGCCCTTGGATTTGGCCACTGAATTCCAGTTTCAAATGACATTTTTATTTCTCTTTTAATAAAGAGATACTTTAGAACCTTTTTTGTTTTATATTAACTATATAAGTAGCTTAAAAGTGAAGATGTGTGGATTTTTTCTTAAACTTGAATAATTTATGCAAATTATATGCTTAGAACAACATGTGGTACAGTAAAAAGAAAAAAGAGCAAAAATCACTGTAGCAATAAGAGAGCATGTAATTTTAGTAACTACTACACTGCTTTATATTTTATACCTAGGTGTTTTATGTCTCTGTGAGTGTGTTACTTTTTCATGTGTCTAAACCTACGTGTACAATTTGTACAGAGTCAGAAATTACAGCTGTAATAACACATCTAGAACAGTGTTAGCCTATATTACTCAAACACCCCTGTTCCCCCTTCATTTACACCCCTAAACTGATCTGGATCTTACTGCAGTGACTTTAAAAGGAAAAGAAACAAAATCAAACACCAAAATTCTTGCCTCTTTGCCTTTCACACTAGCTTCCCTCCACCCAAGAGACTGTGTTGGCTTTCTTTTTTTGGGAAGAGATCCAGTTTAAATTCAAGTGAAGGTGTGGTCAGTGATGTCTGTGCAGCTAGATTTGCTTCAGGTATCGGATGCCTTTTCAATACTAAGATCTGCAACTGTTCAGAATTGTGACTTTTCATTTGCTTTTGTGGCTAAAGTCTTAAAATGAATCACATAGTCCATTTTCACTGGAGAGCAGGCCTGTGAGGGAGTTGCTGTCCCACCTCAATTCAGAATTACTTCCAGAAGACACTGAATAGCCTAAACATTTTAGCTGCGGTTGTTATTTGCCTTTCAAGAATGATCTTTCCTGTTCACAGGTTTAGGCAGTTGCCACTTGAACTTTGTAGAACTGTAGGAGAAAACATGACTGAAAATAGGCCCCTCCAATTCAGAATGTATCCAGTGCCTGTAGGTGAAGGGCTGGCGTTTCCTCTAGGGAAAAATGGGACATGTGTAGTGGAAAAGAGATTCTTTGTGAGCCTTAATTTTAGTTACAAGAGCCAAAATCTTTTATTTCAGTGCCAACCCTTATCTTTTTAAGATAAGCCTAGGAGGAGTTGGTGTAAACACCAAATTTATAAATGGAGAAAACCTGTAGTGGTGTGAGGAATGTAATCTCTTGTCTGAGAGAAACAAAGGACCTCCATTAAAAAAATTAACAAAATAAGCTTCTCCCTCTGATGAGGAGGACACATAATAACAATGAGCTATATTAGACAGCAACAGTTTAAGAAACCTAAAGCTTTATATGAACAGATATGTTTAGGGGATGCTTTTTTTTTTCTTATGTGAGGAAAAAGGCAATTGTTTTGAATATGGTTGAGTTGCACAAGTACGGAGCGTGTGTGTGTCTTAATGTCTCAGTATTGCCTTTGTTAGTCTCTTTATTAGTCCATGCAGTTTGGTGGCCTGGTAAATGCAAGTCTTATTTTTAACAGCTTTCTTTTTTCTTTTTTCTTTTTTTTTTTTTTTAAATACAGAACCATAAAGCTTTAATGCTTGCTATTTAATAAGTAACTGTTTTCTTCTGTCTCTAATTTAGTGGCCATAATTTGCAGTTAATTGAACCATTCCAACCTAATGCTTACCCATATTTCTTAGTTTTGTTTTATTTATTTATTTGAACTTCTTGTTTTCATGATTGAGGACTGTCACTTCTGTCTCATTCATCTGTTTGGAAACTTCTGACCTTACAGCCAAAACTTAACTCATTCTACTCAGTATTCATCGTGATGCTGAAGTGTAAGATACCTGCAAATGTAAACACTACCACTTTTATTAATAAAAGCAAATACAGTGTTTTTAGGGCACATTTGCATCACTGTAGTTGAGGTTGTGTCAGTATTTCCATTGTAAACCTATGGAGGGTCTTACCTTGGCACTAAACTGCCCTAAGCTGAATCTTTGCCATACAAGGCTTCTGCTCAAGCGTGATTTGGTGGGTTGGTTTTTAAACAGTTTCCAACACAAACTCTTGTTTCTGTTTTTAAGTTATACAACTGTTTTGTTGGATGGGGGTTGGTTTAAAAAGAAAACAACAAAAAACAACAAACAAACCTGGTTCAAGATTGTTTTTGGCACTTCTGTAACTCAGAAATGGTTTTGATTTTAAAACAACCTTCGGCAAGCCAGTAACCTACAATATGGTCTGATCACTTTGGGTATTTTGTAAAAATAATAATAAATTGTAGAGATGTTGTGGTTTCAAAATCAGCTACTGTGCATTTGCAGTAACTTATTTCAACCCAAGAACTTTGAGTAATTTTGCATCAGAGCACACATTCAGTGTGGTGCAGCAGAGTAGGGATAACTCCTAAAGATTTTTTTCTTTTTTAATAGTGTGGAGAGATAAATCCACTACAGACTTAAAAAGGATTCAGCTGCCTCTGAAAGCATCAAAAACTGCTCTCAGAGGCTGCAACTGGAGTTCTGCAAGTTGATAGGAGCAGACTTTGATGGAAAAGCCTAGGAAGGCATCCTGGATTAGCTGTCATAGGCAGGAGTCCTGAGGGCTTTTCTTCATTTATCTAAAAACTACTTTGATTCATGGCATCGAGGGCAGGATTTAACTGAGGGTATGTCCTAACTCCAGAGGAAGGGAAGCTAACACTGCTCCACTGTGCTGCACGGAATTGATACCTGCAGGATAATTTCCTTCTGCCAGTAAATCTATGCACAGAAATATTAATGTTCGTGGCTTCAGAACTTGAGCACCTTGTAATTTGTCGTGGTGTGTTGTTCCTGTAAATGATGGAGGATGTTTTGTATTATTTATCTTATTTTCCAATGTCAAAAATTATGTGCCAGTAAAAACAAAAGACATAAACGCAGGAGATTGACCCCAGATCTGGAGGCAGAGCCCGTGACAGCTGAGTACCAGTCCAGTGCCTTAGTTAGTGACAATGCTCTTGGTGATTGGTGCTATACAAATGTCTTAAGAGTGATAAAGTTGTTCTAAGTTATAAAATTATGTAACTCACTGTGGAAGAGAGTAAGTTCTCTTCTTTCCCCAGCTGTTCCTAATGTGCTGAGTGTATTCCTAACAATGCTGGCACTCGTAAGACCTCTTCCATGGAAGTCGATGATGAAATTCCTGCTAACTTTAGTAAGCAGGATCAGGGCCATAGATTGCTATCAGTGGAAATCTCACACAGGAGCAGGTCCTCATCTCTGAAATACATGTTGAGTTTGTATAACAGTAAAAATATTTATAAGCAAACATCTGTTTGCACTCCAAAACCAAACTATGCCCTTCTTCCTCAGCTTGGTATCTCTGAAAATTCATCCCTTGGGAGAAAATGTTACTGTTTTATAACAAACTTTGAAGCATCTTTGTAAATAAAATAAGCTACAGAGGGGATTTCTGAAGCTCTGCTGATGAAAGCCTGACACTGAAAAATCTCTCTGGTGACTGACAAGATGAATTCCAAGAGTGAGCCTATTTTAATTCTGGTCATACCTGGTTGGCTTCAGTCCCGTGAGTGGATGTGTGTCAGTTGTGGGTACGTAAAACTGCTTTAGAGTGTTACTGTAGTGCTCAGACTGATAAAATTTGAGCTGTAAGTACTGGCTTCCTAATTAATTGTTTTGAACCCTGATTCTCATCTTAAGAAAAGCTCAAACTGCTTTTTACCCTGGTTACTTTCAGTGTACTGAGCTGAGCAAAATGGGTGCAGTACAAAGCACAAATCTGACCTGGAAAGGCAGCATGGGAGGAGGTGGGGAGGCAAATAAGATCTCTCACTGCATTAAACGTAAAAATAATAAGGTGGAGGGTTTTTTCTGACTTCTGGGTCCTATAAACTTAGCCTGGTTCTGTGGAAGACATAGGGAATTCCCCAGGGTAATAACAGCATTAATACCTCTGTAACATGGATAACTGACCAAATATGTAGCAGATAATTAAAAATCCACCTAAAAATAAAACTTGCAGATTTTCCTAATTTTTTTTTCACTTGGGAAGTCTGCCTCAAAATTATTTAATGACAGGACAAAATAAAACCTTTAAACATTGTCCCAAATAGAGAGAAAGATAAATTTTTGAGGGAGAAGATGCTGACATTAGAGATTTTTGTGTAACATGCTTTCTAAGGCTGGGGTACCAGTAGACAAACGTAAGCAAATTCAAAATTAAAATGTGAATTTATCTCTTCACTTTAATTTACCCAGTCATGTTATTGAATGAGTTGGCTAATTTATTTTTTTAATATACTACTACTCAAGTTTGGAGAAAGACAAGCCTAGGACAGAGGCAGTAATGTTGGGAATTCTCTTAGTTCTGTTGTTCTGTTATGCAAACTATTGTTTTTAGGCTGTGAATTTTATGTGAATTATTAATAGTGAAGTACAGTGTTTCTATCTGTAGTTTTCTGGTATTTGATGTGACTTTGGAACTGTATCATTCTTGCAAATAAAATGCCAGAGTGCCAGCAGAGATCAGGCAGAGGAGGGAGCAGCTGTGTAAGGGTCAGGAACTGCCACATCAGGGGGCACATTCCAGCTCTTTTTTGCCACATTATCAGTTTGCTGTCGGCAGGATCAGAAGAGCTTCCACAAAAGGACAAATTAGGGGTTGGGTGATAGAACCAAATGTTGTGGAAGAGCTCAAAGTATTAATGGAAGGTGTTTCAGACTGGTGCTGAGGTAGAGCCACGGAGATGTGTCCTGAGGGGGGTGTGATGGGTGATGAATATCTCAGTAGTTTTAATCTCTGTTCTCTTACTGTTTGAAGGCACAACATCCAAAATGAAGTAACAGATTCTGACAGTTTTGGTGCTAACCTTGAGTTCTGTTTCTCACAGGGCAAAGCTCTGCTGGGCTACAGAGGTTCATCTGTGTAAGGCAGTCTGGGAGCCCCACGAGCAACAGCTCTTGTGAACCTGTTTGTGATTTAAAACTGGGAAACTTAACAGCCAATCGCTCTGTCCTGCAGCATGGCCCAAACCCTGCTGCCTCGGGGTTCAGCTGCTTTCTCTTGTCCTCACCCCTCCTACTCTGGTAGCGATGTGGTTGATAAGAGAATAGAGCAGTTACCAAAAAAAAGGTATGAGACAGCTTCAGACAAAGTTCAAAATCCATCACCTCGGACACTGAAAAAGAGATTTAAGGGGGGAAATTCTTCATTCTCCAAGTGCGTGACCCAGTCTGGGATCCTCATACAAATTTTCAAGGTCAGAGAATGCATCTATCCCAAAAGGCCAGGATATCTCCAGTTAACTGCAAAAAAAAAAAAGGCACTTTGTGCAGCCATTAGAGCTGGGAGATAGTTCAGTGAAGGCTGAGTTTAATGATCAGTGTGCAAATCAACTGGAACTTGCTTTGAAGCAAGAAAATTTTTCCACCAGAGGCTCATCTTGAGAAATACTTGGGGCGTTGGGAGGCTGAGTGTTTTAAGCAATCCTCAGTAAATAAAATACAGTTCCAACTTGTAAGTTGACATTCGAAGGACACTAGACTGACATCACGTCAGCAACCTCAAAACCACCTTGTTTTGTCTCAGAATATTCTTGGTTACCTGGTGAAGTGTTGTGTGTTCAATGTCTGGAATAACTGTTACCAGTACTCGAGGTACAAACAAAAATGCTTCATCTTGAGGCTCTGCTTGAGAAGGAAGAACTCTTTAGCCAAAACTCATTAGCCTAACGATGCTGCTGTAATTTCCTACTCCATTGGAAAGTTATTACCTTATCTCTAGTTGAATGTATTGGCTGCTTTGTAAAGGGCTAACGATTACAAAATACAAATTTATGCTGAAAGAATTTGTAGAGGGCAAGGAGCAGAGGGAATGACAGAGAATGCCAGGGTGGATATTTTTAAAAACATATGAATAAAAGGCAAACAGTTTTGTTGGAAGTTGGCTCTTCTGTTTGGGATTTTTCTTTTCTTTTAGGAAGCAACCAAATGAAGCTAGATGATTTTGCCAGCTGTGTTACATTCAGCCCTTTGGGTAGCAAATCCTGAAGTACAGTTTTTCAGTAATTTGCTCAAAAATCAAGCAACAAATTTTGATAGTTGGAATTGAGACTTGAGCATTTGATACTTTGTTTATTCTTCTGTTAAAAAAAAACAACAAAAAAGGTACAAAAAGAAAAAATAATGTAGTTTTCCATGTTCCTGTACATCTGGCTCTTCTTCACACACATTCACTTTCTAGAATGCCTTTACAGCTTCCTTTACTTCCTTTACTTCTTTACTTGCAAATCATGCAGCAGAGACACCAAGGCTGACCTTCACTGGATATTTACTGGGCTCCAAATTTTCTCTCTGTCTCAAAATTTATCTCAAAATTTGCTCTCTGCCTCATCAAAATCTCATTAGATAGAAACTGTCACTCAAGAATGTTTTACACATAAAATGTAGTGAAATGTGCATTTTGCTGAAAATTTGTTGCATTAATTTGCTGCATAATAAAACCTTTCAGGGACATTCAGGTAAATCTAAGTGCTTTTATTCACGAACATTTCACTGAAACGTAGTAAAACACAAATCCGTATGGGGGAATGCAGTTAAACCCAAGAGACAACCAACATTGTTTCAAAGTTGTAAAGGTTTAGTTTGCAAAATCAATTTCTGGTACATTTAATATTTCATCACATTTTAAGTGATATCTTGAAACTGTTTGGTTTAATCTGATTTTACCTCTTGTTTATTGACCTGAAGTGAGGCAAGCTTGGATATTGCAATTCTGCAAAGGGCTATTCAGCAAATGTCTGGCTGTTACAGATCCCTAGTTTTCTCCTCAAGGGAAGGTGAAAGTAAATGCTTTGAGTATCGTTCATTCTTTATATATTAAAAAAAAAATCCTTTTCTGTTACTGCAATCAAAATAAAGAGATATAAATATATAAAGACAAAAAAACCTTCTAGTTTGAAGATTCAGGCACTGAAATTGTATCATTAATGTCTAATACCACTATGTCTCTTAATGGCAGTTGGTGCTGGGGACTGTTCCCATTTTCTACTCAATTAAGCAGGAAGTTCTGTAGCATAACTACCACTAAAGTCCCACAAGTTCAACTCCTGTCACCAGACAAAACTTTTACCTGCTCTGGAAATGCTTTACTGAGGCTAAGACTGTTTCAGGCCATAAGCTCCTTCACAATGAAATTCTCCAGGCTGCAGATCCAAATGTCCTACCCAAGAGACGCACAGCAAATTTTGGTCGTGGGAAGGAAGCCTCTCCTACCTAAATAAAAACTGTCATACAAAGTGTATTTAGTTGAACTTTCTGTAAAGCTCTCCTCCTAAGCCTCATGAAGTCTCAGACTTGTGGTTTTCCCATTCAGTTTCATTGGAATGTTTTCCGGACTCACTTCTTCTCCAATTTTAAATTTTTTGAACCTTCTGTTAAGGTACTGTAATGGTTACTCTTAAATCACCTCTAAAGAACTTGTCTTACACCTAATTACACATCTTATAACTTCATTGCAAG
>VZTD01003768.1:266140-281775 GCA_013397725.1 Rhagologus leucostigma
AAATTCACACTTTTTAACATTAATGCAAAACAAAAAAAAAAAAAAAAGAGCGAGCTGATGAAGCACAGGAAGTGTAGAGATGTTTCTTATGAGACTCTCAGAAAATACTTTTTTTTTTTCTTGGTTTGGGATGGATTAAATTCAGATCTGGTACTTTCTTAGGAAGTTCTGACAGGTTAATCACACTGACTGTTCCGAGTTCACTGTTATTTCTCACGTCTACGTGATGGAAATTGCCTGCTAACCAAATGGAGATGAGCCAAAAACTTTTTCTCAAGGATATTTCCATTGGCCCCCAGCCTCAGCCTGTCACTTCACTCCCAGTTCGTCCCTCATAAAAAATGACCGGTGATTCCACAGGCACTGGGATGTCACTCACTGTCCCCCTGCCTGCAGTGGAAAGCGTGGAAAACGTGTCCCTTGTGCCTCTGCTTCAATTTGTGTCGTTTATTCCGAAAAAGTCTTTTTTCCTTTCTGCTGGCAGAGCAAAAAGAACATTATCCCGGGCTCTCCCGAATGCTGGAGCGGTGTTTCAGGAAGGGCTGCTTCACCACTGTAGGGCAGCACACGACAGCACAACGCGCTGTGCTGCAGTTCAGGTGCTGAGGTACATTTTCTATATTGGATTTTAAAGTGCAGCAAATCCTTTGATTAGCACAGCAACCACATTTGAACAAGGATTTTGTCTGTTGGAAATCCTACAACTTATTTCTGAACAGGGTTTTTTTGGCCTTCCTTACCAAGCAATGCATGGAAGACAATGTCATTTCTTTTTACTATTTTTCAGTTAGAAACCGAATGAGAATAATGGACCTTTCAAACAATTAATCAACAAAACTCCTGGCTGGCCTCCAAATCCCAGAACATACCCTCCCCTTTCTCACAGTTAAATTCTTATACAACTGAAGAACGGGAGTGGATCTGAAGAGACACAAAGGGACTCTGTTTCTCACATGGTCTCACTAATGCCTCTCTCCTTGCCTGAGGCCTGAGTATGTGATCAGTTTTCATTGTAGACTTGTCCCCAGTTCATCTGTCCCTAATTCCTTGTCCCTCCCTTCCTTGGGGGCCCTCTTGACCCGTTGTCTTCCCTCAGCTTCCCCAGGAAGGGTCCCGGGGTGAGCACAGCCAGTGCTCTGGGATCCAGCTTTGTGGATGGAGAACAAATCCTGTCTCACAGGTTGCCCTGCCTGGTTACAGAGCGGCCTCAGGACAGGGAACGTGGCTCTCGCAGCACCTCTCCTCTGCCCAGAGATGCCCACATCCCTTTTTTTCCTCTTCCCTAGCAATTCCCGTCCGATTGCTGCTGCGCTGCGAGGCTTTGCAGGGCAGTTTGATTTTAAATTTCCACTGGTTCTTTTCCACCCCTTGAGCTAGTGTGACCCCCTGCCCGGCTCCCCTCAGAGCCTGGCCGGGATGTCCTCCCCACCCTGAGGTGCCCCTCAGCCGCCGCCATCCCGGAGCTGCCGGCCCCGCCTCCGCCGCCGCCATTCCGCGGAGCCCCGCCCGTTCCGGCCGCTCGGCGGGGAGGGCCGGGCCGGGCCGGGCCGGGGGAGCCATGGAGGACGCCGATTACTTCGAGGGCAGCGCGGCCGAGTGGGGCAGCGAGGCGGACGGGGGCGCGGTGAGCACCGGGCGGAGCGGGGCGAGGGGCGGCCGCAGCCCCAGGCGGGTCGCGGAGCAACCCCTGGGCATAGACCCCGAGTCCGGAGCATCCTCCGGGAAAATCCTAGAGTATTCCCCGAGAGGAACCCGGAGCGACCCCCGGGTGGTTCCTGGAGCGTCCTCCGGGCCCGCCCGCTCCGCCGCGGGGCTCCGGGCTGGCTGAGGCGAGAAGCGCCGGGTGTGAGGCGAGGAGGCCGGGGTGCACCGGGCCCGAGGCTCCGGGGTTAAACGGGGAAGGCAATGCTGGTTTTTGTGCCTTCCCCGTTCGTGTTTGTCAGGGGTGCAGGTCGCTTGCGGTGCTGAGCCGAGGTGTGTGTGCTGCTGTGGCAAAAAGAGCCTGAATGTGGGAGTGTGGGGGGAAGCGGGACAGGAGAGGCTGACCTGACTGTGCTTGTGAACAGCAAGATGATGAGGATGGGGAGGGAGAAGATGATGCGGAAGTCCAGCAGGAGTGCCTGAAGAAATTTTCAACCCCTGACTATATAATGGAGCCGTCTATATTCAACACATTAAAGAGGTGAGTGTAACCTGATGTGTGTTACAGTGTGTTAGAGGTGTCATTTCATATGGAAATGTGTGAAAATGTATAAATGGTGCTGTTGTTTTACCTTTAAATTTAGAGTTCGATTGTTTTTTGGTTTTAATATGACTCAATTTGTTCTTTTGTAATCCTTTAATCAGATATTTCCAAGCAGGAGGCTCTCCAGAGAATGTTATCCAGCTCCTCTCTGAAAACTACACTGCAGTGGCACAGACTGTCAATTTGCTGGCAGAGTGGCTCATTCAGACAGGTATGATACATGATACCGTGTAGTTTGGGTCTATAGTCTTTCTTCTGTCAGAAATATCTGAATTTGTGGCGAATTTGATCATACACAGGAAGTGGATTGTTATAAAGTTGTCATCCTGTATGTGGCTAAATCCTTTATAATAATAGGTTTATTCCACTTGGAGAATAATGAAGCAATATGTTGATGAAATGCCAACAAACTGCATTATAAAAGGTTTTATAGTCGAAACAACTGCATAAATTTTAGTTTTTTTTGAATTTCATTCATAGGGCAAGGGCGCTGTTATATAGACAGTATAAACAGTGTTTGATACTTTGTAATAGAATTATATAATCATTATTACATTACCAGGATTATTATACTCTGATTTCAGAAATTTAGAACTACTCATTGCTATTTGTATGTTATTTTGTAGAATACTATCAAAGCTACTGATAACCAATATATTAAAAGGATGAACTTTAGCGTGTAGTAATGTGGGTTTGTGCCCCAGCCCTGCTATCCCTTTTTTGATTAAGATACCCCTGCATTTTGGTGTCACACCGGTAACAGTCCTGGGGATGACTGGCATTGCTTTTGGCATGTCTCATGAGGAGAGCAAGAGAAAGGGACTCGTGTGACCTGCTTGAGATCCTAGGCAGTTTAGCATTGAGGAAAAAAGGTGGAGAATCTGTAAATCTGTATCAGTGTGGCTTGGTAGAGGAACTGATGGCTCTCCTCTCATCTTCTCTGTGGTGATAAATTTTGGAGTAGTTTCGGTTCTCATTAGAAAATGTGAGATGCTGCTGCTGCGTTCGGTTGGACTGCATGGCATCTGCCAAGTGTTTTGTTCCCTCTGTGCAGGTGTTGAGCCAATGCAAGTTCAGGAGACTGTAGAGAACCACTTAAAGAGCTTACTTATCAAGCACTTTGACCCTCGGAAAGCAGATTCCATCTTTACAGAGGAAGGAGAGGTGTGCATGGAATCTCTGTTGCTGTCTCTACAGTGGATCCTTCCTAGATGCCTTCATGTGATGGAGTCGTGGATGGTGGGGGAAGGGAAGCTGGATCCTCAAAGCTCTTTGGTTGAGGAACAGCTGGTTTCAGAAAACCAGCTCTGTCTCACTGGAGTCCTCAGAGTGTAGAGAACTTGGAAATTTGGAATGCATCCTCCTTTGTAATAAAGCTCTGTAGAACAACTTGCTGGACTCGTGAGAGGTAAAAGCCTTGCTTTTTATGATCCTGACAACTAGATATTCTTAAATTTCTCTCTGTTGCTCTGATCTTTTCAGACTCCAGCCTGGCTTGAGCAAATGATAGCACATACCACGTGGAGAGATCTTTTTTACAAATTGGCAGAAGCCCATCCTGATTGTTTAATGCTTAATTTTACTGTGAAGGTACTATACTTAAGTCTAATAAATAAGAATATCCATAGAGGGCTAATTGTTATGGCATTAGATATTAGCTGTGGTCTTGCTTGTACCTTTTGTGTATTCCTGCTAATACTGATTAGTTAAAGTCCACCTCGGTGGGAGGACTTGTGCTAGAGGTTGCAGTAAGTGTAATTTCCCAGTTTGAAGTACTGCTTTTTCAGTTTTTGTTGAGGTGTGGGGGTTTTCTTTTGTTTGTTTGTTTTCCTTTGATATCTGTTTGAAAATTCTGGATTTCTGCTGCAGTGGCACGGTTCAGTCAGTTTTTTATGTTTCTGTGACAAGAAAAGAATGTTGTATTTTGCTGTGCTTTGCTATATTTTATATCATTATGCTTTACTTTATTTTTTCTACATTCTTTATTCTTTTTCTGAAGACCACAATATGAATTCCAGTCAGTGTATGCAGAGGTGAAACTTAGATTCTGTGTTCTTCTAGATTTGTTAGGATATCAGAAATACAAATGTAAATAACACAAGATTTCTGTGATGTTTTTATTTTTATAGCTTATATCTGATGCTGGGTATCAAGGGGAAATAACCAGTGTTTCAACAGCATGTCAGCAACTAGAAGTATTTTCCAGAGTCCTACGTACATCTCTGGCAACAATTTTAGATGGAGGAGAAGAAAACCTTGAGAAAAACCTCCCTGAGTTTGCTGTAAGTTTGGTTTTTTGGGGTTTTTTCACCCTTTTTATGTGGAAAAAGAAGTGTTCTGCTTTCTGGTTAGGAGATGCAGACCACTATGGGATTGTAGCCAATCTTGATGTCCTACAAAAGCTTATGAGGAGAAGGTATATCTGAGTTAAAACCCAGAAATTTATGCTTTTTGGTCATTCTGTGACTGAGAATTCCTTGGGTTGCTTATGTGACACTTTTTATATTTATTGAATGGGTTGTAAAAAGGTGTAGGTAGAAGTGTTGTCCTTCACATTTTCTGCAAGATCTAAAGATCGGACTCGTCAGTACCTTGGCAGATGAAAATCATTCTTTTATCCACGTTGGTGTGAAAGTTGCCATCTGAATCAACCCAGCATATGTTCTGTGTTGTGAAATAGCACAATGGTTTTCAGAGGGCTTTGAACTTAGTGTTTAAATAGTGCAGAAAAAGTACTGAGCATAAGTAGAATAGATTTTCCTCTCAATTTTGGCATTTAAGAAGTGAAGTTCTTGATTCAGCCATTTCTTTTTGCACGGTTTCAGTCTTTTCTGTACTTTCCTCTTGGCTGTTGGGTTTTTGGCTCTGTTGTTCAGTTGTTTACATTTTTGGGGTTTTTTCCTTTGCAATTTTGCTGTTTGTTTTTTTTTTTTTTTTTTTTCTCCTTCGCTCTCACGGCAATGTAATCCCGGAAAGACACTGGGATGTTTGTTGCTGACTGGCTGGTGAGGTTTGTGCTGTGCTTTCACAGAAGATGGTGTGCCATGGAGAACACACTTACCTCTTTGCTCAGTCCATGATGTCCATCCTGGCCCAGGAGGAGCAGGGGGGCTCTGCTGTCCGACGCATCGCTCAGGAGGTTCAGCGATACGCCCACGAGAAGTGAGTGGCAGCTGTGGGATCAAGGAAATGTAACTCACCAGAATCTGTAAACTCTGCTGGCTTCTGCTCATTCTTGATTACCTTTAAATAGCAAAAGGAGAATTTTTAGCTGCAACAGAGCAGTTCTTGTAGCAGGGCTTGAATTTGTGGAACAGCAGAAAAGTTCACTGTTGTGTACCAGAGAGACCTGAAACTGGAAAAGCAAAGACTTGAAGTTTCTGTCAATTAAGAAATACATGTTTTTATTGTTCTGTGAAGATTTTGGAAATAAACAAGGCAAACACAGGCCTATTTCTGTAATTACCCTAAGGCATTACATCCTGTAGAATATGCCCTGTTGACTCAATGAGACTTCATCTAAAATGTCTGAACTAAGAAAATAAGTCACTGTGTGTGCTTCTCTTCCTGCAGAGGCCACGATGCCAGTCAGATCACCTTAGCACTGGGTACTGCAGCCTCCTACCCCCGAGCTTGTCAGGCTCTCGGGGCAATGCTGTCCAAAGGAGCTCTGAATCCAGCAGATATCACTGTCCTCTTCAAAATGTTTACAAGCATGGACCCACCTCCAGTAGAACTGGTCAGTAGTTACCTGTTTGTAACCTCCAAAACTTATTTCTGTTACAGTAGCACTCGGAAATAGGATGCCCTGTGCTAAGGGTTGTATGGACACAAAAGTTAAATTAGCACTCACTCACCCCTCTGTAATTGTAGGTAATGTCCAAGAGTGAAACTACTACTTGAATTCTGTTTTGTATTAGCTTCTTGGTACTTTCATTGGGGTTTTTTAATCATTCCAGGTTGTCTTTTTATATATAACTAAATTAAAGAACTTCTCCATAGGAAATAAAGATGGCAAGGAATGAATTCTTTTAACAAAAAAAACATTCAGGAAAAAAACCCCGCCCACTTTAGCAGTTTGTTATAAGCAGGCCTAAATGGTACATTTCACATTTCTCACTGCATTGTTCTAACATGGGTTTTGGTAACAAAAGGCAAGATTTTGATACTTTAGCAATATGGTCTATAACTGATATGGTTTTTTTCCTTTTTTCTTTCTGTCAAAAGTCTGGGTCTCTTCAGAAAACTGTTCAATGTACTCTTAAAGGAAAATGTGTTATCTCGTTGTATGCAAGGTACATCAGATGCAAAAACTCTATTCTTACTCACCTCTCATGATTCTCAGGCTCTGATAAATTGTTCATTCCCTTCACAGATTCGAGTGCCTGCATTTCTGGACCTCTTCATGCAGTCCTTGTTTAAACCGGGTGCTAAGATCAACCAGGATCACAAACATAAATATATCCACATACTGGCATATGCAGCAAGTGTTGTAGAGATGTGGAAAAAGGTAATGTTCACTTCTGTGAATTAACATTTTTACCTACAGCAGCATGCCTGTGCTGAAGAAAATATGTGGTTGTGAAGTTGCTCAGTTTAAAATAATGTATTCAGCTTGGTTTACTTATTTTAATATGAAATGTTCCTGCCTTCAAGTGAGGTGATGAAAAAGTGTAGATCCTGATGATCAAACAGAAGTATGAGTACACTGAGAAATAAATAAGGCAAGCATGCTTGTACTCATAATTAACTCTTCTGAAACTTGCATGCGAGTCTAAATTTTGAGACACAGGATGCAATCCTAGGCTTATTGCAGGTTACAACTCCTTTCCTTAAATAACCAAAGACATCTGCAACTTTTGCATTCAAACTTTGCAATAATTTTGCAGAACAAGAGAGTCAGCATCAACAAAGATGAACTCAAGTCGACCTCAAAAGCCATAGAAACTGTTCACAATCTGTGTTGCAATGAGAACAAAGGAGCATCAGAGCTGGTTGCAGAACTGAGCACTCTCTATCAGTGCATCAGGTGAGCAGAGAGGCTGGGAATCTCTCATGAGGACATAAATCCTTCCTTTCACGCACAACTTTTCCTTCTAGGGTCGCAGAACATGCTTTTCTGTGCCACTGGAGAAAGACGGCAGATTACTTTGGGTTCCTAATAAAACTTCCATTTATTTTTCAAGTTGCTGTGCTCGAGTGATCGCTCTCTCTGTAGGTTCCCAGTGGTGGCTATGGGTGTCCTGAAGTGGGTGGATTGGACAGTGTCAGAACCACGGTACTTCCAGCTGCAGACCGATCACACCCCAGTTCACCTGGCACTGCTGGATGAGGTAAGAGTGTCTATAAAACTTTGCTGGAGAGCAAGGGTGGTTCTGATTCTTGTGTAACACCCAGTGCCCTGAGTGCCTGTCATTTGCAGTAAGGCAGTAAATATGCGGAGATGAGTCTGTTCAGAGTTAATTGTTTGGTTTTGCCAGCTCAGCATTAGTTATGCCAGGCAAACTTGGGCATCATAAAGAAATGATGGAATGCTTTTCTAAATAAATTTCTGTCTGGCAGTGAGCATCAATGTAAATTTGTCGGGTGCACTGTGTTTTAAATTGCAGTCCTGAGGATGTCACTTTTTCTGTGTTGTTGCAGATCAGTACATGCCATCAGCTGCTTCATCCCCAAGTTCTACAACTTCTTGTCAAGCTGTTTGAAACAGAACATTCGCAGCTGGATGTGATGGAGCAGGTAATTCTCAGAGGATTCAGTGCTTGTGGTCCTTCACATCAGTCACTCTTACCCAGTTCAACAGCTTTTTCTCTCACAGCTGTGGTAATTTAGAAATGGTTAAAATGTAGCATAGCAGATTTTGAATGTATAAAAATTGCACACTTTGAGAGGAAGTTCTAATGCTTTGGCTCTTCCCTCCCTGCACCACCAGCTGGAGTTGAAGAAGACTCTCCTGGACAGGATGGTTCACTTGCTGAGCCGAGGGTACGTCCTGCCTGTTGTCAGCTACATCCGCAAATGCCTGGAGAAGCTGGACACGGACATCTCGCTCATCAGATACTTTGTGACAGAGGTCAGCAGCAAAAACTGTTTACTGAAGTCTGGAGATCAAGTTTAAAATCAGCTCCATGTGTTTTGGATATTCAGAAATACTTCAAGTTCAGGTCAGATTCTGAGCAATGTCTCAGTGTTCACCAGGATGTGATTTGGTCCTACTGATCCTGACTTCTGGAAGTAATAAGGTGCTCAATAAAGTACCACAAGAATACATAATTAATTACTTGCACTTAGGACCTCTTGTTCTCCATACAACTACTTGTATGCTTCCAAAACTGGTGTGTGAATTAAATATTGTCCCTCCTACCCCTATAAGTGGAAGAATCATTAGTTTTTGTATGCTGTTTCAGGTGCTCGATGTGATTGCTCCTCCATATACCTCAGACTTTGTACAGCTTTTTCTTCCAATCTTGGAGAATGAAAGTATTGCAGGCACTATAAAAACAGAAGGTGAACATGACCCTGTCACTGAGTTCATAGGTAAGTCTTGTTTAGTGTTTGCATACCTGCTTGCATTCGTGTCTCTTACAACTTGCTAATAATGTGTGGGAGGAAGATTGCTAAAAACAGGAATGCCTGCCAGCTGTTTTCACAGACAGCTTCCCTTTTAGGGGCCTGTGTTTAGCAATTTTCCTGTAATCAAGAATCTGTGCGTAGTAGTGAGGAAAGTGAAGATAAATACTGCTTTTTGGGAACTAGCACTGTAGCAAGGAAAGGAGAGGAAGGAAAGTCATCTGTCATAATATTATACTCCATCCTGAGACAAAAACATCTGTCCAGACCCTAAAACCCTAACTATTTACATAATGCAGAAATCCATATGCAGTTACATAAATCAGAGAATCATAGTAATGTACTGAACAGTATCTTTTTTCTCTCTCTCCTTTTAAGCTCATTGCAAATCTAACTTTATTATGATGAACTAAGCAGTGGAAAACATCAAGAATGCGGACAGAGCTCATGATCACTGCTTTGCCGTGCTCTCCACCAGTGAGGTTCTATAACTGGGCAACGCAGCAACAAAAAAACCCCAACAAAATCAACAATCCTAAAACAAGGAAGAAAAGGCTGAAGGGCATTTGCTTGATGTTCATGGTGACCTTGAAGTTCTTATCAGAGGAGTGTTTGTGTTTCATATCAGAGAACTGTTCGTGTCATTTAGAAAATGGAATGATACCGAAGGATTTTCTGTTGTTACACAAATCAGTATAAATCAATGTTCTGAAGAGGATGGATAGCAAGAAACAGATTTATTTGAAAGAACATTATTTTGGGTTACTTGCAGAATTTGTCACTGATTCTTTGTGTAATAAAAATCTGAAGAATGGGGAAGGCAATTCCTACTAAAAACACTTTGCAGATAGTTCTCTGAATAGGTCTTGAATGCTCTAGGCTTTGATGTTGCAAGCTGTAAAAAATAGGAAGTTGTGGGATCTGCTCTGTGCTGCAGAGAAGCCTTAATGCCTATTTCTCCCCTTGGCATTAGATTAGAATTCTAAATATCCTACATGAAAATAAAAAGCCTGTTTTGTGTAACACAAGAGGAGTTGTAACAATCAAGGTTAGTTTTGTATTAACAGATGAATTCTGTGTGAGTGTGTTACCTTTCAGAATCTATTTTTTGCTAAATAGATGCATCAGATGTTACTGGTAAGTTTCATTACCGTGTCATCACTGTCCCAAAGTATGAATGTGTGCTGAAATTTCATTACTGCTTGTTGTGGCTTTGTTTTTATACATATCTCTACTCTGTCCTGGCTGATGCCAAACAGTGGGAGATACAGCCAACAATATAACTTACCTTTAAATAAAGGTGTTCTTTTCTAGAGATGTCTTTCATTAAGATGACTCATTCTCTCTGTTCATTGGGCTGGATTCCTCTTTCCACCCCTCACTTTTAAACAAATAGTAATTTTCTTGAACAAGCAAGCACATTTTGCATTTCCAGGCACATTTGTTTTCTGAAGAACCTGCTTTCTAAAAGATACTGACACTCTAAGTCCAGCTGGATGTAAATTTAAAAAGGAAATCACCTGAAAAGGACAAAAGTTACTTCTGTAGAGGCTGTTTTGAACTTCTTGCTTATCTTTGAATAGACCATTTACTATTTACCATTTACTCTCACCATTTAAACTTGCATGAGACCTAGTTTTCATAATTTAAGTAAACTGTAGAATTAACAACAGAAACTATTCACCCTATGGAGAATCAATTTAGGGTACAGCCCTGTACGAGCTCTTGGTGATAATCAAGAGCAGTTCTGTGTCCATTGCAATTCTGCCAGCAGTTTAAACAAGGTTTATTTTTGCTTTCCTGTGTTCAGCTTGGTATCACTTCCTTGAAACACTTCTTCTGCAGTGATCCCTGGAGATGATTTTTAACTTGTTAAACCTTTTGTGATGCTGTGACCATGTTCATAGCCAGGTTTGAACCAGCATCATTGCTGTATAAACTTGTCCATCAGGCCTTTCACAAGAAAAAGACCAGTGAAAACAGCAGCATCCAGCTGGAGACAACCACACACATGTATTAAGAAGCTCTATAATAAATACCCAGTCACATAAGAGAAAAATCTGTTTATTAAATGCAACTAACAATGCCAGTTAGTAACACTGGATAGGGCACTGATTTGTCAAATTAGTGAGGAGTTCTGGGTTATGGCAATTTATATTTTGCCTCTTTAGGAGAAAAAGGGCACAATCACATATTAAAGCAAGAAATTTGAGCAAAGACAAGACTAATTAAAGTAGGAAGTGTTTAGACTGTCTTTTGGTCAAAGTATTTCCCATTATAGCATTCTGGTGGATAAAAGCAGCCTCATTATTTGAGACTTCCAACACGACTGTTTCACCAGGAGGTCAAGGAAACAGGGTATAATATTTTGAATTTATCATGTCCAGACTTATCATGGCTTTTGCATCATTGCAACATCTTTGGTCAGTACTGTCAGAGAATTTAAAATAAGCTCTAGACCCAATATTGAGTATACTTTTCCAGTACATCTACATGATTTGTATTTAAAAAAATAGATATTTACATGTACAGGTCCTGTAATTCTGTCAGTGTGATTTTAATACTGTGCATCAAGGTAGACAACTCCTTCATGAGTGAATTACTTCAAGATGTAAATAATTATCTCAAGGCAGTTCTGTATTTTTTGAAGGCAGTGTGTGTTTCATCTGGGCTAGTTTTGCAGAACTGCCTGATGGTGTTTAACTGTGAAAGAGTCTTAGGCTACTATTCTTTAAAACAAAAACAGGTTGTGCTGGGAAGCTTCCAAACAAAGCACCTAAACAAAAAGATGTACCATGTAGAATCAAGGGAGTATAGGATCTCCATATGCACAGTCCTCTTCAATAGCCAGATTGTAGTCTGCTCCTCTTCCACCCTTATAGGCACTTGTCACAATCCTCAGCCACCCTCTTTCACCCTGTAAAGGATTTAATTTGCATTGTAAATTAGGAAACACAACTGTAGAAATTGTATGTTGCCGAGTCTGCTCTGCCTGCCAAATATGAGTGATTTAAGTGACTGTAGGAATTCACTCAAGCTGAAGTGTAACCCTGGTTTCATGGAGCAACCTGCTTTGATGAATTTACATCCCACCCATGAAGTCCAGGTATGTGACTTATTTTTGCCTACAGCTAACAACAATTTCCAGCTGCCCATAACAGGAGCTGCAAGTCCTTGAAAGGCAGAATTTGGGATAGAGCTGACATTACACCAGTAGCTTTGGCCAAATATCCTTGTCTTTGGATTAGCTGGGTTTCACTTTTAAACTGTTAGTGTAGTTCAAAGAAAGTTTCAATTTTATATCCACAGGCTGTAGCTTTGCAAGTGACAAACCCCACCTTCCCTCCAAAGTGTGTTTTTCCATGTCTCCTTACCCAGGGCTCACCCCAGGAGTTACGAACTATCCAATATTCTGTCCCGTTTTCCACTCCCCAGCCAGCCACAGACACGATGTGATTCACTGTAGGTGAGGGGTTGTACTCTGTGTACAGTCCCCCTGTGTAGGCATCCAGCTTTTCAGTAGCCATTATGCCACAGCTGTAAGAAAACAGAGAGAGAAGTCTTCATACAAGGGGATCAGGGCAGGGGCCTGGCTAAAAACCAATCGGTTTTCTTGTATTTTGAATTCTTAGCTCAGTTTATGTACGAACTAAAGTCTGCATATTAGTGCAGAACTTTGACATGTGCTAGAGTGAAAATGTACACTGAGTTTCAAGCATTTCACTCCCAATATTACTAGTAGACAAACATTTTCTTTTTTACCTAATTGGTCCATTAGCATAGATTTCTGCCATCATTTTTTCTCTTCCACTGACAGACCCATAGTCAGCAACTTTCCAGAGGGTGTAGTTCTTGATCACGTGGCATTCTCCAAAAGTGACACAAGTTCCACACTGGTTGAACTTCTTACACTCTATAAAACAGAGGTGAGATTACCACTGCAGGAGGTTGCTTTTCTGCAAATGAAGTAATAGTAGGACACTAAACTTTTATAACTCAATTGAGGCAGATATTAATAACTTCAGAGTAATTATTAATACATATTCTCTCTGGTGAACTCAATTATTTTCTGGAAACCACATTTAAAGTCCCTACTATCACCAGTTACTATTCTTTACCTCACAAATGCTTTGCTGAGGACATAGAGAAACCATTCCAGTCATACAGGACCACCCAAAGGTTAAATTTCTCCTTTGTTCAGCTTGAGGTGACACTTGTAAATATTTCAGTACATTAGAGATTGTGTGTCACAGATTTAAGAGATTAAGTTAAAACAGTTCAGCTGTGCAAACTTGCCTGAGCATGATTTACTGCTACACTGTCTGGAGTAGGAGACACACAGGCCCGTAAAGAAAACCTGTTCTGTCAGTCAAACAGCAGGAACCAGTACTCTGAAAACCCAAGAAATTATTTTTTTTAATGCACTAAGATCTGCTAAACCTGGGAAGAAATCCTACAGCAAAGCAGAGGCATCCTACTTTGATCCTTGGCTTGGTAGTTGTTGCAGGTCTCGTCGGGAATGCCGTGGTTGTGGGCGTACATCCAGACCCCGGAGTGGTCCCCGCCCTCGCAGGACCCGGCGTCAGCACAGTCGATGACATTCTGGACAGACAGGTAGGCAGAAGGCCAGGCACCTTTCCTCTTGATGTTGATTCGGTCTGTAAGGACAAGAAACCGGGCTTTGTGACTGGCATACCTGGGTGGCTACACATTGCAACTGGTTTCGAAACTGTCTCCTCTTCATTGAACCTGTAACTGTTTGCAGACGGCAGCATTTGTGGTTGGAAAAGCCTCTGCTGTCTGCAGTGAGGAACACAGCATGACCTAATTCAAACCAGAGGCTGCGTTATTATTGTGGGTTTCCATTAGGAGGGTTTTTTCCATTAAAAACTCAGCAAAAAGATGCAGATGAGTAAGATCTGCTAAAGCCTTGAAGAGCCCTAGACCTCTTTTCATTCAAGCCACAGCTTCTGAAAACTTCCAGACCTGATTCCTTTGACAGCAAAGTGTTTTCAAATACACACCATAAAAACAGCTCTGACCAGCATCTTTTACAGGAGTAGAGATTTATGTATAAGCCCATGCATAAACATAAGCCTGTGGAGCCCAGGTTGCTGGCTCTGAGACAGTCTTAATGCAACAGAAAGCTTTCAGAGTTACCTCCGTGCTGTTACATCAGCATCTCACTGTTACCCTGCCACCTCAGACAGGCACCACCACCCTGCTGCCTTATTTTGACACAAACAAGCAGCTTACTTGGCAGAAAAGCTTCCTGATGAGTATTCATAAACTGCTTCTCTGCACTAACAGTCTTAACTGATGCCACTGTAATACTTTAAATCCTATTAGTACCAACAACATTCAAATACACTTGACAGAACTGGGAGCTATCATCCCAGCCTAATCTTCCTGCAAGCTGCTGTATTTTACCTATCCTAGCACTTCACTCCATCCTGGCAGGTGTCACACATGTCCATATCCTTGTACTGCCTGAGACTCTATCCTGCAGGATTCCTGCTGTCTGCTCACACCTGCCTTGTCTTCCCCCTTCTCCCCAGCTTCCTCTATTTCTCCTTCACAGGTAATTTTCCTGCAGCCTCCCTGTGCAAGTGGTGCTTCTCCAGCACGTAACTGTTGCCTGCAAATCATGTATTCTCTCTAGAGCTATTACTTCTCCATCTGTAGCAAACCACTACTTCCCCTTGACTGAGAAAAAGGCTGATAGGAAGATTCCTGCTGAAATCAGACTTGTGTGTCTGCTGTGGTGGTCAGTTCATTTGAATGACAGGGCTCCTGTAGCAAATACCCCACAAGAGGCAACTTCTTTCATTTCCTCATTCCCAGCACGGCTGGAGAGCCCCTGCTGTAGTGCAGCAGGTTGAGGTACCAGAAAGGGGAAGGAGACCTGACACCTGTTCTTTGCATCTGCTGCTGCCATCACCACACCTCTGAGGGGAGGGCAGAAACCCCAGCTCTCACCCCGGGGCATAAAGAGCAGTTTGGGAAGAGCTACAGCCACATTCCTTCTGCAAACAGGTTTTTAACCACACACCAGCGTTCCCCCCTTGCTCCCTTTGGATAAGGTGGAGGCAGCCTCGCTCCGATTGCTTTTTCTCTTGAAACCAACCCTCCTTGCCTTCACCTCGGGCATTCCCACTGTTCTGCTGTATTCACAGACCTCTCAGCCTCGGTTTTAGCTGCGTTAGTCACTGCAGTGATTTAGCACCTTATACCGGCTGTCAGTAACCTGAAGCTAAACTTCCTTCGCTTCCCGAAAACTCCCGATTCCAGCGGGGAGCCAGCCCGGCAGGTGAGCCCGAGCGTACCTGCCAAGGCGCTGGTGCTGCCGTGGGCCCAGCAGGACCCGCAGTACTGGGGGATGTGCTGGTTCCGAGTGGTGCTGGCGTAATTCACCCCGTCCACGTTCCTCCAGTCCCAGCTCTGCGGCAGCGCCGACACGTCCAGGTACTCGTGCGGGCGCGGGTAGGTCCTGCGGGGGGACGGGACGAGGAAGCAGCGCCGGCATCCCCCGGCGGAGGACGGGCGGGTGTTTTTTAAAAACCTCGGATTTCACCGAGTTTCGTAACGAGGCCGCGAGTGTCCGGCGGGGCCACGTGACCGCCCCCCCCACCCCTCAGCCCTCCCCGAACCCCGACAGGGCCAGAGCGGCCCCGGGCACCCCCGAACCCCGGCTGTGCCTGCCCAGCCCTCCTCTCAGCAACTTGCGGCAGAGAAGGGGACAAGGGCTCGAACCTCACCTGAGACCGGGAGCCTTGCGCGGGGCCGGTTTGTAGCAGTGCTGCCCTTCCCTGAAGTAGAG
>VZTD01003768.1:281808-303304 GCA_013397725.1 Rhagologus leucostigma
GGGCCGGGCGGGGCGGGGCCGCGCCGGGCGCGCTCACCTGCGGAGGGCGGGGACAGCGGGACAGCCCCCGGGGACCGCCCTGTGCCGGGGCTGCGCTCCGCTGAGCCCCTCCTAAGGGTGTCTGATGGATCTCTTGGGCATGAGGAACAAACCGAGATCCCGCGTTCCCAGCCCCCAGTGACGTTTCCAGCTAGCACGCTCCAAAATTTGATCACATGGGTTGTGACAAGAGGACTTGTACCTGGGACAGGCCCTGTTACAGGTTTCTTTACCTTTGGTCTAACACCTCAGCATTGTGCTAGACTGTGGCCGGCGACTGTGATTGTTTTCTTGTTTGGTTGTGGTTTTTTCCTAGTCCAGAGTTCTGAATTTCTCAAGCCCTTTAATGCTACAATTAGCAACGAAACACAGGCCTGTGTCCATTTTCTCAGCTGCTCCTCAGGGTTCGGACATCTGAAAATTCTTTATTATCTGCTAGAAGATTTAGTCAATAGTAAAAACAGTTTTCTAATTTTCCTGCAGAGGGTTCTAGTGACTGTGTGAATGGATTACCAGTCTCCTTTCCATACATTAGCTAGAAGCTTTCATGTTTGATAAACAGGTTTGGTAAACCACAGACAGTTCTCCCCTCACAGCTGCTCTTCTTTAGCTATCAGCACTTTTTGTAGAAGGCCTGAGGTTTATTAACTCCACACTATGAATAGAGAAACTGAGGAGCTGGGAACCAATGCACCAAAAGAAATGGCAAAGCAAGAACCGAGCCTGTGTGATGAATGCAATGTTTTTTGGTAGCATTCCTAAGGGTGATGCAGCTAGCCCAGGTTGGTTGAGACTTGCATCAGCTTGTCTGGTAGCCATTCACAGATCTCTCTAAAACTATCTGATGGCCTATAGCCAGGCTTATCTCAAACTGAATAGGCTTTCCTCTCAACAATCTTCTCTGCTACTCTGAAAAGCCAGTTCCCCTCAAGCAAACTGTATTTTAAAAACTACAGGCATCCCAGAATGCCTCCCTGCACATGCGTATTCTTCGCCAGTGGGTTGCAGTAAAAAAACCAAAAATCAACGAAAACACCAAAAACAACAAAAAGCCCTGTAACCACAAAAGCTTGGCTTCTTTGTGGTCTCAGCTCAAGCCCATCACCAGGGCTGTGGTATCTGGGGCCTGCTCTGGAGGCACTGGGAGCAGTGGGCAGCCTGATAATAGACACTGTGGGACAGCTGTAGTGGCTGTGCCCGGTGCCAGGCTGCTCCTAATCTCCCCAGGGCCAAAAGTCCCTCGGAGCCGGCTCATCCAGCACAGCCTCTCTCTCCCCAGTGACTCTGCTAATCTGCAGCTGCACATGTGCCATGGCCATGCCTGGGAAGTGCCTCGGGCTGTTAACAGGCTTGGGGCTTCTCAGGGCTGAGCAGGGACAGGCCTGCAACTAAATCTACACAGAAACAGGCCCCTCGTAGGCAAGGTTTGGGGTAAAGTCAGACTTCGAGGTTCACAGAAATGCGGATGGGAAGGAGAGGGAAAAGAGGCCCAAACCCACATCCGCTTCACAAAGCATCTCAGCTACCTGGTGTCATGTGCCAGAATTTTTAAGACTCTGTAGGGAAGCACTTCAGAGGAGGCACATGATTCTAGGGAGCTATTTTCAGCAAGAGGAAAAACCCCTATTTAGTGATTGCATATTTATTTCACTTCCCTTTTTCCCCTTTCCCTGTGAGATGTGCTCAGCAAATATATTTATTGCTGAAATTATTTTGTCATATTTTTGGACAGTGAATTAGCACCTTCAGCCTCTTCCTAAGCTGTGTCTATTGTGAATACATTGCACATTTTAAACAGTATTTATTTCGTGTCAGCAGCTCTCTGCTGACTTTGTGTCAAGGCAGCTCCCATTCAGAATGCAGCAACTGAATATACAGCTCAGATCTCCATTACTGCTCTTAGCTAAGGATGGTTGGAGAAAACAAGTATGAAATGTGCATAAATAAAATGAGATTTGCTTTTAAGTAAATGTCCAAATAACCTTTTCAGAATTTTCTTAGGGAATTGTACAAGATATCTGAAGCCACTATGGGAAATATTGACAATGTGGCAATGGGACAGAACTTTTTGCGTGTCTTGCTGGGTAAACCGAATGGCTTAGAGAATACTTATCTTTTGGAAAATGATAAAATGATTGTGTTTTAAGGAAACAAAATTAATCTACCTGAATTTAAAGTCTTCCTTTTATTGCTCCCTACTGAGCATGCTCATAGCATGGCAGAGGATGACAGGATGTTTGCTCTCTACTCTTTCGCAACGCACTTCTGGTGCTGAACTCTGTGTTAGGAGCAATTGTCTGTTCCTTCAGTGGTGGGAGAACTGGAAGTCATCAAGCAGTGGGGGAAGCCTGGAATAAGCTGATTTTTCTCCTGGAACAATATGGAAGCTCAGAAATTCCTTATCTCTAGCAACCCATAAAGTGGCAAAGTAGTTACATTCAGTGAGTCAAGCCACTGTCACCATTTTATGCTAAATAATTTAAGGTGCTTTTCTAATTATAGCTCCTTTCCCATCCTTAAAAGGAACACTTGCAAGGCTGTGACAGTCATTTGACATGTGTAATGGAACAGTTCTAGGCTTCCAGAAGTCAGTCCATCCTGGGTTTCTGCTGCTCAGTGATACTGGTCCTGGTTATCAGCAGCCAAACATGACTGTGCTGTGTTTTGTTCTGCCTCACATCGTTTCCTTTAACACAGTGAGATGTTTCCCTCAGTGAATGTTACAGTTCACTTCAGAGAACTTCAGCGGAATGGGGTTTTCACCTCTAGCATTTTCCTGGAAAGTTCTGAACTACATCTGAGATACAAGAAATTAAGAATACTAGAAATGCTGTATTTCTTAATGTCAGGAAATGAAGGGAGAGAGGGAGAGAGGAAGAGCATCCGCACAAGTTAGTCACGAGTTAATTCAAGTTTTGGCTGAAAACGATGGATTCCTTTAACTTTTTAAGGACCATGCATCACTGAGAGTGCAGTGTTACATTTCTGTATTACAAAGTATTTTTTGTTACTGCTCCCATCCCCCTCCTGCATGCAGTCAGACAGTGGAAATGATGCTTGTTAGTGGGCTGGAGTTTGCCTTGCAGTGCACTGAATGTTGTGATTATAGGAGACCCCTGCTCACAAGTTCTTACTGTTTTTATTATGTGTGTTGTCCTCTATGACTCATATGATGCTAAAATTTAAATTATGTGGCAGAAGCACATGTTCTTAATAAATTAAGATCACTCACTTTGGGCTATAATCTCTACATATGCACATATATTTGTATATATATTATGTCTAATATAAAATAACGAAACACAACTAGAATATGCACATATATTCATGCACCCCACTGCTGCACAGAGAACTGGAACCAATTGTGAGAGGGTGCATGTGACAATGTTGTTTCCCAAGCCACTCAGTGATGCACCTGTGCTGTTGTACCTGTACCCGGGCTGTAAAGAGGCCCTTGGCTCCTGGTGCAGTGCCTGGGGCTGGCTACTCCCCTGGCTGGCTGAGTGACAGTCCCTTGGGTATAAAAGGGCCCCTGGGGCCGGGCTGTGCTGGGTGTAGCTGATAGAGCAGCAGGCAGAGGGCTTCTTCTGGGGACTGCAGCTGGAGAGCCCTGGTGAGGTTGTAGCCACCGACAGGTCCGAGCCACACAAAATGCGTGAAATTGTGCACCTGCAGATTGGCCAGTGTGGGAACCAAATTGGATCCAAGGTAAGATCTCTTTTCAACACCACTGTTCATTAGTAGGAGATCAGAGGTAGCAAAGCAAACATCATCAATGGATGGGGACTTTTGGGGGGGACAATTACCTTGTTAACTCGATGGTGGGAAGCATGGCATGTCAGCAGGGAACTCGAGTATTTTGGTACGAAAGCCAAAAGCTGGATTTGCTCCTCATGCAAAGTTTAACGTTCATTTGCAATAACCATTACACAGTGATTACAAGTGCTCCAGAGCATTCCTGCTGGGACTCATATTCCCAGGGGGAACTCATACACTCTGCAAAATACTGGGACAAGTGACCGAGCCAGTAATTCCAGGGCTGCGAAGCTGTGTTGCCGGTACTTTAGTTCAGCCACGCAGCAGCAAAGCTGCCACATTTTATTCATTAATATCATAGAATCATACAATGGTTTGGGTTGGAAGGGGCCTTAAAGATCATACAGGACCATATTAATCAACAGCATAACCTGTGTTAGAGTGACACAAAGTGTCACTGGCCTCCTGTGAGAGACAGATGTCATTTGGAGTATTTTTGTGTAGCTCAAACACTGGCATGCTGTGATGTAGAGGGTAGTCACTATTGCTGACTTTCTAGGTTAGGAGTAAAACCCTCAATTACTTTATGCTGTGTGATGTCCATCCTTTTTTTTTTAATTGATAAGTAGGAAAATGTCAAAAAATTATCTATTTTGGGCTGGGAGATCTTTTAAAACATGGGATAGTTGAGGGATTGTTCTGTTGTGTTCTTTCTTCTTTCCTTTCTCCCACAAATCTCACCTTGATTCCTTTTAATGGAATATGAAGCATGGAACATGCACATGTTGGCAGTGGTGTATTTGTACACTCAAAATGGGACTGGACGCTAACCCAGGAGACATTTAATATTAGAATAGCCTGGTCATTACAGTGGGTGGGTGTGTCTACACGAACACTGCTGTGGCTGCTGCCCAGATAAGAGCCCAGCACAAGAGCACATCCATATGAGTGTCAAGATAGGATGTTTAGGACCAGCAGCTGTTTGTGGAAAGCCTTGTTCACGTACAAATTTGCCTGGGCCAGCTTTGTCATGCCATGGTTCCACTTGTGCATGACAGGACTCAAAGCAACTCGCCCTAATCCACACCCTCACAACCTTTTTGTTAAGCTCATACCAAGAAGTAACTGTTATTTAAACTTTTAAATTAATATCAGTTTTCTTTTACTATAAAGAGAACAAATTGAGGGCCTCTACCTATTAGTGTGTGGGTCATAGCTAAGCATCTTAAATGGCTTGCTAAACTTTTCCCTTGAATTTATTTGGGAGGGGTAGACAAAGATCCATGTTCTGACCTGGTAGGTAAATGGCAAAGCATCCCCTGCTTCAGGCGCAGTTCCCGGAGCTGGTGCTGTACATGTTGTGCTGAAAATAAATAATAAATAAATCATTCTCAATGCGTTGCACCTCTTTCCTTTTGCAGTTTTGGGAAGTGCTTGGTGAGGAACATGGGATTGACATCACTGGGAACTACCGTGGGGATTCACCACTGCAGCTGGAGCGAATTAACGTGTACTTCAATGAGGCTTATTGTAAGTGCTCAGCAGAGCCAACAGAAAGGGTAAAATAAGTAATTAAAAAACCCACAAAAAGCCTAAATCACTGTAGGTGGATTGGACTTTCCAGAGTGGATTGTAAGCCTGTTTCTTTGACCTCTAGCAGTAATTATTTGCATCCATTTTGTTTTGTTCCAGCCCATAAATACGTGCCCCGTTCCATCCTGGTGGACCTGGAGCCTGGGACGATGGACAGTGTCCGGTCCAGCAAAATCGGCCCCCTCTTTCGACCTGACAACTTTATCCATGGTATGTACAGCACACTGCCAGCAAACTGACTGGAGGCAACTGTCCCAAAACAAGTGTCCCATGGAACTCCTTTAAAAATTCTCTTGTTAACTTTTTGGCTGTTCTTTCTGTAATTCTGTTCACAGGTAATTCAGGTGCTGGCAACAACTGGGCCAAGGGCCATTACACAGAAGGCGCTGAACTGATCGAAAACGTCATGGATGTGGTCAGGAACGAGTGTGAGAGCTGTGACTGCCTTCAGGGATTCCAGCTCATCCATTCCCTTGGTGGTGGCACAGGCTCAGGCATGGGGACACTCCTCATCAACAAGATCAGAGAGGAATATCCCGACCGGATCATGAACACCTTCAGCGTTGTGCCCTCACCCAAGGTATCCGACACGGTGGTGGAGCCGTACAACGCCATCCTCTCCATCCACCAGCTGATAGAGAACACAGATGAAACCTTTTGCATTGACAACGAAGCTCTCTATGATATATGCTTTAGGACATTAAAGCTCACCAATCCCACCTATGGGGACCTCAACCACTTGGTGTCCCTAACAATGAGCGGCGTCACCACCTCGCTGCGTTTCCCCGGCCAGCTGAACGCAGATCTGCGGAAGCTGGCTGTCAACATGGTGCCCTTTCCTCGTCTGCACTTCTTCATGCCAGGCTTTGCCCCGCTGACAGCTCGGGGCAGCCAGCAGTACCGGGCCCTGACGGTGCCAGAGCTCACCCAGCAGATGTTCGACGCTCGGAACATGATGGCAGCCTGCGACCCCCGCCGCGGGCGCTACCTCACTGTCGCCTGCATCTTCAGGGGCAGAATGTCCACCAGGGAAGTGGACGAGCAGCTGCTGTCTGTCCAGACCAAGAACAGCTCCTACTTTGTGGAGTGGATTCCTAACAATGTCAAAGTGGCCGTGTGTGACATCCCGCCACGAGGGCTGAGGATGGCAGCCACTTTTATTGGCAATAACACGGCCATCCAGGAGCTCTTCATCAGGGTGTCCGAACAGTTCTCGGCCATGTTCAGAAGGAAAGCGTTTCTCCACTGGTACACGGGGGAAGGCATGGATGAGATGGAGTTTTCTGAAGCAGAAGGTAACACAAATGACCTCGTGTCCGAGTACCAACAGTACCAGGATGCCACTGCAGATGTGGAGGAATTTGAAGAGGTAGAAGTGGAAGCAGAAGCCAAGCCAGAAAAGGAAGCAGACTAAAAAGTATCCAAACATTGCCCGAATGAGCCTGTTCACATTCACTAAAGACAAAGCAATAGCCATCATCTGCATACCAAAAAAACACACTTCAGAATTTTTTCCCTGCATCTGGCCAAGTATATCTGATATTACAACACAATGCTTTCGAAATCAACGGAAGCTCTGCTTTATGTCTTAAACAACTGTTGACACCGAATCTCTCCCAAAACCAATCTACTGTGAAGACAAGTCTCCTAACAGCCTTTCCTGTAAATAGATTAACTTTTAGAATATAATCACCAGATACTGAATGTACTATACAGCCACTGTGCCTGTGTATATAGATCAGGATCACAAGCAATAGCAAAATATGCTGTCAGCTCATCACATTTATTTATTCTCAGGTAAACACAGTCCCTTGTTGATTGTGAACTTGTTACTGGTTTAGGAACATGTGCACATCTCTAAGGCCTGCAAAGGCAGTGACTCTTCTGCTGTCACTCCACAGACTGATGCACATCGGCAGAAACAACAGGGGGCAAATGACTGAATATGCACATTCTTATTTTATTTTTAAGTATTCTAATTGTTCTCTCACATTGCTGGCTTATCGCAGACCTTGTATTCATTATTATGGTGTGGTTTGTTTCTGTTTCTAACTACAGGTTGAGTTACATCAGCTAAGTTGTGACATTGTGTAAAAGTTCTGGTGTGGTATTTCTTTTCCTAGGTACTAACTACTGTAAATTTTTTTCCTAACATTCAGTACAACAAAAATGACATAGAATGGTTTGCAGCTTGTTAATATAAATTCCATGGAAGTCACTAAAACAAAACCGTATTTTGCCTTCAGTGAAAAATTTCTTGCCATCACAGCTGTCTACTTAACAATGTATTTACAATATTCTTTTAAATAAAATTTTATACCATTCTATGAAACAGTTTTATACTTGAAACAGTTGATAGACACAAACCCATAGTTTATTCTTGCAAGAACTAACTTTGAATTACATTAATTATACACTTAGATGAAAAGGTTTATTACACTCTGAAGAAAGTAGTGGCTCATGTTTGAGTTCAGTCTTGGTGAACGAACCTGAAGCCAATTCTCCTGTGCACTGGGACAATGTCAACCCTGCTGTGAGGACACACAGCAGCAGGAAAACGCCAATACTTCCCCCAAAACCACACATCTCAAAGTACATCTCTGCCTCCCAGCCAAGAGAAATGTCACCCTCCCTTCCTGCTTTCCAGGGAACTTGCGTCCCTCTCCGTCTCCTCCCTGTCCTGAAAAGCGTTAATGACGATAAACAATTCAGATTCCAGTGTCTCCTTCCCCACCTCTTACACGAAACCAGGTCTCCCAATCCCTGTTTCACTGCTCAGTGTCTCAGACAGATTTGGAGATTAGATCCCCAAGAGCACGTCCATGGCACAATATCCTGCTTCCAGTTTGCGAAATAATATACTGTATTCTCTGTTGATACAGATCTTAGCCACGATTTTTTTCCAAACTAGTCACTCAAATGTAGTAGGCAGAAAAGTTTTAAACAACAATTAAATCTCTCACTTCTTTATGAACCTGAAATATCAGCATGAAACTCAAAAAGAGATTTGGCTTAAAAATAAACAATGTCGCTACTGAATGTCCAGGCTCTGCTAAAAGCAGTCTTTTAATAGAAGTGAAAACTAAATGTCTCTGCAGAAGAGAAACTTTGTTTCAAGAGGAACAACACTTTCCACACATTCAGAAATTACATTTATTACATGCCAATTTACATACAGAGGCAAGTTCTACAGTTCATGTAATGACATTACATTGCAGAGTCGTGAGCATGCCTAAAGCATTGCAGTTTGCAGTTAGTCACCACAGATCAGCTCCTACAAGAGATTTAAAATAGGAGTTATTAGATTCAAGAGTATGTGCAAGGTACTCTTCAAATAAAAGATAATAGTAATATTTAATCTTAGATCAGGAAGAGAAGCTGTTCTATCCAGAACAGAAAACATTTCAGCTGCTTGTGATGTACGCAATGCCACAAATAGAGGTACAAGTAGTATCTATCTCACAAAGAGCCCTTTGTGACAACGAGTTTGCTGATCGGGGAAAGAGGAATTCAGAGAGGCTGTCTGCTGGCTTAGCAAGTATGACACATGTGAATATCATAGAAAAACCTGTAAGCATCACTACACAGCCCCAGCTGTTCTGTGTAAGCCCACGAAAAGTCCGTCCAAACCCCAGGTGGTTCAAGGCACAGCTTGACAGACAGTACATCTCACTTCACTAATGAGATTAAGCAGTTTCCCATCTCACATGTCATCAGGCCACAGACACCTGCGCACATCCGCACACCAGCCGCGATCCCCTCCGCTGCCACGCCTGGAAATCGAGCTGATTATCTCCAGATATTGGGGATTAGACTCAGCAGTTACAGACCACCGCTAACTCCACACCCGCACTACAGAGCTCCAACCCCGCGCCCATCCCACCCCACCCACTTACATTTCACTCCTTTTTGGGTTTCACCGTTTTCACCGTGGCCACCGCCGCCCTCTCCGCCTCCGCTTTGTACTGCGGCTTCATGGCGGCCCGCACGGCCTGGGCGCAGATCTGCGAGTACCGGATGTAGCTGCGGCCGGGGGGACAGAGGGCGGTGAGACCCGGGCCCGGCCCCAAAGCCGCCTCCCCCGGCCCCAAGCCCGCTTTCCCCCCGCACCGGTGTGACCGCACCCGCCGGGCGCTCCCTGACAGCGCCTCCCCGCCAGGCCCTCACTCCCGCCCTGTCGCGGGGCTGTCGCGACCGCGGTACCTGAGCCCGGCCTGTCGCCAGTACGCCACCATGGCTGCGGCTCCGCGCGACAAGGTCAGCGCGCGCCGCAGGGGACGTGCCCGCCGGCCAATCAGCGGGCGGGAACCGCTCACTCGCGCCGCCGTTCACGGGCGCGCGCCTCCGGCAGCGACCAATCAGAGGGCTCCGCTCCGGCGCGCGGCTCCCGCCCTTTCCGCCTGACCCTCCCCGGGCTCGCCCCGCCCTTTCCGCTCGGCCTGGGCGGCCCCGGGGCCGTGAGGGGAGCTGGGCGGGGCTATGGCGGCACCGATGGCGGCCGGTCCCGGTCGTAGCTGTTCGGGAAAGGTGTGGGCCCCCTGCCGGTATGGGAGGGTCCCGGCTCCGCCTCCACCTATGGCCGGCCGGGGTCTGCCTCGCTGTCCAAAACCACGGGAGTGAGTGTGTCGGTTCAGTAGTTCAGAGCCGGTGATTTGCCGGAAACACACTACATGTTAAATACCTAAACCCCATAAATTAAAGGCCGAGTTGTCCATGAGGCTCAGGGCTAGTTATACAGCACTTGTGTTAGTTACACATTCACTCCTTCCTCAGTAGGCCTGTTGTCATCTTAGAATCCGAGCAAGTGGTTAAAAGGGCGGTTTTTGCACCTAAGTCTGTTCTTACCCCTTTGCACCATCACTTCTCGATTTTTCTAGGTAAGACACTAAAGAAGAAAACGTTTTACAAGCAGGTGGAGGCAGTGATTTTTTTTTTAAACAGACTGTTTTCAATTTGGAGTGTATGGTCAAGCTGTGACAGTTCTGTCCCATCAGACACGATGCCTTGCCACGGGGTTCCTTTGGATGTTAAGACTGTTGATACAAACACCTGAAATTCAATCATTTGCTCTAAACAAATCCATAAAAGACAACATAGCAAACTAGAAGCTATGGACGCAAAGAAAACATAGTCAAGTTCCCACATATAATAAGCAAAACGTTACTAGAAGACTCAAATCATGTTTGATATGGAAGCAATTTGGTCCTAACCTAGTGTTCATTTAAATAATTAAGACAAAATACTTAAGGAGATTAAATATTGGGTTTTTAACAAATCCTTGCACTTTTGTCTTGGTCTCTTACCTCCTTCCATCCAAAGTCAAACCATTTTTAAAGCACAGAGTGATTTTCAGCTTTATTAGAGATCTCATTTAGTCCAGAACCATTGCAATTAACAATCCACACGGTAATGTCAGGAAAGAGCCACCAGAACAAAAAGAACAACTGTTCAGCAGGTATGTCAGTCTGTCTCCAGCATACAACGGTAAGATCTGGACCAGTGATCTGTATTTTTTTAACTGTTAAACAACTCTGCTGCTATAGAATTTTGGGTTAATTTCTTAAATATTGCAATTGTTCCTACTTAATTTTAAAGAAATAACTAGTGTAAACGAGGCAGAAAATTCTTACTTCATGCATTTGTTTTCTTCTTTATTTTTGTGTGAAACATATTCTAATTTTTGACAGATGTGGCATATTGGAGCAAAGCTTTCCAATTTGCAGAAATGAAATAAATTTAAAAATATTTTTTGACAAACGTATTTCTGCACTTTTAGCACAGAAAGGTGCCAGTGATATTGAAAGGAAACATATTTGGTTCTGAAGCCCCAGTCATAACAATGATAACAAAAAGATACAAGACAGCACCAAAGATTTTGGGAAGCCCCTCTGTGCTACCTAAGCAGCATATTTGATGCAAAACAAGTAACTGCAGTACTTACATATACTGAGAAAGGGGATGTTACATGCAAATGGGAACATCTGATGATTTGATAGGTAAAATTATTAGCAATAAGATTATTTTAAGCCTCATGGGCAGCCCAGGCCACAAACATGGCTTGGCAGACAAAAATCATGCCAGCAGAGTTGGGCATTTTCTTCCAGCTATGCGCCCCTCTGTTCCTGCCCCACAGCTTCTCTGGTTCCTCTCACTGTCCCATGGCTCTCACCTGCTTTTTGAGCCACAATTTTCTTTTCCCACCACATCTTCTCTCTCTCTACCTCTCTGTGAAATGCCTCTGCCTGCAATTCTGTAAAATTAACTCAGATTTAAATCCATAATGGAGATACACAACCTGGATGCAATTATTTGCCCATTTAGCTCTATTTACTATTTGTTGGTCTTGATAGATAAAAATTCAGCATGAATTGAAAAAGCTAAACCTTTGGGAGAGGTACCAACCATGCTGAGGCAGACTGGATATCAATCAGTGACAGAAACTGTGCTCCACAAAAATTCCAGAATAAATATTGATGTTTATGCAGCTGTTACAAGGCACCGTTATAGATTTGTGTGACCTGTTTCCATGCCCAGTTTAGATGCCACGAGATATTTTGTAAAGCCCTAAACTTTCCTCAGGTAAGAATTTTCAGAGAGAGAACGTAGGAGAGAGAGCAGATAAAGGAGAGAAGTTTAGAAGGACAGAGAGAGGTTGCAGGGAGAAGGGGATACGTTAGGAGGGTTAGATGCAGAGATCGAGAGAAGCCGCTGCCGTGCGATTAGCAACATCCAGAAAGGTGAGTGTGGAGAGGTCTGGGGGAACTAAGGATGTGAGGTTAGACATGTCCAAGGAAACCGAGGAAGTGAGGGAAGAAGCATCCTGAAAGGTGAGATTGGAGACATCCGGAAAAGGTGTAGAGGTGAGATTGGAAACATCCTCAGGAGTCGATGAAGATAATCCAGAGGAGCGCTGAAACATGAAATAGTTAAAATCGGTGAGGTCTAGAGATTCCGACGAGGTGGAGGAGCTGTACTCAGAGACACCTGGTGAGGATGGAGGGATTGTACAGGAAAAGTCCAGGGAAGCTGAGGAGGAAACATCTGTGGAGGACGAAGAAGTGAGACTGGAGAGGTCTAGAGAGAGTGAAGAAGTAGGGCTGGAGAAATCTGTGGAGGCTAGAGAGGTGACACTTGAAAGATCTAAAGAGATTGAAGAACTGTCGCCAGACTGATCCAGGGAGCCTGATGAAGTGAGACTTGATAGGTCCAGGGAAACTGAAGAGGAGAAACTGGAGCGCTCCCAGGAATCTGAAGAGGTGAGACTGGAGAGCTCTAAGGAAATTGAAGAGGAGATACTGGAGAAGTCCGAAGAAGCTGAAGATGTGAGACTTGAAAGGTCCAGAGAGGATGAAGAAGTGAGACTGGAGAATTCCACAGAGGATGAAGAGCTCAGACTGGATAAATCCAATGAATCTGAAAAGGGGATTTTAAAGAGTTCCGAGGAGGCTAAAGTCTTGACACTGGAGGGGTCCAGGGAGGCCAAAAAAGTGAGACCAAGTAGGTCCAGGCAGGTTGAAGAGATGACACTGAAAAGCCAAATAAATCCCCAACATGATGGGTGTTAAATCAGGAGTATTTTACACTAAAGATCTCTATTATCACACCAAAACAAAAAGACAGCATGACCCCCAAATAATTTTTTTTTGAAAATAATGATTCAAACTGTGTGCTTGGTCTCTTAGTAGTTTCTCTTTTGGTGCAGAAAAGCTCCAGTAATAAGAGCTCACAGAATTATTGAGAACATTGTGCCTTTCCAGGGGACCAGTACAGAACCACACGTACAGGTGCAGACAGTCTTCTCTCCTGGCGTGTCTGTCCTTGTTCAACCAGATTTATTTTTCTGTGTAGCATGTGCAGCATTTGGTTTTGGAAGCTAACAATGTCCTAAACTGATTCTGTGTCTGAGAAATACAACAGGCAGCTCTAATTGTTATTCACATAAAAAGAGGTCTTATTTTGTTACCTTTCTTTTATAATTGTGGATATAAAACCTGTATAATAACAATAATTTTTTATTTGTGGCTAGCTTGAATTGTTTAATAAAAATATTCTAAAGAGAAGTTGTGATAGAAGGCAGACGTGGTTAAAAAGGGAACAGAACAGCTTAAATTGCAGTTCAGAAAGGTGCATCTAATTATAGTGTGAGTAGATCAAGAGGCTGATCCACAGCTGCCTTCTCTCGTCCCCAGACTGCGCCGCGAAGCACAGAGCACTCAAACCTGCGGGTGCCGCTCCAGACAGGCACAGGAAGGCACAGAAAGCTCTTCACTCATCACAACCACATTTTATGGACCAAGGAAGTGCAAAATACAGGTACAGGAGGCTGCAGCTTCTCAGGTGAACACACCTCAGCTTTGCCCGTGTTCTTACACAACCCACGTCCAGATGAGTGTGTAATGGATTTAACATAATCACCATGGGTGCAACTCCCACCCAGGTCACCTCTTAACTGAAGCAGGTGTCTGCTGAACAGGCGCTGAAATTGAATGGTGTCTTATTGTACAAACATTAAAATGGTGGGGATTTAGCACAATGCAAAAATTACCACCCTAAAAAAAGAGCTGCTTATATACCAGTGATGAGACCCCCAAAAGTTCTCCAGTATATTTAATATTGATAGATAATGCTTCTGTAATTTTAGAGCTGTTGTAACATGGTTGCAATTCTTTCAAGAGTACAATGTGTGTAGATCAAAAGGCAAAACAAATGAATTTTTCCAAACATGCATAATTTATGATGAAATTACAAGTTTGCTTGCTGCCCTGTATCCTTGATAAAACATAAAAGTAATTAACCCCTTAAAAATCCCTTGCTATCTAAAACCACTGTCATTTTGTGACTGTCTTTAATCTCAAGGGTTTCTCAAGTGCATTTTACAGACAAGAACAAATATTTAAAGAAAAGGCAAATTACAATACAATAAAAAGCCAGTGTCCAACAGGCTATAAATTCCATCATCTCTTCACTGAGCTCTTTCTGTCTTAATTTAAAATAATAAAGTTGTTGGACTTTTTCCTATGAAATAACACTGTCAAGAAACGTGGAATCATGGTCACCATTGTATAAAATGTAGAGGTCAGTAAACGTTTCCTACCTTGGATAGCTGTGGATTTACCTCCTTTCTCTGCCTGGGTAAGCCATACTGGGCTGTGCTGGTAAAGCTCTGCTGTTTTCTCTGCTGCTGACCTTAATCTGCTCCAGAGCCACTGGAAATGATGCCAATGCTGATGACAATACAGGTCATCTTCTGGTAAATCTCCTGTCTAAGCACAGCACTGCAGAGTGCCAGCAAAAACCTCACTGGAATCAGCTCTAATCTTAGGAGAAAGATACAGTTCTGTGCTGTTTCCTATTACAGAACAATACTTTGAAAGTTAGTTGATGAAGCAGATGAAGACAGTAATTTTCAACTTTTGGACACCTGGATTCAAAGTAAAAACAATTTTGCAGTGTCATCCAAGTTCTCAGCTGTCCATTCTACAGAATCTGGCATAAATAACCTGTGGAGTGACCCAGGACCTGCAGAGCAGAATTCAGGTACACTCAAGTTTTAAAAATCTTGTGCATTACTTCCTCTTTTCATGTGTTTCTTAACTTGTGTTACTTTTTAAACGTGGTTATAACAAAACAGCGTGACGATGAAAGATATTTTGTCCACAGCTGATGATCATGGTCCTCCTAAGGCAAGCAGTTAGTTCAGCTTGGCTGTAACATGTAGCCTTACCTTTAGAATAATTCAGTTCTGCAGCAACATGGAAAGCAAAGCTATCGAGTTATTTAAGATAGAAATTACAGGTCCTGTGCAAGTGAAAGAACAACCTCCACCTTAAGAAATGGAAGGATTCTAAAATGACTCACTGCTTCCACACAAGCTTTTTATCAGCACTCTTCAGTTCTTCCATAAACATGAACCTCAACAGGTTGCTGAGTTTCCCTTTGACCCAGTGCTGTCAGGGCCAGGGGATTGGAAATGTCACAGTTATGAGACAGCGGGTGCTTATGTTTACTCTATATGACATTTATTGGAAATATAAATGCAAGTACAGACCGCAAGAGACAGATCAGCAATGTTGTAGGAAATGCTGGTTACAGTTTTTCTGCTTTTCTCCAAGCAAACCCCTGGCTGACACTTGCAGTTCACTGTCTGTCTGAACAGGTGCTGACACCCATTGGTGGGCAGGGATCCATCAGAGTCCACAGCACTGGTTTGTTCACATTGCATTCCTCCACCTCTGCCCCTCCACTTCCTGTGTCCTTTCCCCTTTTTAATTCTTCTTTCCTCCTCATCCTTCAGTTCTGTCCCTCCAGCTGTAGCTGCTTTCTCTTCCCCACCTCCTCCATTCCTTCCAACCCTCCGAACCCGCAGCTCCTCTGCACTGCCCCTCTCACAGCAGTGTGGTGCATTCATCCACAGCAACCCACGTTCACTGCAGTGAATCTGAACACAAATCTCACTCCAAGAAGATTGAAAATCTTTCCACAGGATGGATTCTCCACAGCAAACTGAAATGTGGTTGCTAGTTAATGCCAGATTCGCAGAAAAGCAGAGTTACTAAGAAGCAAAAAAGACCACAGCAGCTGTGAATGTGCATTTTAGGATATGCATTTCAATAAAAGAAGCTGCTCACTGCACGGTATTTGTTCACCTTCACCCCTCTCATTTTAAATAACTCACCTCATAGGTCTAAAACACAAATAGACCAGAAAGTTTCAGGCATTAGCCAGAATTGAAACAAAATTTTATTTAAAAAGCGCCACGTACAGAAAGCCATACTCTGACAGAATGAGAATGCAGGCATATAAATAAAATAGAAGAAAGAAAATTATTATCTTTCAGGAAGTTGTTGAATGCCTGTAAAAATTAAACAGTAAGGCTTTTTTCAGTGCAAGGCCAAACTGTGAATTCTACTATGCAGTCCTTAGTGCTGAAAAATTTGGAAATGAAAAAACTGACTTTAGAATATCAAATGATACTAATGGCTGAGCAAACATAAAATGAGTTTCAAGCTAAGCATTTTTATCAGAAATGATGGTACAGTTTTGCAGAAGTTTCACAGACACTTTTGAAATTGAAATGTTGTTTCAGTTGTAATAATGTCCTGTAAAAGTATGGCAAACCTCAATGACTTCAATTAGTAAGGTAGTCTCAAACCATTTCTGTTTAGAAAAATATTTAGAATAGTTAATTTTTAAAAGTTATATATCTATATTCCTGTTTTCTTCCCCCAACACAAACCTTACAGAAGTGTTCTCATTTGTTTACCAGTTAAAATAAGCTCTGGTTCTCTATACAGCAGACACTACTTAATAGGCAATTTGATATACCAGAAATGGCATGCAAAATCAAATATGCTGGGCTGGGTGACATTGCAGTTCATAAAGGCTAAGAAAGTCTTGAAATCACTTGTAAGCTTACAACCAAAATTCCAGGAAAAGCCTTGGGCACCAAAATACCACCATCAGCTACTTCTGGGCTGTGCCTCTGCATTTTTCTGTTCACACTGAAGGGGCCTCGTGGGACAGAGAGTCCCTGTGAGGTCCCCAGGACCATCAGCAGACTGGCACACGGTGTGAGGTGTCAAGGGCTGACCTTTGAGCTCCTGCAGCGAATGACTGGTGACAGTACCAGGAACCTACAATGAGTACCAGGAAACACAGACTGGAGAACACCAAGTGAAACCCTTGAGAATACAAAGAGCCTTGTACTGTGAGCAGAGTAGTTCAAAAGGTAAAGGGACCTGAACTTAGAACACTGGTTAAATTGAAGGACAACACAATATCCAGTGGATGTAGCAGGTTATTTCTGGAGCATGATCAAGTAATGAGTATATTGTTAGACACTACTTCCTCTTATGTTTAGGTATCTCCTTAGCCACCTTCACAAAGGTTTTTTAGTCTTTAACTGGTTCTTGGAAGTGAACACCTACTATTGTAGCAGCTTACAAGATTTTAAGGCTCTATGCTTATTGTACCTTTAAGTACTGGGCTTTTAGAAATGGAGATACTTATTGCAGAAGTTTAAGATAAAATTTGATCTGAAGGTACTGCATGCCCAGCTCATTAATGTTGCATTTAGGAGCAGGATTTAGGTCTTGGTAGGTAGGTAAGAGACACTTTGATGTTTTACCTATAGTGACTGAAAAACAATTTGAGTACCATGTTAGTTCAACTAGTCAAAGTTAAAAAACTTATCAAAAAATATTTTGTACATTCTTTTGTATTTCAAGCATCAAGTAATAAGCTTTCTGTTAAACCAAGTTGTATCGCACAACTGTCAAAAATCAACAAAAAGGACAGTGCTGGAACAACCATTCTGCTTAATTTTGGGCTTGGTCCCAAAAGAGGTAGTCCATAAGTCACACAAAAAATAAAAGTTAGCCTAACATGCCAGTGTCCTCCACCATATGCAGCCTCACCACTAAATGAGGCTATTTCATATCTGCAAACATTATAAGTTAGTGTTCATGTAAATACAGGAACTACACTTGAAAATTATTTCTTCACCTGTAACCGCAATTCGGTCCAGCTGACCCAATATATTAAATAGCCTTTGAGCCTCAGCCTTAGTAAGAATTCAGCTTTTCTCCAAATTAAATTTATAACATGCCTAATACACACATCCTTTAAATAACAAAGGATACATGTATTTAGGCCTGGAGAGAAGCTGCAGGTCGTTAAGCCTCATTAGTGATACAAATCTAAGAACTATCATCATTTCTCTACAAATGCTGCTGCCGCCATCGAATTCCTCATAGTTCCTCTTGCTGAAGCTGCAAACTCTTCAATTTCAGCATTCAGTCTTTTAATTACCCATTCCAATGCTTCACGGCCCTACAGTTAAAGAAAAGTTTATCAGTGTGTAAATCTTAGTAAGTAAGTAAATCAGTTAAATTCTTACTGAAAATGACTAAAGACAGTAGTTGAAAAAGGAAGGAACAGAAATACATGCTCTGATATTTGTTATTTCAGTAACTGGAGCACTGCTGGAACATGTTCTGCCTTACATTCCATGAAAACAATTCCTTATATCAGCAGTTCTCTCATTATGATCCACTAAAGACTTTTTATCCAGACTGCTTTATCGTTCTCGAGCTGAACTCAAGATATCTTTGGATTGCCAGAGGACAGACTCTCAACTAAAATACTGTTCAATTGCTCCCATCTAAGGATTTCAGATCTGTCAATGTTGATCCTTTTTTGACAGCAAAAGCGAACAGACTGCATCACGAGGGCAGCAAAAGAATGACAGTGTCACACTGCTCAGTGAGTGGCGATCTTTTTTCCAGTGAAGATTCAGAAACCTTTGCCAATAACAATTTATTATCTCCATTCACAAGAGGAAAAAGAAGAGGGAGTTCAGCATGCTGAGCATTCAGTCTCTACAGTAAAGGCAGCAGAACTATGTGGCCCCTTCCTAAGACTGCTCACAAAGCCAAAAAGTAAAATCGAGATTTTTATTCCTTTTGACATTCAGCCAGTGACCACACATTTTACACAAAGGCCATACTTACTTTTTTAGCATTGGAAGAAATTGTGTTTGCCATTAGCCCTTCTAGGTAACTGCTGAGACTGACACCTTTTACAGATATTATTGCTTCTTGTGTCAGAATGGTTCTGAAACAGAGAGCAGGAAACTGAATTACTCTGAGTAGTTTAAAAAAGGAACTCACTCCTCCCCAACAAGTACATTCCCTCATCAGCTTTGCTGTATAACACAGAACTTGCCCCCTAAAGACAACCCACTTCCACACCGTGTAACTGCTTTATACTTCTGCTTACAAAACAGAGCACAAGAGTGCCCACTAAGTCCAAGTCTCCCTGTGTGGCACTCAGCCATTTCCATCTTTAGCAGCAGGATGTTAAGAGTGGAAACAGCAGATTTGGAGTTACACTATACTGGGAAAACAGTATTAAAACATCCCCTTCAGCAACAGGGATTGAACATTTCTGACTGTCATGACAGAAAAAAACTCCTACGTTAGCATTCCTAGAATGATCCTTCAGAATTATCACCACTTCCAGCAGTACAGACTCACTAAGCTCTAAGTTGCCTTAAAAACCCCAAGTAACCACCAAAACACAAACCTCCAAAATCAGAGGCTAAAGGCACATAAATGTGCTTTCTAGTGCAGATCTGTGCTCAGGCTGACTCAGATCAAAAACAAGGAGCTGAAAATTGCAGACGTACATGAACTCAGTTACAGACAGGACACGCCCTGAAAAGCTGAACTGGACTCCAGCACAGCATGACCCAAAATCTCCCAGAGACTCTGCAGAACCAATGTCACTGCAGGAAGTGACAGTGCATTTAATCCTGTTTTAGACAATTAACTGTAACAGAGGCCATGTAAACCTCATCTGCTGATCAAGGGAAACCATGGACATTTTCAAAGCAAAGTCTAGTAGTCGTGGACAATCTCAGAGCAGGGAGGTACTCACTTGTGTGGTTCATGAGGGTGTGGTTTATAGACAAGCCTCTCATCTACTGACACCAGGTTTGTAAATGAAATCTGTAGAACACAAGACAGAATTAACCCTTGATACAAATAACACACAGATTACTACAGAGAGCAAAATGTTTCATGATTGGGAAACGGCCACAGTGTACAGACACCAAGAGGCTTTAAAACATTTTTTCTTAACACCACCTCCACCCCCAAAACTCCTCCTGCTCATCAGTATGTTCACATGGTTCAGTCCTGTCAAGTTCCAAGAGCCAAGTAGCTCCTTCCTGAAAAACAGAACTCATCAACTATAACCACATTACTTAAACCTTTAACTTGTATTGTTCTAATGCAATTTTCAAGTTATTTTCAGGATGATTTTCCTTTTCAAATGTACAAGGTGCTGTTATACTCTGTGATCCATTTCAGTGGCACAAACACAACTACTTACATTACAGGATTTAAGCTCCATTGTTTTTTTCACGGGGTCAACAACAGAGTGCTCCTGCACATATGTCCTTGTTCTGCAGGTGCCAATGAGCTGGGGGACAGGCAAACAGAGCTGGCATCAATTCCACTAACCCACTGCAATTTTTCATGTCTTTAAATACAAGTAGTGCTTATTGCATTGAACAGACACCAAGAGAACACAGTTAGGATTTAGCTGAAAACATTTTCCAGATGGAAGCAATCTGAGATCCAGGCAACTTTTGGCTATCAGGGTCACTGTGTGCTGCTGTTGAGCTTTCCTGATACATAAATGCTTAAACTATTAAACTTTTAAACCATTAAAGTTATGAAATGATACACATCTATTACAACAGCTGGCTCAGGAGCTTCCCCTCCCTGCGGCGTCCCTTTCTGACTTGTGACACAATACACACCGATTTCACAATGGAGGGGATTCCCCACTCGGTGCTCAGGAGCCTGTGGCTGTGCAGCTTCCCGCTGGGATCCACGTGTCTGTCCAGGACATCGACTCCCACCACGCTGGGGTTCATGGGATTGGGATATTTCCGCATGGCAGCTGTCATCACAGTTTCCCAGGGGTGACTGCCCAAACAGAACCAGGACACTAAGTTGCACACCTCTGTTTCCAATAGGATTATATCTTTCCCTGGAGAAAAACCTATTTCGTTGACTGAGCAGTGCATGTGAACATCAAATATCCAACACACCTGATTAATTAGGTGTCCTGAGTTCTAGTCTAACTTGGTAAGAATGGTTTCCCTGTGACACGATGCCAAAAGACTGCACTTTATCCAAATCTCAGTAACACTGGAGCGATTTATTAAATTGCTACTTCCCTCTAACGAGTACTCCCTCCGGATTATTTTTAACACAGGTGCTCTGGA
This sequence comes from Rhagologus leucostigma, assembly GCA_013397725.1. Lineage (NCBI taxonomy): Eukaryota > Metazoa > Chordata > Aves > Passeriformes > Rhagologus > Rhagologus leucostigma. The sequence goes on from VZTD01003768.1 coordinate 302,996, forward strand.
GCACTTGAGCCCCGACACCATGAAAGGCTTCATCGTGTTTCGGCCAGCGCTGCCCCGGGAAGGCGCGGGCAGCACAAGGACGCCCCTCGGTGCCGACAGCGCAGGTGGCCCCGCAGAGGTACAGCCCCTGCTGAGCTGCCGCAGCCCCACCGGCCCCAGGAGCCTCCCCCGGCCCGCGACCCCGGGCCGGCAAGGACGCGCGGGGGAAGGTCACGGCAGGCGAGAGGCCGCGGCGAGAGGAGCGGGGCTGCGGCGCGGAGCTCCCGGGGAGCGGCCCTGGCGCGGCGCAGCCCCCGCAGCCCCCGGCCC
>VZTD01003768.1:303572-358569 GCA_013397725.1 Rhagologus leucostigma
CGCCCCTCGCCGCCTTGCCCGGCCGGGGCCGCGCGTAGCGGCCAATGACGTCACACCGCGGCGCCGTTCCCGCGTTCGGCCGGCAGGGGACGCAGGGGCCCCGGCACTCTGGGGCGTGACGTCACCGGCGTGACGAGCCCGCGGCGCGGTGGCGCCGCCCCGGCCGGGCGGGTTTTGTAAGAGGTTTCGTAAGGGTTTCATAACCGGCCGCGCTGCCAGGCGGCTCCGCCGGGGAGGGCAGCAGCCAGCTGTCGTCAGCTGCTTCCCTTCCTCATCCTTGGCATGAACCGGGGTGATTTACGGCGTTAATAAAGAAGCGGTTACAGCACCAAACAAACCCACATGCGTTCCTTGGCGGACCACCAAGCAGTTCCTTCTAAAATTCTCAACAATGTTGGAAAATGCCGTGACTTCGGTGAAAACGGTCCTTTTTTCAAACGGCAGGATAGCGTTTCATGCACACAACGAGGGAGTGACCTCTGTGTACTCATAACCGCACAGAAATAGCCTCACTGGAAAAGCGTGAGAGGGAAATTTCCGAGAAACAGGTTATATCACACAGTGACATTGCTGACACCCTTCTGCAGTGCCAGAAATCCCAGCCAGTCTGGAAAGACTCACAGACTGAATATCCCCTGTGCGTCCCGAACATGAAATCCAGCAGCTCTGTCACAGAGAAGCTACTATTTACTGATAAATACCAGATTCAGTATTCAGTATACCAGACCAGTAGCAAATACTTAGATGAGAGCTGTTAAGAGAATAAATTTGTGCTGGGGATACCTGTCTTGATCTTATTTTTCCTGACTCTTTCACCTCACCGACTGTTCCTGAACATGGCTAACACACCACTGATCTGTCACAGTGTACAGAGTTATTGCTGGGAGATTGCAAGGCAGCTCTAAATCCACTGTAGTCTGAATACCCACCGAGTGATTTTTGCAACTGGAGAATAATGCAAAGGATGTTAAAAATGCAGAGTGTTTTGAGAGGTCTCTGTGTGACACAGTTGTGAAGGTGGTGACCCTTAAATAGGCAGGGCCAGTACAGCAGATACCCATCCCTTATCCATCTGGCTGGCTGTAGCTGCTCATCAGGTTTTTTTTCTGTAAAAGAAATGTTATCTACTGGAAGCAAAGCAAAATGTCATCTCCAAGAAGGAAGCATGCCAACATATGGTGCAGATTAGGAGCTAGATTTCAGCAGTTCTTGCTCATGTAAACTTCAGGCTATTTTAACAGGCGAGTTGTTCAAGTAGGTTTCTGTATCTGAGCGATATCGAGTGTGGAACTACTTATAAACCTGACTTGTAAGAGAAATAACACAATTGTAAATAATACAGCCAGACTTTAGGGAAATAAAATGTGCTTTTCTAACTGCAGAGGAAAAAGTGGCACATCCTAAACATTAGAATTATTTACGTATACTATAATACTATAAAATCCAGTATCTTTGCCTCTGTATGTTGTCAGTATCTGTCTAATAGCTGAAATCAAAGAAAACATTCTGTCAGTTAAGTTTGTCCAGTCTCAGGCAGTACCAAAATGATCACTGAGGACAATGATGGACACCTGCAAAAGAATATAAAATCCCGTGGAAAGCCATGATGAGGTTCCTTAGTCCATATGTCTTTCAGGGGCTGTTTGCTCTCAACTGCTAAATGCAGCTGATGCGTGAGATGGGCAGAGCAATCTCCTTGGTGTGGCTAAGAAATACTGGAAACTGCCCTAGGAATTCTGTGGGAAAGTGCTCTGAGGTTCCGAACAATTTATCTGCTCAGTGAGGCGTGAAGTTTTTTATTTCCAGACCCATGTTTGCCAGCAGGGAGGTGTGACTTGTCTCCTTTAAGCAGCCTCATAAAAACCTCATAATTTTGACCAAAAAGCATAAATAGCAGGAAATAACTCACAACCCAAAATCTCTTTATCTCCAGCATTATATCCAGATCATTCGTGCTGTCCATAGCAGGCACCAAAAACCCAGATTGTCAAACCCAATCAGGCCTACACAGCCACGGTTTTGGCTTTCTGTAAGGCAAATACAGGTATTGTGTCTCACTTAGGAAAGCAAACACCACCCTGGTTCACAGCCCAGAGATCAACCAGACCACTCTGCAGCACAAAATGTCACTAAATTCCATCCTGAAAAGGGTTTGGTGACAATGGCAGTGGCTCAAGCTGCACTTCTGAGTGAAATGAATGCAAGCCTGAGGTGCCATTCATCATGGGTCACCAGAACTGAATTGTACAGAGGTGACACCGCAGGGGACTGATACTGAGAAGGGTAAGTGGGGAAAGTTCTGTACTCACCTGCTGCACTCCCTGTCACAGGCAGGACAGGGGCTCTGGTTGCTTCCCTGCTTCAGGTATCACAACTCTGCAGTTTTCACATGACAGCTGAGGTGTTTACTGTTTCTTACACTTAAGAAAATTGTATTTTGTGGTGTATTTTCCCCCTTGTTGTATTCTGAAATATGGCTACACTGCAGTAACACTGCGCCAGTTCCTTGATCTGAAATCCAGGTTTTATTTGTGTGAAATATTGGTATTCACAGGCAATATTAATGAAAACCATTCAAAGGTCTTGCTCTTTTCTTGAGCTGGAAAAACAGGTTCCCACTCCCTCTGTCAGCCTGGCAGTTGTAATGATAGAAAATTGTCAATGTTTTCTTTTCCAGACATACCTCTTCTGTGATCTCCGTTTTACAATTCTTCATGGCTGCCCCATCTAGAACCACTCTTCCATCAGCTGTCGATTCAGTATCTCAGCCTCCTCGTGCTCAGCTGTATTTTCCTGAATGTACTTCTTAAACAAAACTCCTTTGGATAGCAGAGCTCCTCTTCAGTGCTTCCAGAACTGGCTCACTAGTGCCTTGCAAGTCATAATGCATCCCTGTATGACAAGGTCACATTGAATGGGGCTTTTAATAAACAAATACTTTTATTGACAGAAAGAAAGCACAGCAATACCTCAGTACAGGACGGTACCAACTCCTCTGGCTTTGCCCATACTTGAGTAGGATTTTGTTCAAGTAATTTTGATCCTTCCAGATTTCTGATTAATATCCAAAGGAGGCACTAATGGGGAAATGCCACCACTACAGAACATTCTGGAAAAGTGGTGTTAGGCTCAAATGAGTTTCCATAATGAGACGTTTATTAGGTCAGAACAGAGCTCCCACTGTACCGGGGATTAACATTCACATGCTTTGGTGCATCTCTTTGTCTCCTCAGAGAAAATAGATGGAATAAAAATATTTCCTCTTCAATACTGAAAATGTGTTTTTATCAAAGTAACCAGCATTCTTTAGCAGTTTTACCTCCTCTGCAAGGCATTAACAGTTTCACTGCTGATGTTGAGTCCTAACAGTGCTTCCCACTGCTGCAGCAAACTGGCCTCCCACTCCAAAGCCCTTCACCTTCCTTCTTCAGGACTGCTGTGATCCCAGATCCCTTTCCCCTGAGGCCTGTAGTGCTCATTTGACCCAGTGCAGAGGGAAAGGACCAGAGTGCAGCAAACAACACTTGAGACCCCTGAGCTCTGTAAACCTCACAGCCTCAACCAGGGGAGCTGCACCGCCAAACTCCTCCTGTGCAGCTGATCTGCAGCTCTGCCCAGGCTGTGTGAGCTGGCCCCGGTGCCACCTGAGGACAGTTATTTCTGTTCTGGGGCCGCTACTCATGTTGCTCTGGGACAGCTCTTCGTGTGGCCACGATGAGCACTGTGAGGGAACAAGGCAGCTGAATTTCTGTGTGCACAGTGAGCCATAAACGAAATGGAAAAATGACACAAAGGCCATGCTAGTGCTGCCGAAAAAGAACAAGTGTTCAGGGCTGATTTGGCCAACGCTGTGCACCCCCAAAACACCCACTGGAACCAGCGTGGCTTTAGCCAGACCTGCAGCAGTTCTCTAAGTTCAGTGCATTTGTTCTTCACCCACTGACAGACACTGACTTGCTGTTTGTATCACACCGTTCAGTTCAACTGAAAATAAAACACAGAGCAGTGTAAGACAACCAAATGCCTGTATTTGTTTCTGCACTTTATCAGTTGACCAGCAGAGTTTTGTTTTCTGTCCTGTAGTATTTAGGGCTCTTCCTCCCTCAGTTTGAAGAAAAAACAACTTATAGAAATAGCCAACAAATCCCTTTCCCTTAGTCCTTCATATTCTGGTGGAAATAGCTGTCATGTTGCATGTGAAATACAAATAAAAGTTTTTACAGATTATCATTTTCTCTCCTCAGACTAACACCTATCACTCCCTAAGACGAGATGAAATGCCAGTAACCCTATCAGCTTTCAGAGAAGAGGTGCAGGTGTGTCTATAATTACTAAGGAATCAGTTTGAATCGATTCCTGCCTTCTGTGTGGAAAAACCACGAGAGGGGGCTGGATCACATGTGTTGTCTGCGTATTCCACTCCCTGTGTGTGGGGCTTCACGTACTTGAGAACAGTCTTTCAGATTTCAATTTCCACAGGTCTTCATCTATGATGAAGCAGCTTTTCTTCCCTTTGCAGATACTTGTCACCACAGCTACAATTACAGCGCACAACTCTCGGATGTGATTGCAGTAGAGCAGGCCCAGTGTCAGTGTCTCAGGTAACAGCACACGGAGATGTCCAGACAGGAAAACCTGAGAACAGTTCAGAGTGCAAATGTCCTCTTGTAAACCTGTGTACTCAGTGTCAGATAAGAGCCTTTGGTACTTATGGAAACAGTGAGGAAAGCCAAGGACATCATTCACAGAATGCAGTAGAGGAAGCTCTCAACAGGAGGTGAAGGATATTTTTAAAAAAACTAAAGTAGTCTTAGGTTGGAGAGAGAATGACCTCTTCATCTTGACCATGGAATTGCTTTTTCTTGGAGAAGCTCTGAAAGGCAGAGTTGCAGTCAGAAGTGATATGGAAGAGTGGTATAGGGTACCCACAGAGGGAATAGCACACCCCAGAGAACCCCTCTGCCAGCTTACAGGATATCCTGACCGAATGTCACAGGATCAATAAGCAAAATCATTTCATATTCCACTCACACTTGACGTCATTCTTAACGAGTGAAAAATGAAAAATTTGTGGTAAGATCTTCAGAAACCTGTGGCCACCTGATGTGAAAGGACAGCATGGGATCTGAACTGCTAACTGGTGATACTGCTACACTGCTGCTACAGCCACTCAGTTTTAGCTGATTGGAGCTAAGAACGTTGAGGAGAGACTGAGATTTTGTTACCTGCCACTTAATATCTCTCCCTTCCCCAAACACCCCTGCACACCTTGAAAAACCCTGCCCAAATCCCACCAATATCCTGCTCCCCTCCCCCTGATAAATTCAAACCCAGACATTATCTTTGCTTCAGAACACAGAGTTTAAGTTAGGGCATATTAAAAATGTGCATTTTTAATAGGAGGATCTGGGACAAACATTTGATTTTCAGATCCCTTTTATTTTATTCTTCTTCCACAAAATGTGCCAAGAGGCTTAGAGCTGCACACCTTCAGAGTGGTGTTGCCTTGTATACCTTCCTTACCCAGCATGTGATACATCTCCTGCAGTTGGGAAACACTCTGTCTAACACTGCCTACACTAGCCAGGCTCTGGCACTGTTTATATAATTTGAATGCAAATAATTATTTTTCTTATCAGCTTCCTCCCCCCACCTGACAACATCCAAAATGTAAACGCCCCGCACACAGGATCCCACCCAGCTGGCCTGAGCTGCTTCTGACACTCACTCCTCCACCTGCCCTCTGGGCTCCTTTGTTTTAACACACTCAAATTGCCACAGAGAAATGATTTACCACATTACACAGCTGTGCTTGGCTTTATGTTTGGCAGCAGAGGTCTTGAACAGGTAGTACATGGCCCTTAAATGGCTTTTGGCAAGGAACGGTCTGGTTTCAATTTAACAACTGACTCAGAATTTGTAACAAGGTAGGTGCTGTTTGACTCATTTTGACTTTTTAATTTAGGTTGTGCAGTTTCCTTGACTTGCAGAGTTCAGGCAGTGGGATTACGGCTCTACAGACATCTTGTCTGTGTCAGCAGCGGGAGCAGCAGCTGCCGCCAGGTGTTAGACTGAGTGCAGGTCCACGGCGGTGCACGGCTCATGGATGCAAGAGGCCGGTGCTGTTGTCTGGGAAACAGTCTCTGAAACTCTGCAGAATGTGACGGATCCCAGCCAGATAATGTTTGCTCTTGCAAGCACCACAAATGTGCATGTGATCAAGTAGGCAGATGATAATCACGTTATCACCCACAACTCATGAGCAAGCACAGTAACAGCACAATTAAAGACACAAATTTTAAAGTACTTTGAAAATGCTGATGATTTTGTGTTGTTTGGAGATAATCATGTTTCTCCTCTAGTGATCCTTGTGTAATTCAAAAGATGACAACAGTTCTTACAAAAACACCGTGCTCTCAAACATTTGTTGGGTGCATCTTCAGTGCAAAGTCTGAAGAACCAGTGATGACAGATCACGCTTAGAATTACATGTTAATAACAAACGTAACTCATGGTCTTCAAACCTTGCTCCCATGTGCACAATTTGCACCAAGCTCTTTGTTTCAGAGATCTTGTGCTCCATCAGCTATCTTTGGGCATGGTTTAAAGAAACCACAACCTGGAAATAAAAGTTGTCAATTCTTTATACACAAAGTACTGCATGAAAGTGGCCACTTAGTCATCAGTGCTGACATCTTAACTGTCACCAAGACAATTATCAGATCAATTATAAACCAAACAGTCTTGAGACATGTAGGCTTTCATCTGCCAGCGGCTGACCACACAGCTCTGGTGAAGGCAAGCCATTAAATCATTTTTATTCAAAGTTTTGTGGGCCAGAGAACAGGTGGATCCTGGGTTTAAGAGTATTTCTGCTTTCCTTAGTGCTGGGATTGCATTTGTCACCTCTTTGGGAGGGGGAGGATCCAGTCTCAGCAACTGAGAATGCAAGACCTCCTCTCTGGGACCACAGTCCTCAGACCTTTAACAGGAACAGCAACTTGAGGCTCAGTCCCAGCCTTCTCAGCTGGGCCTGGCAGCAGGAATTCCCAACCCCAAGCTGAGAAGAAATGCTGGTGTTTGGACAGGACTGTCAACCCACAGGGAAACAGCGAGCGTGAAAGTCAAAAACTGCACCTGAAAATGATCCTTGTCCTTCTGGGGATGAGCTGCTCTGACAGTTTTACATCTTTAATATCTCATCTGGCCAGCGGTGGTTTCCTGTTTGTAGCTTCACTGAAAATACTTCTCTTTTCCAAACAGCCTTCTGAGGGATTCTCATGAGTTTATTTCATCCAACCTAAGGGATGAACTATAAAAGAAAAAGAAATAAAAATATTAATCTAATAGGAGAGTTTAAGATGGAAACATAATGCAAGGATCTTCCACGCAAATAAAGTAACGGAATACTCTTCATGCACAATTGGGATAAAAATATTTTCTTTCATGGTATTCTCTAATAAATATATTAAACTTTAAAGTAAGCAGACTCCATAAAATCTTCATTAATGTAAAAATCATAGATTCCATTGAAAAATCAAAATCAAAGGCCATGAGATGGTGTGATCAAAACTGCCAGAGTCCAGCTTGATAAAGCACCTGAATCTGCATTTGCTGTAACCACTGTCTGACCCTACAGGCCATGGGGGCTTTTTAATGCTCTCAACAGTGAAATCCTGTAGCACTTAAGGAAAGTGAGAGGAATATGTGGGAATACTTATAATCTTGGAAGTCCTGCAAGAGAGCTCCACTACATTCTGTCCTGATCCAAAGCCAAACACATTTAACAGGCCTGTACAAACCTGCTACATACAGACCAAGAAAATTTGAGTAAAATATAGGCAACAACTTGAAGAGGATCTAAGAATTTAGTAAATATTACAAAAACGTATGAGCTGTTAAAAATCCATTTACAGACCAGTCCCGGGTGTGTTCCACTTGTGAAGGACTACAAGTAAAGATCCTCGCAGCCTGAACTCAGCCCTCAGACTCTTCTAGGCCTTCCACCACCCCCATTATTGTTAATTAGTGCAGCTTCATTAGGGATGATTAATTAGAGAGCCCTTTGGGAGAAAACAGCTTTTTCACCATCATACTGCCTAGACTTAACATGATGCTGAAACAAAGCTGTCTGCCACTGAGTGTTTCAGCAATAATTAAAGGAATAAGCCACATGTATAAATAAAAAAAGAAAAAGTTAAATTCCAAGCACTGAGAAATCATTGAATTCATCCCAGTATGATGAAGCCAGCTTGGATTAATCCATCTCCTGAGAATGTATTTATGTTCTCTGTTACGTGAGTATAGAGTCCAAAATGTTAACAGACAGCTACAAACTGAAGTTGAAAATATTTTAAAAAGGAATAAGTAGTTTTAGCAATTACTACTCTTCTCACAAAACAACCATTTAAAATGTAGTTTTTCATATCTGGGTCTTGCATAATGTACATTGAAGCACTTTCTAACTAGCTGCCTCAATTTATTTTTCTCTAAATGGAGTAATTTAAGAACTACTTCCAAAATGCTGCACAAGTAAATAATATTTATATCAGTTCTAGTGCACTGATTCAGTAGGATATCCAGCAGGTTCACGATTAATAAGATGGCAAAAATGGAGTTTAAGCTTCTTAGTGTCGATGTTTGGTTTCCATGCTTAGAAATAAGAGGAATTTTTATATACACTTTCTACTGATGAAAAATTCTGAGCATACAGGAGCTCTCTGAAATACACAAAATACTGTAAAGCAGTAATTATTAAAAATTAAGGTCTATAAAAGGCAAGATGAAGATCATAGCTCTTCTTTTTAATCAAGATGTGCATTCTGTGTCTTCAGAGCCAGGGGATCCCAAATGTACAGTGGGATGAGTAGCATAGGAACAGGAAAAACAAATAGTGTGTGACCAGCTGGACACTGCCTGAGCAGACAGACTCACACAGGAATTGGTGCTGCCAGATCCATTAGTGAGGGAGCAGCAGGCAAGGAGACTTCTAAGGAAAACTATGATATTAATAAAAATCCTCCACAAAGCTTCATTAATCACAAAACTTGGAGACAACCCAGTATCAGCAACAACTAAAACTTATTTAATTTGCTTACTCCGAAATCAATGTCTGCTCATTTTATAAGTGTGTTTCAGTGTCACATATATCTTAATCCTAGCTGATAAAAGAGGCTGTAAGTATTTTGGAGGGAAAAAAAATAGATGATGATGATGATGATGATGATGATGATATTGCTGAGGTATCACTGCATCCCCCTCAAGAGGGGAAAAGACCTGGGTTTCCAAACGGACACCTTTCTGAGTAGCTTTTGTTTTCCTGCTTCCCTGAAGTTCAGTGGAGGTATTTGAATTATATTCACAAATTCATTATGTTTGGGCGATTTCTTTATACATGGTAAAGTGTTATCTGCAATCAGAGATATTCAGGTATTCAGTGTTAGGAAATGTTCCCTTTACAAGCCATAATAACCAGCATTTGGTGTAGGAATAAAGAGATAGGATATATAACCTTCTTAGGATGGTTTGGGTTGGAAAGGACCTTCTTGGTGTGGATGATTTTGATTTAAAAAAAAAAAAAGAAGTGTGAATTTACACTTTTAAGTTGCAGTAACTAAGTAGAAAAATCAATGTAATTACGTAGGAAGCTCTTTACAGCTGACCATTAACCCAAACAGCACCTTATAATTGTTTTCCTGATTCTTTGATGGCTTTATTCAAGAAAATACAAAATACTCATGCCCACAGAACTCTAGTGAAATACATAAGTAGTAGTATCTGAGATGTTACAAATATGAAAATGTTGAGGAGATTTTCTAGGATCAGCTAAGGACTCAATTCCCAGGAAAAAATTAGTGGGAGTTGAGCTTCCAACTCACATGTTATCTTTTCCGAAATCTGTCTTGGATGGCTTTTCTGAGACAAAAGAATGGATCACCTGGAATTAAAATTTAGGAATTCACAGTTCAGTCATGTGAGCCACGGTTTCTCTCTGTACCTTCTTATGTTTTGAATTTCATTTCTGTGCTGGCACACAGGATGGGTATGTGAGGGAGTCCTTGCACAGAACACAATGTAAAAATTTGCTTTCCTGAAGTAGTTTTGCTCATGATTGCTGGGGAGGACAGACCCATCTTATTCCCCAAACCTTTGCTGATGGTAGGGATTAGGAGAGGTTGGTAAATACTGAAAGGGCTCGGTAATTCTAACGTGTATTTTTTTCCATTGCTGTATTTTTAATTTGGAGGAGCCTTGAGGAGTTTATTAAATTGCCAAGTACTTCAGAGACTTAGTTTTTATTAAAATGAATCCTGAAGGATAATTTGGCAATGGATCTTTACAAACACAACCACTGAAATATAGATGTGTTGAGCTGTTCAGATGACTGTTTCCATAACAGCACACAGCTACAGCAGGTCCTCAGAGACACAGGATACTGTTTCTATGGTAATAGAATGTCTGAGCCTCAAGGATGCACAGAAATCCATTATGAAAAATAGGAACTAATATTTTAGATTAAAGAGACTTCCTTGTTCACACTTATTTGCGTTTAGCCACTTGTCACCTTTTTGCTATGCCTAGATTTTAGGTTGGTGACTCTCTTGAGTTTGTTTTTCTAAAACAGTAGGTGGTATCTGGACATTCTGTCTGTCCACCTCTTACAACTTTTTAAATTGTTGGTTAATTTTAGTCCAGTTCCACTGTGGCACTGGTGTGTGTCTCTGGCTGGGGCTCAGCACAAGGAGTGGTGACACCTTTGCTGGGACATCTGTACAGTGAATTCAGCTGCTTTGTGTCCTGCTGAGGCTGAGGGCAGGAGGGACTGGAGGGACTGGAAAGTAAGGGCAGGGGTGCAGAATATGCACTTACGGTGCTTTGGGGGTACCTCAAATAGGCAAGTAAATGGTAACAAGTAAATGAAAAGTGCTAGAAGGCAGCACAGGAACAATTCCAGCATGGTAGGAGGGTGCACAGAGCCACAGACAGTGTAGGAGTGTCACTTTTTGTCTTAAGAAAACATGAATTATGTCCCTGCTAAGTGATTCCAGTTGTTAGCAATGCTGGTACTCTCAATTCTTTGTGCTTTTCCCATGTTCCTGCACCCTGAGTTGCCCAGATCGTTGGCTGTAAAAATTCTTCCAGATTATTCTACTGGGGTCACATTTACAAAGGATCTGTAAGATGCTAATACCAAGCAGATTCACGACAGAACTTGTGCACTCCTTTGCAGGAGACCATCAGAAATTAAAACTAATCCAACTAAAGAGCAGACTATTTTCAGTAATTTCCGAGCACCACGTATGGAGCCTGAGTCTGGCTGCAGTGAGTGTCTGGATGCTGAAGACTTCTGAGTGTGTACCCAGGATTTCAGGACAAGGAGATAACACGTTAATAGCTGAAAAACTGCTGATACAATTTCGGTGTCTGCTTTTGAAAATCAGAGCCATTAATGGTGTCAATAGATTTGAAAAAGTCATGGTAATCCAATTACTGCTATTTTAAAACACTAAGGTTCCTTTGTAGCTATGGAAACAAAAATGCAGACATTAATGAGCAAGAGGGAAAAAACCCTGGTGTTTCCTTGGCGACAGATAAAAGCAAAGCTCCATGAGACCCAAAGGAGAGAGGGACAGAAATACCTCTCACCGCGACAGACAACTGAAATCCAAGTCCAGTGCAATAATAAACTTCACTCTGCCAGGAGTGCTCTTTCACATGACCACTCCCTGCCTTTATCCTGCAGTTATCCATGCCTGAGGCATTCAGGGTAAGAATTGCAACCTTAAAGCATGAGGTAAGAGCTGGAACCCTCCTGGGGCACTCCTGGGACAGGTGAGTGTTGTGTGGAATGTGGAAGAGCTCAGACCCCACAGTGAGAGGCAAAGTGCCAGATCTGAGCCTGCCCTGCAGTGTGGATGTGACTCATGTGCTCCACATGAGCTCGGGGTGGGCACAGGGGACACCACCACGGCACCCCCAGGTGCTGAAGAGCTCTTGTTCCCTGCAGTGCATCCTAAACTCAGTGTTCATGTATATATTTATAAATAGCACCTCTTCTCCCAGTGAAAATCCATATAAATGTTAGATAAAAGTAGGACACAGATACAAGGAGTGTGCAACTGCAACTTAATTGTTATCACTTGGAATTTAGCTGGCAGCTCCCACAAAATTCACAAAATACGGTTTGTCAGAGGAACTCAGCAATGTTCAAAGGTAACAGAGGAGTGGAATTGTGACAGAGAAGACACCAGGAAGATTACAGGGCTATTTTTCAGTGGATAGCAATAGCATAATTGAATATTGATTTGTAAAATGATTAATAAAATTAATAAATAGAAGAGTTAATTGTCAAATTTCTCACACGCATTTTGGAAGAGCTGAACTTTCAAAGAAAGGTCTGATTTTAACTCTATCCAGCTTATGGTACAAGTGAAGATCCCTTCATAACGGGAAGGACAGTGTATCAGTTGGTTCAAAATCCTAAATTTTGGTGTATCAATAGCAATAAAGAGCTGGATACTAAGCTACAGGAGTGTAGGGTTTCCTTGACAACATGTTGGGAAAAACCACAACTACATAGAAACTTATGGGAGAAATAAAAAAAAAATACATAATTGAGCTGTCTGAATGGTGTGGACCGTGGGTTTACTGGTGACTGGTGCTGGCCTGGGGTCACGGTGATGGGAAAGCTGTGTTTCTATATTTATAGTTACTGATGCTTCCTTTTACTGGTTTTGACACTGATCTGAGTTGGTTCAAGTGATCAATGACCCTGTCAAATTCTATTCTCTTTTTCTGTAGAACACATTAAAGTTAGTGTACTTGGTGGGCTTTAGAACATTTCTCACTACTATCAGTAGTTCTGAGTTATGTGTTTTTCTGTGACGAATAAGAAACAGATGGAAAAATGAATACATCTGTAGTTTGTGCACGTACAAACCACTGAACCTTGTTGCCTTTTCGAGTTGGAGCAACTGTTCCTCCGAAAGCTGCATTGCTTCTAAGTGTGTCATAGTGGTAATTACTCATGTTTGTGATGTGATATGCCTGAAAAAACTACAGCTCATTAATCCTGCAGTCTATAAGGCCTGGAAAGACCTTTCCTATTCCTCCTGCAAAACATCTCTTTCGTGCAAGAGGTACCATAACATCCTTCACTTTTAAACCTTTCAACTGTCAGCAAAAGGAAGATTTGAGCAAGGAGGAGGAATTGGAGCTCTTCATTCCCACCTGATACTTTAGGAGCAAAGCTGGACTCGTACATCTGCTTTTTCTCTCTGATGTCTGAGGTTTTTCTTGGATTGTAGGCTATCCTTGTAAATTAGTCCGTAACAAAACCCTTCACCATACCCGCTTATGGTGAATTAATACTAAAAACCCAAACCAAATAAACCCCCCAATCAAACTGTGTGATGATTCAGCATTTAGAACCTTACCTAACACACACTGAACCTAAATTTGGAAAAAAAGTCTGTGAGATTTTAATGGAAGATGGTTTGAGGCTGGACTTTTTCCCCCTTTTTTTTCATTTCTCCTTTGGGTGAGTGTCTGCCTGCCCAGCTCTGCTGTTGGGCTGTGGAAAGAACCCAAGAACTTTAAAGGAAAAATTAAATTCTTAGTGAAACACTGAGGTTGTGTCTGCAACCAGCTGAACCTTTTCAGTTTTGTGGCTGCCTTTGCATTTTCTCAGCAGCCCTTGAGTCTTTTCCCTATGGGATCCATTACTTTTGCCTTCTGTTTTAATTTTCCTTGAACTGACTTTTTTTGGCAAGGAGACCCATGTTTGCTTCTAATGCAGCTTTGTCTCTCCCTTTTGCTGTTTAAGCACATTTTTGTCTTGAAGTGTTTTTCTCTTGGTAAGGCCTGACCAGTTTGTGAGGGTTACACTCCTCTTTGGGTGGTAGTTCTTGCTTGCTCAACAAACAGAATAAAGTGCCAGACAAATCTTAGTAGCTGTTATGCAATGTTGATAGGAGGGCAGTAGTTGGCTGTCCAGTTGAAAAGAATGGGGTTTTTTGGAATATTTTTCTATATTAATTTTTTTCCGGATTTTTAATAGTTGCTTAAAAAAATTCTGTCAATTCACGAAACTGTGATCCTTGGGGAAAAAAGTAATCTTGAGTACCGTGCTGGAAATGATCAACTGAAAGGTGTGTAGGCAACCATGATTTCTGTACATTCAAACTTAAGAGTTCATGTCTATAAAAGAAATATTGCTACTTGTGATAACCAATATCCATATTACACAATGGTTCTCCACGGGGATTAGTCCTCAGAGGAGGATTAGGTGCATTTAGACATTCCAGTTGCTACTTCACCTGCAGCAAAGTCACCAAAACCATGGAGAAATGGTGACTTGGAAATACAATAGCTACAGGGTCATGAAATAGATGTCCATGTCATATTGAGACAAAAATGAGCAACACATACACCTTTGAGAGTTACTGCTTCAGGATGTGTGTTTTGTTACTACACTTTTCAAACTGAGCCAAGAAAACAGTAATTAATTTTTTTTTTTAACTATGAATGGTAATAAAAGATTGAGCTGATACCACTCATTAATAATGCATGGTGTTTCACTGAGCAAAAAGGGTCTTCGTTGAGCAGACAGAACAAAGAACAAAGATTAAGAGTTTACAGAAGTGCAGAGTAATAAAAAGAGTTGTGGTCCTTTTTTTTTAACTTCTATCCACACAGAAAAAGTTTACAATGCCAGGAAAACAACCAGTTTTACTGAACTGGTTTAAGCAATGTCAGCTTGCAAACTACATCAGGTTGTGCAATGGCACTCGGTCTGCATGAATGGAACCCTGCTGGGAGCCAGATTTCTCGTCTCTCCAGACATTTACTTTTCTGTATCAGCTGAGGACACAGATATTTTGCCTGCAAAATTTTCCTGGAGCTGATTTCAGCTGTTAGTATACACACAGAAGAAGAATTTAAGTTTCTCCTGTGGCCAGTAGCCAGACCCATCTTTATACCAAGTCAGGCTGTACTGCTGTGTAATAATGGCAATATCTGAGAGGGTTTTACCAGACAGACACAGAACTGAGGATCGCTTTTCATTCACTGTTGGCTGATTCACTGTTTAACTGCTTTATCAGCCTTTGTCAAAGTTTGGGATTAGCAGTCTGAAGGCCTCAAGTCCAGTCCTGCTGGTTTTATTGGCACCGAGTTGTGCTGGTTTGACATTCAGCTCTGGCTCCTCAGGCCTGGGAGAGAGGGCAAAGGACTGCTGGGGTACCCTGCTCTGAACAGCAATGGGGGCAGCACTCAGTGCCTCCTCTCTTTCCTCCCCTTTCTCTGTGCATCCAGCTGCTGTGCTTTTCATTGTCAGCACAACACCAAAGGCAACAGAAATCCTGCTTGATTTGGGGCTCATCTGAATATTTGCAAAGACAGACACCTAAACCTCTGCACTCTGGAGTGCACATGCCTTCTGTCCAAGCACAAGATTTTCAACCTGGCTGTCTCTTAACATACTTGAAGAT
Organism: Rhagologus leucostigma; assembly: GCA_013397725.1. Taxonomy (NCBI): domain Eukaryota; kingdom Metazoa; phylum Chordata; class Aves; order Passeriformes; genus Rhagologus; species Rhagologus leucostigma. The sequence goes on from VZTD01003768.1 coordinate 319,064, forward strand.
ACATATTTATCAAGTGTTAGTCCCTTACTACCATGGAGCAGCCAAGTCATAAAGATTCCTTGAAGTTTTCAAGTTCCTTTCTAAAACTGTTTTGTCTGTCTTTCACTCTTTGTGGTAAAAAAAAATGTTTGAGAAGCGTTCTTGCTTGTCTGACAAAACCCTTCCACCTGTCCCTCCCAACAACAGTGTGTTCAGAACTGTTTATAGTCACTGTCACTTGTGTCAGCACTTTTATATCAGCTGAAATACCATTTTCCTCTCATTGCCCATGATACGACAGGGAACAGCGCCTTTGTCTCACTCCTGTTGGTCTCCAGTGGTTACAACAAATATTCAAGTCTGTTTTCTGCCCAATTTAGATCAGTAAACCTGAGGTGTTGCTGGACTACCGAAAAAAGTGGGCTGCCAGCATGTCCTGGTATTTTTGGCTGTGTTTTGTGGAATATTCAAGGGATAGTCCTGGGCTCAGATGTCCTGCCTGGCCAGCTGTGGAGTCGCTGCTGTCTATTGTACAGTGCTACTTGGTGCTACCAAGATTCAGGCACCTATTTAGCATGTTCTAAAGCAGAAATATAGGTGTCCTCTGAAGACTTTTACTGTGGAAATCTGGATACCCTTCAGGAATACAAGCTCTTGTAGATTAATTAAAAAATAGAAGCCAAAATTATCACAAAATATTCACACCATGTAAAATACAAAACCTTCCTAAATGCTCAATTTACCTTTTTTTCCTTTAGAGGCTGAGGAAGAAACTTGACTAGATTACATCTGCTAAGTTAAAACAAAGCAACAAAAAATCCTTAGAAAAAGATAAAAGGAGAAAAGTAATAATTTTCATTTGTGCCTGATGGGGTTGTGGTTTGTTTTTTTTTTTTTTTTAACTGTTTGCAAATCTTCAGTGTAATGGTTTGAAACCCAGTCGTGTCATTTCTTTACGCCCACACACAGAGCTGCAGTAGTGCAGACACTGTAGCAGGCAAACCATATTCCCAGCATCGGCCATTAAAACTCTTCCTACACCAGCGTGGGCTGCCTTCACCCCCTCCTCTCTCTGCACACACCCCACCACCCACCCTTCACTTCTCAAATGCTTAAAAAAAAAGAAGAAGAGAAAGACACTGAAAAAAGAAAACAGGATGCTTCTTTTGTTTCAACGCTATTCCAGGGACCTGAACCTCTCCACCTGCCTGTGAATTGGCCACCTAAAGGTTAGCAAGTGTTTTGTTATCATTTTCTATGGTCAGAGAGATAATGAAATTCTAGATGGTAAGACAGAAATTTTAAAGTCACAATTTTTATTTTTTTATTGTGGTGGTTCTTTCACTTAGCAACGAGAAAGATTTTTTTTCCTAAAACACAAAGCATTTCAGTTCTGGCCCCACTTCAGCTTTTCAGAGGGCTTTAAGTGGTATTTTTTCATCATTTAGTCCAACCTCCTAAACTTTAAAAGATGGATTAGGGTTATTATTTTTCTGTTAGAGCAACCTGTTGATTGCAGTCTGCTGGCTGGAGGTTGTTAACTCTTTCCTAACACGGGAAATGCACAGCAGCAAATTTGATGAAAGGATAAAAGAATCAAAATCCTTTGAAGATTTTAAGCACTAAAAATCCAATTTTTTCCTCATTGTGAAGCCACCAACAGTGTTACAAAACCAACAGATATGTTAGATATCTTTCTTTTTAGAAATAGTGATGTAAATCTAAACTAGAGACATATATTAAACTAGAAAGCATTTCTTATGGGTGGAGCTGAGAAAAGTAGCAGTGTACTAAGTAGAATAGGAAATATTCTTGATACAAATTGCATGAAGAGGTCAAAAAGGCCAATACAGTGTTTACTTACACATTAAAATGTATTTTAGGTAACAATATTTTTACTGATTTAAGCCTTTGAAATGTTTGCATTTATGGATATTCAAGAAAAGGAGAATAAGAACTACAGAAAACGGCACAATAACAACCAAACCAGTTGCTGCTATTCTGGAACAAAGGGAAGGTAAAGCAGATCCCGTTCTTCCTAAAAGATTTGAATACTGTATTCTGGTACAGTATTTACAGAAATAATAGTTAAAAAAAGCCCAACCTAACCAGTTTTGCTGATATTACACAATTGTGGAAGTAAGTGTCAAAAATATTTGTCCTTAGGATGTGGTACAAAAATTTCGAAGTTGCCCCAGCAGGTTTTCTAGTGGCTTTGTACTTTAGTAACACACGAAGACGGGCAAAACTTCAGAACAATGACTTGTACCGAGCAGCAAGATTTCCCAAAGTCAGAATTTGAGATGTTACCATGGAAAGACTATAAAGGTTTCAGAAGATTATGGAATTAAACATTTTCAGCCTGATTCTGCAGGGGACTGAGGCTCCCAACTTTGTTCGGAAGGTACAGGCAGCGAGCAGGCTGCGGGTGGAACCGGCAGAGTTGTGAGATCAGACACATCCCTTAAGAACCAGGGGAAAGGTGAACTCAGTACTTCCGTTATGAGACATTTCAAGATGCAAAGTCAAACTGAGAAAAGAGCAAAGGCACAAAGAGTTTTTAAGTAAAACAAGATTAACAGTCATTTCTGGGCTAACCAGGAAATGTGTCCGTTCTGTTTTGCTTGTTTGAAATGAGAACTAAAAAACTCCAGACCTGGGGTACACTCACAAACATTTTGCTTCCATCACAGAAGTAGTGTTTGAGGTACCTGCACAAAATTCATTTCAGACCCTGTGGTTCACTATGACTCTGTGATGCTAAGATTGAAGTAGAAGCTTTGCGTGGTCTACCACGGGAGTTGTGCTGGCTGTCAGTGGTGGATGAGCAACTGGAAATGATAATCCCAGTGCCCGTATCTTCCTCTGACAGTAAAACACTGTGTACTGCTCTCAGCATCACTGCCTTCACAGGAAATATTAATAATTAGCAAACCTGTAAGATACTTTCTTTTCATTTAAGTTTGCAAAGTTCTTTAAAACATGTAGTTGTAGCACCTTTGGAATCTCTTCCCTCACCAGCACAGGAAGCATGTTTATGGCTGCTTTCACTTGCTCACACCCCTGACAAAACTCTGTAGGTGTCTTTGAAGGATGCAGGGTTTTAAACACCTGGGGTGGGACCTTTTCCACAGATACTTGAGACCCAGAAGCGTGTACCAATGGTGTGTGGGTTTAACACCTCAAATGCTGATGGGGACATGAATTGAGGGTGGAGTGTAGCCCCAGAACTCCCTTCTGTGCAGCACCTGAGAATGGGCTCAGCTTTGTGCATAGCTGAAATTGATACTTTGCTGTGTATTGAGACAGCTGAAGTTAGCTGAGTTTCTCTGAGCAGGACAATATTTTGAATTTAAATGAATATAAATAATCTTGCATAGAGATTGCAGCTGAGGAAGCAACACACATAAATAAATTGATTAGAAAGAGAAAACAAAAATCACCTCATTTCAAACAGAACTAAGGCAGGGTAATACTGGTGCTCTGTATTTTGCACACAGGTCAGATTACTTCTAGCCATTACAGCAACCTGTTCATCCATTTAAATGGGAAGAATCACAGGATGCTGTGAGCTGATGATGATCACAGGATGCTGTGACTCTGATTCCAGAGTCACTTATGCAAGATGTAGAGATTTTAGATCAAGCCTCAAAAGGTTCTGCTAAGTCCTGAAACCTCAGTGATAGTGGCAAATATCCAGACAGCCACTTGCTTTTGTTCTAACTTGCTTTAATTAATTATTGCCTCCTTAAGCCGCTCAGGGTGAGCAGTTTGCAGTTTTAGCATTTGGAATTTGATACTGAGAGATCTAAATAATGAATTTTAAATGCTTGTATGTGTTTTCAGTTTGTTACTAGGTCCAGCACTCTGCTGCAATCATTAGTACTGTTTAAATTAAGTGTCCCTTTTAAGTAAATTCACCTTAACTTAATAATAGTCAGTCTCAAAGTGGAATAAAATATAATGGGCTCCAGAAATGTCATCAAACTGAAGACAAACTAATTTTGACCGGTTATGTAAAATGCCCATAATCATCTGTTTGTATGATTTGATTCATGCCAGTGTTCTATTATAAGATGTGCATCTTTTTTCCCGTTGGTTTGTTGACTGTAGCATGCAGTAATCCTCCAGAAGATCTCACTTAGAGGTGAGAACACATTCCTTCAGGAAAGTATCTCCCAGCAGAGCTGAAACTACTTGCTGCATGTAATTCTCTCCATCTGGACAGACTGAGTCTGTAGAGCAGAAGCATGAGTCACTGAAAAGCAGTTCAGAATGTCAAGTATTTTCTAGATTCACGGATTTGAAGTGTCTGCAGTGCCATTACCAATTACTGGGAGCATTTCAGGGTATGGTAGAAACCAGGAGGATTTTAAGCAGTGATACTGGGCCCTGTTAAGAGCTTTTCTGCCCCCTGAATAACTACATGACAGACAAGAAAGATGGGAAGAACAAGACAGAAATATTTCTCCACCACCAAAATTAGAGGCCTGCTAAATCAGGGCTCCAGAAATAAATGGAAAGCAATCCAAACAACAGGCAAAACTCTCCAGGATCAATAAAGCTGTTTGGAATGAAAATCCACAGAGGCCTCCAGCATTAGTCTATCACCAGAGTTATTAAAAGAAAGAGCTCCCACTGAGGTCGATATTGGACAATTATAACGTTACAGTTTCACCACTACCCAACAAGGGACAGGCTGCAGGGTCTGAACTGGGCAGCTGCTCATCACCGGGAAAATAAAAGCTCTATCTTCCAGAATATGCTGTTCCTAAGGAAGTGATACAGGTCAGATATGCCAGTTTTGTTACATTGTTGGGAATTCCAGTTTGGGATTCACTGAGTCTACCAGCAGAGGAGGACGAAGCCATCCCAGTCCCTATTTTAAACAAGTATTTGCATAAAGAAGAGCAGCACCCCCCAGGACCCCTCAGTGCTGCTCACTGTGTCACCTGAGCACTCTTTAGGAAGTTGACCCACAAATAAAATCTAATTTTTTTGAATGACCTTTTCACTGCACTTGACTGTGCCCTATCCTGTTTTTCCTGCAGCTTTCCGCAAGTTTATGGAGGTTTGTTGAGCATGACATAAACACTTTTAACATTCCTGAGGCATTTTCCCACCTGGTTACTGCTTTCTTCCGTCCCACAGGGCACCATTAGAAGAAGCTGGTGGACAACACCCACGCTGGATAAATTTAGCATTTCATATGTGGCAAGTGTCTTCTCTCCACCATTGTTTTCCTTCCCAACATATTTTAAGAGAGCCCTTTACTGTAAAGTTAAAAGAAAATTACCTTTAGGGGTATAAACTAAAAACCCTACCATTGTGCCAGTGTATTTCAGGACGAAAAGCAGAGTACAAACCCCCTGAGTTTCGAAGATTCTGTTTAGAGCTCCTTACATAAATAGCGATAAAGGATACGGAGAAATTGCAATGCCGCTTCATTTTCTTCCATTTCAATTCTTCCTGTTTTCTGAAGGTTGTTTCTGTGACACCAATGTAAAAAAAAAGAAAAAAAAGAAACCCAACTTCCTACTTCTAATCTGTTTTGAGTCTTTGCCCTCGTTTCTCTCTGCTTGCATCAAGTATTGACAGAAATGAGACTTTTTTGCTGAAATGCCTGGATCAATCAAAGGTACGTGAGCTAAAATTATTTCCAGACTAAAGACTTAATTATTTCCAGACTTCCACTTCTGCTCCCTGGTATTTAAGGTAGAGATCACTAAAAGCTTTTAAAAAAGGTAAAGACTCCTGGTGTAACTGAGTATATTGTGTATGTTCAGAATGTTGAAAACCTGTTTCTGTGGGGTTACAAAAATAGAGTAACTCTGTCGTGTCTCCGGGTTGTACCTGCAGACCAAGGTGGGGAATTGAGCAATTGAGTTCCGTGTCTGCTTAGAGATTGATGCTCTGTTCAGTGGTGTGTCAAAAAATTATGTGTAACTGCAGAAAATAAGTATTTACATGTTTAGTTATTGATTTGATTAATAATGGTGGGCAGTTGACAGAGCATTGCATGTGCCATGCAGAAGACAAAAATCTTTTGGTTGTGTAGTCCAAAATTATAACAGTGCTGACAAAATGAAACAAGTTTTATAAATGTATTTGGAATTCAGGAAAAAAGTCTATAAAATTGAACTTATTGGATTTAAAATGAGTTTTTTATATCAACCTCCTGCATTAAAATACTGTATACTTATGAAGTAAGACAGTTTCTGCTACAATGATTTTTTATCTGAAACTGCTCCACTTTTCAGTGTTCCAGAGACCTGCCTATGGTGTGTACCTGAAGTTAGAATTTCAAACCAGGAACAAAATAATTGTATTTAATCAAATTTTAGTGACCAGTTTTGATAGCTTAAGAAATCAATTTAGATAATTTTGGGCTGGCCAAATCCTGCATTAAGTTTCATTTATTGGAAAATTTTCCTTATCTAATTAGGATCAAGTTCTTATGCTGGTAGTTCAATGCCACAAGTTACAAACAGCTGAAAACACTGGGTGGATGCTCAGTAACAGAGCCCAGGGGATAATCGACAGAGGAAGTTCTACTTTAGGCAAGGACTACCCTGAATCAGCCTTGGGGCAGAATTTGTTTCAGATAAGCTATTTTTGTCAAAGTACAAAGAAATACAGTGGCCTTTTTTTGTATATAAATAACAGATGTGAAAAGTCTGATGGTATTTGCCCCAGTAGAATAGAAGTCATGGCAGTTTCACTAAGAAAGTACTTTTTCTTGCTGTGAAAAGCAGCAAACCACCACACCTGGTAGAGATGTGTTATTACATTCTTAAAAGTACATTAAGTATCACCATTAGTTTACTTGTTGAGCTTTATTTAAAACTTTCCTTTAAATTTTCTGTCACCACTTAGGTATTTTCTTTGTAGAGCATTACAGAACACTGAAATGAGTCTCAGGCTGTGTTTTGGGCCCCAGAAACTTAACAGCATTAAGTGAAATTACACAGAGCGTCTGGTACTTGGGAACCACAGGATTCATATGAAAAACATCTGTCTGTGGTGGCCTTGCAGGGCCCATCAGCTCTGCATGGCCAGGAGGAAATCAGAGAGAGAGAAAGAGTTTGTGACACCAGAGCAGGCTGGTGGGGGAAGTGTAAAATATGTGGAAGTGTATTTGCACACTTCTCTCTGGGGGAGAGAGGGGAGCAAAGATAGTGTCTGATGTGGTACTTGTTAGATCCTCTACCTACTGGGTATTTAGGTTTCACTTTTCTTCTTGGAGTGTGTTCTCTGCAGCATGTTTTTTTTCCCCCCCAACTTTTTTTTTTTAATATTTTGGAAAAACTACGGCATACTTAGTTTGTATCGTTGTCTCGTGTCTTATCCCTTATGTTATGCTGTGCTTAAATTCAAAAGTGACTGTATAACTTAGGAACCATCTTAAATGGACTTGAAATGTTGATAACATCACTTTGCAAATTAGAGAATTCCACTTTTATTCTGTAGCAGTAACCACTCTGCACAACATGGATAATAACTTACTTTCTTTAACAAGCCATATTCTTTTAACATTCTTTCATCATCATAGTCACTACCTATAACAAAAAGCCACTTAAGTGATTATTCCACATAGAAATGTCAGAAGTGCATAAGAAAAGTCCATGCTTGATAACTGAGCTTGATTTATAATGTTATGAGAAAGAAAAAAAGGCAAAATCTAACACTGTGCTGTGCACAGATCAGTTCAGTTAACAGGTTGTTTCCTTGGATGGAACCAGTACAAATTTCAAATCACATTTTGAAGTAATTCTTTTACTGTTTCCCAGTAATGATAACCTATTAAAATGATCCAAGGAAGTTACAGAAACACCACTAGAGATTATGCAGTAAAGCAACAAATCGCAGATTTCAAATTGAGCCACTGATTATGTTATTCCAAATGGGTTTTTTATGGCTGTTTGCACAAGAACAACCCATTATTCATAGCAGCCAGTGGATACAGTGAGCATAACTGAGCAAGAATCAAATAAACTTTCACAGATCACCTGATTTTCATCCAAACTGTAATTACAAGGGGTTATGCTCGTGTCCCTATCAGCTCTTCCAAAGAAAATTTTCAACATGCTTGTTTTGTTTTTAAGAGAGAAAAAAAGACAATACAAATTTCTGCTGAAATAAGAAGCAGTCTGGACCAGCACCAACCCTGCATATATTAGGACCGATTTCAAAAGAACAGATTCACTTTTTTCAAAAACTGTGTCTAGAAGATGTTTTCATCTGGCATCGAAAGCATCTGAAAACAAGCAGTACACTATAATATCTCCATTAATTAGACCAAATTAATTTGGGCTACACAAAAGCCAGCTTTAATTTATCACACTATTTTCCTGTGATACCATCTTTTCTACTTTACACATATTTATGCAAATCTGACTTGTAGAACAGAACACGACTTTCATTTTGTTCACGTATTTTCGTTTTATACCCCTTGTTGCAATGTGTTTGGCCTTAGCTCCCTTAAACTGGGTAAGCTCAGATAAAATGCAGGCATGTTTAATGTCCTGTGTTTGGAACCGGTTGCCCAAAGAAACTGTGCAGTTTTTATCCCCAGAGGTTTTCAAAACTGGTAACACCCTGACAGCCTCATCTGACCTCAGTGCTGACTCTGCTTTGAGCAGGTATTTGGACTAGAGATATCCTGATGTCCCTTCTAACTTCAGCTGTTCTGTGTTTCTGCATTAAAAAGTGTTAATATTAATTAAATTTAAAAACATGATACAAATATGTGATGGGAACATGGTTCCAGAAAAATAAATTGTATTATTTTTGGTGTGCTTAGAGCCTCCATTTTCAAATCTGAAACTCAGATTTGTTTCTAGTGCTTTGGGTACTTACTGTAGGTTGTAAGAGTGGTTTTAAATGCAGTGTTCAGTGTTCTTTACACTGTACTGAACTTTAACTCCTAGATGAGAAATGAAAGATGAATCAATTTAATTGGGAAAGGAAGTAATTATTGTCTGTTTAATGCCTGCATGTAATATTTGTGATATTCTTAGTTGCTAATTTTACCAGTCCGGCAGTGGGAAGTGTGTATTTTGTTTGCTGCCTGCAGATTCCTGCTTGTTTTGTGTCCCCTCCTGGCAGATCCATGAGCACATGGCAGCCGGCCCCTGGAATGGAGGCCCAGGACGTGCCGGGTGCGGCGGCCGCTCCAGCAGATCCCGTCCCGGGCCCTTCCCTGCGGCCCTCGCGGGGCTCCTCAGACCCTGCCCGGGGGCAGGCCCTGCCCCAGCCCCTGTACCTCAAAGCCCTGACCATCCCGCTGTTCCAGCCCGTCCAGCCAGGATGCTTCCAGCCACACGGGCCCTTGGTGACCGGCAGGAGCTGTGTCCACCTCGACGGCGGCAACATTCCCCTCATCCTCAACCCGCTCGTTCCTCCGGAAGGCATGGAGCAGCCTCAGCCGGTTTTCCAGAAACAGCTTGGGCAAAGCCTAACACTGAGCATAGTCAGGACTTTACCAGTTTTATCATCACCAACTTCTTGTGTAAATGCATCTATTGGAAGCCCGGGAAAATCAAAAAAATCTGGGAAATACATCTGCAAACACTGTGGACGAGATTGTTTGAAGCCAAGTGTCCTTGAGAAACACATTCGCTCTCACACGGGAGAGAGGCCCTTTCCGTGCACCACTTGTGGCATTGCATTTAAAACTCAGAGCAACTTGTACAAACACAGGAGAACCCAAACACACGTCAACAACACCAGGCTGCCCTCAGACTCTGACATCAGTGGGGGATCAGAGCAAAGTGAGAGATCAGCAGAGAGGACCACCTCTCCCCAAGGCAGCAAAGCACTGAGCAGCACCAGTGAAGACCAGGGGACACACATCAAACAACCCAATTCAGAGACCGGTGCAGCAGCAGACACTAAGAAACCTCATGAGCTCTCACTGCCAGCGACAAGCTCTTCATCAGCTGCTTCAGAAAATCAAGAAACAATGAATCAATCCTTCAGTTCAAAGGCTAATCAGGGGGTTCCTGAAAGAGAACCTCAAAGTTTATCATCTCCAGGAGCTTTGCCAAATGGTCCGTGTCTGAGAAAAAAGATGCAAGAGCAAAGAACTCCGACTGCCAATAAGCACATTCAGCTGCAAAGGCAGCAAGCAACCTCTTCAGAGAAACAGTGGGATTACAAGCCCCTGGACTGCAAGCTGAAGAAGTGTGAGAGCACTGACTCGGGGTATCTGTCACGCTCTGACAGCACAGAACAGCAGATGACATCATCCAGCCCCTTCCACAGTCTCTACGAGCACAGCACGGAACTGGAAAATGAAACTGCCTTCAGCAGCCCAAGGTGTGCCTCCGGAAGCACTGCAAAGCCAGAGGCAGCTGACAAAGCTACAGCCTCGATGCTAGAGAAAAAGAGGCTGGAAGAACACATTTCAAAGCTTATTTCTCACAACAAAAGTGTGGTGGATGATACCCAGTTAGACAATGTCAGGCCCAGAAAAACTGTCCTTTCTAAACAGGGAAGCATTGACCTGCCAATGCCTTACACATACAAAGACTCTTTCCATTTTGATATCAGAACTTGCGATGTAAATAGGAAAAAGAATCTTTCTCTTTGTTCAGCAAAATCTACCTTTGCACCCCTGGAGAAATGCAAGCCAGTGTTTTTCCATTCAGTTCCCACCCAGTTCTCCACAACAATCGACACTGTGCCTGTTACTCGAAGCAACTCCTTGCCTGTTGTGGAGGGAGCAAGGATCGTACACGACAAACCAGGTTGCTCAAAACCACTTTCTCTTACTAAGCAGTCTGCAAACACAGGCACTGCTGGTTTGCTGCCTAGCAACGACCTTGCTGCAAATTCAGTGGATTTGCCTAATAGCCATCCCCGAGCCTTAGTCAGACAAACAGCAGTGGATGATTTGCCCCTAAGTAACGTGGCTGATCACCCTTCTCTGTCAGAGGAGTTGAAAGGGACTAAAAAGCTTGGGGCCAGAGAAGTAATCAGTGCTAAAAATAAGAAACACAATCAAAGGAAGCTGAAGATGTTCTCTCAAGAAAAATGGCAAATGTATGGAGACGAAACGTTTAAGAAAATCTACCAAAAAATGAAAAGCAGTCAAAATGCCAAGAAAATTAAACAAAGAGAGAATAAGATTACAGATATTACAAGCTTGATTCCTAATTCAAGGGAATCAGCCAGCAGCACTGAAATTACTGAGGAAAGAGATAGCAGGAGCTCTGCAAGTGACAGTCCTTCCTCCCTTGTGACAGCAGCTTCAGCCACGGGTAAATCAGGAACTTGTACTGATGGTAATCATGTTCTGCAGAATGTGTCCTCTGAGGAAACTGCAGACAGAGTGTCCTACCTAATGGAGACATCACATTCCATAACTGCTGGAGCTGTAACCAGCCAAACGTCCCGAGAGCTCAGTGGCAGTGACACGGAGAAATGCACAGCTGGCAGCACTCTGCTGGCTCCAAGCAGTGGTGAGCTCAGGCTTCAAAATCCTGAGTGTCAGCTGAGCAGCCACGGAAGGAATGATGACTGCTTGCCAGTACAGAGTAGCAACTGGGAGAAACCAAGCCCTGGGAAAGAATCCAGTGCATTTGAATTAGACTGTAAAAGCACTTCACACAATTATGGGAACCATCACGGGACTAAGGAAGGTGGCCAGCATGGCCTGACGCCCCTGTGGGTCCATTGCAACAACAGAGAAACGGCAGGGAAATCCCAGACTTTGCCATCAGAAAGGAAAAAGCTGAAATTTGAAGTAGAGAAGACACAAAATGTGATTTCAGTGTCCTGCCCTAGTCCCAGTAGGAAAAGCACTGCAGTAAGTGAAGCAGAGAGAGTCCGTTGTTCTGGCACTCAGTGTCTTCTGGCAGCTTCAGTGAAATTCTCCAGTAAAGCAGAGGAGCAAAAATCAAGCACAGGAATTAATGAAGCCACTGGAGGTACTGAGAATGGGGAATATAGGAAAACAATCAAACTTCCCACAAAAGCTCTTACTTACAGTGACATTAACCTTCTTTCACATCCTGCAGGTATCTCAAAAGCTTCACTGGTGGGATTTTTAGGGTCTGAATTAAGGGGAAGTGATTCCAACTCTTTTGCCTTGCACAATGCAACAGATGGAGATGACAAAACACATGTAAAAACAGGAGCAAAAGTGCCACTTCTCAATGACAATGCTGTGGATGTGTCTTCTCAAACTCATCATCTGCAATCTGATAATTTAAGTCCAGTCCCACAACAAAATGCCTTTTCTCCGAAATATATCCTTACATTGCCACAAGACAAGAGAACTTCAGATCTGTCCCCTTTGCTTAGATCTGAACAGGAGATGACAGCTTGCAGACCTCTGACAGACAACTTAACCACCCCCTCCTGCTCTTGCAGCACATCCCTCCGTTCTCATTCCAGTGATGTGGTTTGGTCCCCTTTAAAATCTGAAGTGAGACAAAAGGCTGGCAAAGGAGAAATTCAATGGAATCTTCACACAAACTGGAAAACTCCAGGATTCTGTTCATCAGTCAGCTCAGAAACCACAAATATCTTAACCACAGCAGAGACCACCTTTTGTAACCAAAACTTCAGGCAGCAGGATATTGCAAGAGAGGATGGGAAAAACAAACAGAATAAAAATAAATTAAATTATCAGAGGCAAACAGAAGAGAAGTGGATGAGTAAAAGTGTTTGCTCTACACAGGCTCCGAAGAAGAAAATATGCTTTACTTCTGTGTATACAAGTGGCTTTTTCATATCTGCTGACATCAAAAACGAGAGAAAGGCCTTACATCACCTTTGCTCAGGAAGTGACTCTTTGATAAAGACATCAGTTTCTAGCAAGGGTGCAGAGCCAGCAATCCTGGGATGGGACAGAGCGGGAAGTCCACGCATCCTTAAGGACATCTCACCACCGCTGCAGGATCCGCAGCATTCCCAGAGCTCACGAGACAGCCCCACTTATTTTTGCCATTCTTTTGGCACTTTCTATTGCCACACTCTCAGCACTCACTGTAAAGAATTCCCAGTGCTGCCGCACAATAACAGGACTTGCTACTCTGGCACTTCTCCAGTACCAGGCTCCAAGAGCACCTTCCCATCCCTCAGTGCTGAGCCCCGGCTGACCTGGTGCTGTTTGAGCAGGAGCCTCCCTCTGCCCTCGGAGCAGAGTGGGAATGCAGCTTCTGCCCATCTCTCCTTGCACACCTGTGACAAGGAACCCAGCAGGGAATGCACCCTGTCAAAATACGACATTTCCATTTTCAAAATGAGAAATATTAGCAAGAATGTGGCATATGGCTTAACAAACACCAGTCTAAAAACGTTGGTTTCATCCTTTTCTAAAGGACACCAGATGCAGGAGGTAATATTAATAATCCTTTTTGCTTTCTCATGAGGGTGTTACTGGCTGACAGCCCACCCCCGCCCTCTTATTAGATAAATGAAATCATTATTAGAAGTGTATTTATGGTCATTTACAGGCATTTGCTGATACAGAATTTACAATTTATGTTTTTATAAGTCTCATATTCATTTGATACATTAGAAAGATACACTTCTGTGTAAGTATATAAGTTTCTTTCACTTGACCATTTCAGAATGCTGATAGTGAGAAGAGTGACTTTCTATTTCTTGATTTTTTTTTCCCTTTATGGGGATGTTTTATATTTTTCTCTAATAGCATCTGTATTTCATTGTTTTCATTCTAAATGAATATTTGACTTAGAGTAGGACTTAAATACAGAGTTGTGGTACTTAACTTCTATTCTGTGCAGTGCTATTTAAAAAGTGCACAGATTTCCAACCTCACAGTCAATGTAATTCACAGATTTCATGTACTTCATTTTCCCCCAATATTCTCAACAGTTAAGCTCAGCAGTTCCTGGTGGTTCTTTCAAAAATATTTCAGAGCAAAAGAAGAAAACAGGAGCTTGCAAAAAGGAAAAACTCTCAACAAATAAACTCAAGAGGAGCCACAAACAGAAAAGGATTAAAGTTACCCCTAAATGGTAAGGAGTATGGCTTTCAGGTTCACTAGGTATAGGCATAATTTTGCTGTAACGAGTGTAAAAACTCCACAGAAAATAAAAAGTCATCCCCAAAATTCAACCTTGTTAAAACTGGGGAAAAAAGGATAAATCTCTCAGAAAGAGCTGTTCTTATACCACAGCAGTGCCCCAAAGGTAAACTATAAAAATATCAATATATTGTTTACTATTAGGAACAGACTTTTCTAAGCAAACCAGACATATGCCACAGAAAGATAATGCCTGGTCAGTTGAGTCTCACTGTGATCTAGAAATTATTCTTATCTGTCAAAATTGTCAGCATTTACTTTTGTTTGAAGGGAACCAAAATGCTTCTGGTTTTAATCCCATCACAGCTCAGAGCAGTGTGCAAGGCCCTTTGTCCTTGGAAGATCCATATCCTGAACTGGTATTCACAAGAGAAGGCAGAAGAATAAATATCAAGTTAAACACAAACTAACAGAACCATCTGTAGTTCAAAGGATCATTTGGTTTAAATAAAAAAGCAGGAAGAATTTGAGCATAAACCTATCAAGGGCACATTGTCTCAATCAGTACAGCTCCCCCCTCCCTGTTCAGTGGGAATTCGTATCAGTGGAACATTTACCCTCTAATATTTCAGGGGTGTGGGGCAGCAGGATGTCTGATGAATCGCTTCATTAAGAAACATATATTGTGTGCATATATCCCTCTTACTCTATTTCATGACCAAAATCAGACAGAGTGACTCCCTTGAGGACAAATCAGTGTCAGTCACTTAATCACCATGTCTAGTTCAGCAAATAGCACTGCAATTTTGAAGGGTCATAAGAACAGAAACAGAAGACTCAGGTCTGTGTCACCCAGCCTAGTGACATTCGTCTAGGACTTTTTTCTGGTTTGATTTTTGGGTGTTGTTTTGTTGTTGTGGTTTTTTTCCTGCTGGTCTCAGAATTTATTTGTATCAAGTTTATTTATATCAAATAAGTGCAGGGATTCAATTAAGTACAGTGTCCTGAAAGCTCAGGTCATGCCTATTAGTAGGTAACTGGCCCAACTGGTAACCACCAAGTGTAATTTAATTTTCTAATTCATCAAACACCTGAATAAGTGCATCCTTTTAGATTTACACCTTGCTCTGTGGATAGTGACAGTCTATTGATTTAGGGGTGGGACCTTCCAATGTACTTTAGTTTCACTCATTCAGAGTTACTGAATGATGGAGCCAGAGTAATAAATAAAGCAGAGTTTGATTATTCAGTGTGGGTTTTCTAAATAACTGAAATCCTTACGTTGTTCCTTAGTGATGATGAATAGGTAGCACTCGAAGTGAAAAAGAAAAAAACCCAACAACCACACAGCCTCAGGTGATTCCTGTCTTTGTGAAGTATATTGTTTTAAAATTCCAGATGCAGGAAAAAGGATCTGTATTTCCTTAATCCTTTTCTCTTAGAAAATCAAGGATTTACTGAATCCTACAGAGAAAAAAAGATAATAAATTAATTGTGGGTCTCTTCCCTAAAATCCTGATTTTTTTTGAGTTGACATAAACAAGCATCTCCCTCACAGTAACAAATTGCTGTTAGACTTTAATGCAGCTGACGAGGTGGTGTGATTCTCCTCTGGCTGCTTTTACATCTCCTGTATTTGTTTATCCCCTCAATGCCCCTGGCACTGCAGGTACAGAGGGAGGCACATCCATGGATTTGCTCAGCTGAAAATGAACCGGCTGAGCAAGAGGCCCTGTTTTCCCAACAGAGCACTGGATGCTTTGAGAAAGGGCTGCTCGTCCCAACCCCCCAGGTTTAATAAGCGTAAGAAGTGCCATCCTCCTCAATCCAAGATGCAAGGTAAGTATTTTGAATATTTGTGTTAAAATTGATGTTATTTCATTGATCTGATGAGAAATGTTGTAAGTTCGAGCATGTGGGGGGAATAAAAATTAAAGTCAAAATCTCCTCAACCTCTTTTCAATAGAAAATTATCTACACCAGCAAAAAGACACATCATATTCCACCTCAGACAAACAACTTTGCAGAAGGAAAAAAGAAGCAAAGAATAACTCAGGAATATCTTCCCAGTCTGAAAGCCTAAACCATGTTAAACAAAAAGACAAAATGGATAAAAAAGTAGGTATTGTACCTTAATTCTTGTATTATTTTTTATTAACAGAAAAAAAAATTGTTAATTAAAACTCAAATTATATTCAGCTGTTTTAAAGTTGATGTTGAAACTATTTTGTATCACAGATTTTTTTAAAAATATCGAAAAATGTATTAAAAGTGTTTTTGGTGGTTAAAATAAAATGAAAACTTACCGATGTTAGAATTAGCTAAAATAACAATTAAATTTGCATCAGTTGGATGAAATTGCTCTGGACTGAAAACTTTATGTGTAAATTTTTTCCCCTCCTAATTCCTACAGGACATTTCTGGGCAAATCAGGAGACACCCAAGAACAAGCGCCTCTGTCCAGAACATTACAGCTCCTCTGGAAATAGCTGTGACAGCTCATTCCTTTTCCTCCACAGCTGACACGTCCCTGCAGGAATTCAGCAGGGACGTGGCCATTTGCTGCTGGGTGACACAGCCCCTCGTGCTCCAGCCATCCCTGCCTAGTGAATCCCGGCCAAGCCTTCGGAGCGACCCTGTGGCAGCTTCCTTTGGGTCTTGCCCTCCTGAGTTTACAAACACAGGCACAGGTGACCAACCTGACAGCACAAATCCAGAGGCTGCTGCTCCTCTTTCCTTACGTCCAGGAGCAAGCCAGGAAAACAAACTGAGGGTAGAGTCAGAGAGCCAAATATTTGGAGTGTCAGACACGGTGATCCAGGCCTCCAGAAGGGAGAAACCTCCAACTGAAGAAAATGCACGTTCACCTCCAAAAGAAAACTCAGCTCCCAGTTCCCAGCCAGGATGTTCACATTTGTTTGGAACACAAGCACAGTCTCTTCCTGAGTCAGTCACGAGGGCTCAGCTACCCAGCAGAGAACACTCAGAGAGGGCAAATTTATCTCAGCATCTCCTGGACCTGCACGGAAGCGCCGACAAGAAGAGATCCCACCTGCAGCCCAATCCCTGTGGAAGGCCACATGGAACAGATACTGCTACCTTTAAAAAGCCCCCAATTACTCTCAGAGCCCCTGAGTTCAAGAGTTTCTCAGCAACACCCCCGAAGACATATAAAAAGAGAGGTTTAGAGATGATGAGGAAACAAACGCAGGTGGAGTATGATGACACGAGCAGTGATGATGAGGACAGGCTGGTTATAGAAATATAGCAACAGGCTGCTGCCAGGGGCTTGTGTGCCAGCCTGTTACAGCAGGAAATGCCAGGGATCTTTGAACCATAGTTCTGAAACACCTTAACATCAGCAAAGCCATTCCTCTGTGCCAGAGGCAACATCCTCTTTGGAAGAGCCCTTCCTTTCAAGGACTCAAGCTTTTTTTAAAAACGCTCATTTGAGGCTGGCATCGCACATTTAAATGCAAGAGGTAACCCTGTGTTCCTGACAGGTTTCCAGCATTGTTACGTTCCTGCCAGCCTCAGAATTCCCACAAGTGCTGGCTGCCAGTGGGTTACTCCAAGCCCGCAGTGGATTGGGTTACTTCAACAATACAACGGCAGCAGCTTCCTCAGTTCCTCAGCTCAGATTTCCTGGAAGGGTACGGATGTGTTCCCTTCTCTATATTCCTCTTTTCTGGTAGTCACTGCCTCTGTACTGGGAGTGACACACTGGCATTAAAGGGAAGATCTGTTCCCTAAGTGTCTGTGATACTGGAAGAGTCTGGAAAAATGCTGATCTTTTTCCATGTTGCACAAATGTCAATGCTTCTGTGTGAGAAATGACACAAGCATGCTTTGCTTTGTGTTTTGTGCCTTTTATGCCAAGATCTACTCAAATATTCTTGATTTCTAGGTGGAGAATATGGGTGTTAACTATTGGTATTTCCTTGTGGTAAAATTTCTGACAAGGATTTTCTCATTATATTTGTCACATTGTGCTCCAACTGATGTCATCTGGAATGTTTCATTTTTATTGTAATTTTAACTGCAATGATGCCGTTTTATGGAGGGTAAAGAAGCTATATGGCATAGCTTGTTTTCTTTTTTTACCAACAAGTTTTGTGCTACAAACCCGGAAGTTTACTGGTTTCTATGTGAATAAATAATTAGATATTTCAATTTGACCAAATGTATTCACTTGTTTGATTACACTGATGAACACCGAAAACATTCCACTTCTATATTATAGTCAAATTCTAGACTTATATTTCTCCGGTTCTTGTGTTGTGATTCACACATAGGGATTAATGGATTAACCTACACAGGACATTTGGAGTCACTTTTTAGTCATGCACACGTAAAAGATTAAACAGCTCATACAAAGAAACCCAGTACAAATTATCTGAGAAAAATAAATGTCTATGTGTAAAAAATGCCCAAACAGCTCAGAGGGATAAACCATGTGCCAAGTCCTGTGCAATTCCTGTGTATCTGGATGTCCTACAAACATTACAAGACTTCAGGTCATCAAAACAGAGCTTCACATTTATCCTTTATCTTGCTCTGTTCAGTATTTGTGCTTCAAGACAAACTGGTGGGATGCTGGAGTGTTGAGGTGAATTCCAGGTGTAATGAATTTAAATAGTGTGAATTCAAAGAAGTACACAAATAGAATTTTGGGAGAAAAAGAGGAAAAGAAGAGGGATGAGGAGGAACCATCAATACTGACACAATACTGAAACATTCAGAGTTCTGGAGCTTTTTTTTTCCTGATGGAATCACTCACATCTATAGCTGGATTCTGAATTTGCGGAGAAAGCAAAAGAAGAAGAAACACAAAGCTTATAGAGATTCCCAGATCCCAGTGTTCCCAGTAGTGCTCTTGGCCAAGCACCTTTAAAAAGCACAGTACAAAAACCATTGCACCAAACCACACCAGCACCTCCACAGCAACAATTTTCACTTCTTGCTTGTGCAAGAGCTAATTATTATAATACATGGACATGGAAGGAATAGTCTATATAAGTTTTTCTGCGTAATGTTTGTGGCTAAATGATGAATTTTAAAATGGAATTTCTAGATCAGTAATTTAGAAATATTCTAATGACAGAAGTGCTGTGCAAAGAAACTTTTATCCTATATTTTAGAGTATGAAATATAGAAATTTCTTTGTCATTCTGCATCTGTAGCTGGAAGAAAAATGGGACAAATTAGCTGAGAAAGTAAATTTTAAACTCCATTTCCTGACAGAAGTTATCCTTGACATTTTAGCTCCCTATCCTGTATAACAATTTGACCTAACATTAGTTCTTTAAAAGTGCCGATAGCTCTGTGGTGGCATTTTAACAGGATCACTGCAGAAGGCAGTGACTCCAGCACAAATCCTCTTAGCCGTAACAGGCCTTGGAGAAGTCAGGTCTGAGTCAGGTCAGTGTGTGAGGACTGGGAGAAATGGTCTTGGTCTAAGTTAGGGAATTCAGGGAGTTTGCACATCCAAATCCAACCGGCTGTATGGAAAGCTGTATTCCAGCTTTCCAGAACACACTGTACTCACAAAAAAGACTAAACAGGCAAACTCTTCTGTACCTGCTGTGTAAAACTCAGCACAAGAATCAGCTACTCATGTGTTTTATTCACTCCCAAGTAGCTGAACATAAAAACCACAGGAGGGCACCAGGCACAGAGGGAAAAAATCGTGTTTCCTTCTCCAAAGCTAGCAGCAGTTCTGATGGATCATCTCTTTGCTATAAGCAAAGCTGAAATTCCTTTCCACATGAATGCATCTCATCAACTTTATCCTCCTTCCAGTGAAGGAAGCAAATTAATAAGGAATGCTGACTAATACAGACTAATAAGGTCTATATTCAACACTTATATCTACCCAGGCAGATGTCAATTAATGGGTGTTTCAGATTTTGCCTCTTTGGATAGGAACACATTATTTCTTATTGTTTCGGACTTTTCTAGTAGATCTTATTAATTATTGATTCTTCACTTTTCTGCCAACAGAAAAGAGTTGGCAAACCCCAACTCTTACACAAAGGTGGGTGAGAGAGGTGTGAACCAACCAGAACAAGCCTGAGATCCCTGGCAAATACAAAGATACACCTTGAATAAAAGGTCTGGCTTAGAGCTGCTGGAATTGGCTCTGTAGGGGAAACTTCCCGCAGCTCCTCACAGACGCCACCCCTGCAGCCCCCCACTACCGAAACCTTGCCACACAAACCCAACACAGCATCATGTTATTTCGGGCTGGAACAGATTTTCTTTCCAGCCCTATTTTTACTCATAAAATCTTTTTTGCCAACGGCTTCCCCAAAACACAACGCCTAAAATATTTAGTGCTTCCATATATGCCCTGCTGACACACCTAAACACACACCTAAATATGGTTTTGTAGCCTGCCTAGGTTTTATTTGTACAACCAGATTTGTTCTCATTCATCAGTGTTTATATTGTAATAGTTTTCCTGTAGTTAAGTAGCTTTGTTAAACCATTAATTTTACCTTAAGGATCTGTGTGGAATTATGGCCACAGATTAAGACTTCTGGCCTGTATTTTTCATTTACCATCAGCATTCCACAAGAGTCACACGGATGAAAGGGTCAATAGTGGGTTTTTTTTAGACTTTAAAATACTGTGAGATTTTAACAGCTGATTTAAAGTGTCCTGGTGGAACTGGATAAATGTCACGTAGAAGTACTTAGAGGCTGTGTCTTCCAGGGAGCTGTAATGTTACCACAGTTTGGTTATAAGCCATCCCCTTAAGTACTTAAACATAAAAAAGTGGTTTTCTTTCTCACAGTCAAAGTACCTATTGACTACTCATGACAACTGCCTGAATATGTTCTGCGTTTATGTAATGCTTGGGTTTAGAGGAGCTGCAAGAGTTAAACAAGGGATGGACTCACTTGAACAAATTTGTGGGTGACTGCTTTGCAAAGTAGTCAAAGGGGATTCTTGTGCCATGGCTGTGTAGAGGATTTTAGCTTTAAAACCTCCACTCTAAAAGTTTCATTATCAGTCCCTAAAAATTGTTAGGGTTCAAAACCCAACGCTAAACAAGCTGATTCTAATAGAGTCAATTCATTAATCTATAAACCATTTTTTACGCATCACAAGGATTGTGCACATGTATCTGTAGCATGTTTTTCATCCACTGATTGACAAAACAAGCAATGCTGAGTACAACACCAGGAGCATGTTCGTAATCCAGGCAGGACTGGAAGTGTTTCAGAGTGAGTTAGTTGGGATATATTAGACTCTGATCCTTTTCAAAGATTCTTATGCCATTAACAAAAGGAGGGATTGGATGAGAGCCATGGGAGCTGTTTCATAACCTCCTGTGGTCTTGTTTTCCAGCTGACTTTGATGGCCACTCAGGTTCTGCTGCTGAGGTCAGACATTCTGGACCAGAACAGACAGTTAAGCCTCAATGGAGTCAGGCTTCAATTACACTTTCTGAATTACACTTAACCTCTGCAAAGCAAAGCCTCTTACACATTACAGAGGTATTCACAGGGCAAAATTTAGGTCACATCAACAGCCCTCCCCACTCTTTTTACACTGATAAAGCTATAATCAGTGTTTGTATCTAAAAACCTATGATTTATCATTCTGTATTATACATATCACATTCAGCTTTTTCTTGAAAACATCCTTGTTTCATTGCCCATGCCCAAATTAAACATTCTGTCTCAAACACACAGCTGGGAGTATGACAGGATCACTCAGCTGAGCTGCTGTCCTTTCTCTTTTGTAAAAAGAAGCCGTTACAGAGATTTCCTCCTCTCCATCAAAATGGTTAATACAAAAAAAAAAAAAAAAGAACAAAATTGATTTCCGTAACATGCTTTGGCAGCAACTGAGGTGAGAAACTAAATGGGGAAAAGGGAGCCAGGGTTGTTCCCACCTGTGTTAGGAAACCACAGTCTGAGAAGAGCAATACTTCACTGGGAAGCTGAGCCAGGACTATAACAGTTACCTCAAATCTCCTAACTTGTACGTACAAATGCAATTATGAGATTGGCACAAGCAGCAATACAGAGAGTTCTGTGCACATACACGTTTGTGTGTTGGCTGGGAGGAGGAATAGGTAAAATTACACTCCTTAAAAAGTAATTCGACCACTAGCTCCACAATGGCTCTTATTGCTCCCGTTGCTCACAGGGAATCATTTGCATTGAGCTCCTCAAACAGAAGACACAAAAACCCATCACAGCCTCTGCAGCCACGAGTGCTTGGTATTCCAGCTCATCCCACTTATGAAAAAGTTTTGTATAACTTCGTTGATTCTAGTTATGAGTTATGTTAGCTCCAAAAAGAGCAAATATTGAAAAGGGAAATGATACAAAGATCTCAGACCTCAAATCACTGGTTGTCCAGAAGCAAGAAAGTAAATGTAACAAAGTAAAGCATAAAAAAACTGCCTCATCCTGCCCAGTATTATAAGGTTTAAGAGATTATATGAAAAAGGATGCACAAACTTTGATTTAAAAATAAGAACAAAAGCAAAATGGTCATTATTACATGTTTGATATGAAAAACACCAAACCTTTTTTTATTTGTACCAGATGTGGATAGGCAGATGTGAACTGTTGGACAATATTTGCAGAAGTGGAATTAGGGAAATATCCATAATTAATAGCATGCCTGTGGAAACATGTTCTGTGCTTCAAAAGGAATTCAGGTGGTATTAGAACTGGAAGAACCTCCTTACCCTGAAGATATTGACAAATTTGAAGAAATTCCAAGCAGTGAAAAAAATCCTGATTGGAGAAACAGATTACTTGTGCAGAAACATTAAAGGAACCAACGTTCTGCTCTCAATTACACCAATGTCGTCCAGTTAAATTCAGTGGCAATGTACCAATAGAACCAGGAGAAAAGCTTGACTGAAACATATGATATGAAGGATTTGCTTAGAAATGCTCAGAGGAAGAATTCCCTTTAGGAAGGAAAGGAATTGGTAAAACATTTTGGGGAAACAATAGGTCCTGTAAGATTTAAAGTGCAAAGAAGGAAAATACAGCCAGAGAATGTTCCACTGCAGTAACATCTCCTAAATACCTCCTCTGGGATATTTAACAGAAGTCAGAACATGGCAACTCACTGCACAGAACAATTACACACAGGAGGTCGCCAGAGAAAGCCATCAGGCAGTTCTTCCCCTGGATATCCCTGTCATTCATGGAATCCACACAATGCGTATGTTCATCTCTTCAATGCCTACATCCACTGCTTCTCTCCATCCTAATTCACACAGTAGTGACTAATGCATCATGAAATTCATCCATGCTGAATCAGTTACTAAAATGTGAATGCATTGCCTTTGTGCTCTGTCTACCAGATGTTCCCTTTTGTGTTCTTCAAGAACACATTGTGTAAGAGGAGCTCCTCTAGCCAAAACACCCTCACCATTCTTGCTTTAATTACAATGATACTGCAAAAAATGGGGCCAGAAAGAGAGAAATCTTACCCCTTATCCTTGCCTCCTGGACGACAGGATCAAGAGAGAGTTTGTAAGATAGACCTGACAATACATATATAGAACCAGGGAATCACAGAACCCTTAAGGTTGGAAAAGACCTCTAAGATCATCAAGTCTAACCATCAACCCAGTACCACCACCTTGTTCACCACTAAATCACATCCTCAAGTGCCATATCCACACATTTTTTGCACATTTCCAGCAATGGTGACTCCACTACTCTCCTGGACAGTCTGTTCAACAACTTGTCAAGCCTGACAACCTTTTCAGTGCAGAAATTTTTCCTAAGCTCCCATCTTAACTTCCCCTGGTGCAACTTGAGGCCATTTGCTCTTGTCCTGTCATTCGTTACCTGGGAAAAGAGACCAAGCCCCAGCTCACTGCCCCCTCCTGTCAGGGAGTCGTGGAGAGCCAGAAGATCCCCCTTGAGCCTCCTTTTCTCTAGGCTGAGACCCTTTTCCAGCTCCCTCAGCCGCTCCTGGTAGATAAGTTTACCAGTTGCTGGTCACAGTGTGGATTTATCTGCTCTCAGAGTTGGTGTCCTTCTTCTTAAAGTTGCGTCATGCAACACCTTCCCTGCCGTGCATGTTCCCCGGTGCGCTGTTTATCCCGTGGGAAGGGGCTAAGGGTTCCTGTCGCTGTACTTTGTAACGCAGGCACGCGGTGTGACCGAAGTGCTGCTCCTGGAGCCCGCACCCGGCCGTGCCGGCAGCCCCGGACAGCGGGAGCCACCTGCGGGAAACCATCAACAATTACAGCTCTAACCTGTCCCCGGAGCCAGCCTGGGGAGGGGACACCTTCCCACACCTTTCCTCCTCTGCCACGTTATTAGAGTGGCCTTTGAGAATTCTGAAAATTTTGGATATGCCATGGATGCTAAAACCAGCACGGTCCTATTGCTGGGCAGCAGCACGCGGCTGAATGTGCTCCAGGTCTTGTTTAGGGTTAAACAACGATTTAAGAACCGCCAATTGCTCCTGTTCTGGACACGCTGGACCTTTAATATGAACTGGAGTGGTGTCACAAGTGACACTCCTCATGCACCTTCTTCAACCCCTTTGGCAGTGGAGGGCAGGTCACAGTTTGCTTTCCCTTGGATGGGCGTGCGGTGCACCTGGAACCGACTGTCCCGGGGTGGGAACACAGCCTGCCATGGACTTCCTAGAGGGAAGCTCCAGAGCACCTGCAGCGCATTGGTGGCACTGTCTGCGGGGTAACAGAGCGTGTCTTAGTCTGCAGCAAGGCACACATCCCACGCCAGCTCACTTGAGCCATTCAGATGATTCTGCCACCCACCCCTGCAACTCCCTGATGTTTCTGGCTTCAGAAATCGATAGAAATCTTAAGCCAAAACCAAACCAAATCTGGCGTTTAGCATAGCAAAGAATCGATCTAAAATTAAACGGGATTCGCTTCACCTCCCAAGCTCTGGATGTGACAAATTTCAGAACAATGAGATATGAACCATTTAGAAGTCATGATCAAAATAGCGTTTCTGATGGAAAGATTCCAGATTGGACTGTAGCAACAGTAACTATGTTGCAGTAAGGCCAAGCCAAAAAAAGCCCCTAAGATATACAAAGGGAAAGAGCCATTTTTTCACATGTCCTCACATGAATATTCCCCCCCTCGATCACTGCGTGACAATAAGAGAGCTGGAGTCAACACAAAACTATTTAGTTGACTATCCCTAAGTTCTTTACATAGCTTGTATTGCTTTAAATATCTTTTCCCCCTGAAAAGTTAAATTCATCCCACATTCTTCTGGGAAGGCTCGGGGCTGGCTTTCCAGCAGCATTCCTAAGGGGAGCCTTACAGAACTGGAATGTATTCACAGGTACTCTCCCTTCCCCCTCAAGTGAGAAATCACAATTATGGGATGCAGGGAGAATTAACATCCTTTGGGAGACAAAGGCTTCATAGCGCAGCACAACTTAAAACAGACCACAAGTCTGCATTAAACACAATCAACTCCAAAATAAAAAAATAATACAGAATGCAGTAAATGGCTCCAAGGGATCCTCAGCCTATGAGTCTTTTTTTTCTATTGTTGTGGGAAATCATTTGCTATTCCGCAAAAAAATGAGAAATGTAAAGAAGTCCTAAAAGCAATGAAATCCTAATAGTCTTTTAACAGACTGAAAGGATTTGAATTCTCCCACTAAATTGATCAATCATAAGATTGATTCAGAAAAATTCATACTTTACCAGTGCAGGGTTGTATGACCCTGGCAAGCACAAAGGTTGTGGTCAATGAAAATAAGACTTGTTCTTCCACTCAAAGCTGCAGATCCCATCATGCCTGAGGTTGTTCCTAGTGTTGGCATGCGCTGGTGTTTGAGATGAATGCAGAGAGCAGCTTTACAAAACTTCCAAATCCTGATTCCCTGAAAACTCCTTTTTCCAACTTTTCTAATGACGTTTCACCGACAGAGTGAATTTAACATTGTATTTTTCTCTAAGCAGTGGCTGAACGGGGTGTGAGATACAAATGTATATGGAAAGATTTTCAGCCTGAAAGCAGGGAACAGATCTCGTCTCCTTGGGGCTGCACAGAAGTCCTGCCTCCCTGTAGAGCTCAGTGGGTTGGAATGGTGTAACTGCCAATATCTTCACTTTACCAATGCAGCTCAGACTTCAGCAGTTTAGGTGGCACATTTGCAGAAAATTTGATGTACTCGGCCTAATTTCTGTTACATTCACATCATACAAAAATGAGATGCTTTTCTACTCTTCTTTCCCCTAGAAGGGGGATGAAATGGAACTCTGGCAACAGCAAATTCCGAGAGAACGTGTAAACTCCACTGCTGGTGAATATTTCTAGTTCATTTTGTTCAACAGTGGAAGAGAAATACTTGTTAGTCACTGCAGTTAAACCACTTTATAACTGGCATAGTCACAATTGATAAGAAATCAATTCCTTGTGCCAGCTGCATAATTTCATTCACAATTTTACTTCATCTTTCAAGTAATCTCAAAAGCCCTCAGGCCCTCCCCAGATGCAGAAGAGAGAAAACTTCTGTTACACTCTTTTGAGAACACCCTCAACTGCCAGTTCAATTTAACATGATGGATTTCTATACATCCTAAGTTTTGAGGCTGCCATTACAAAGCAGGTGCTTTTACTCCTAGAACAAAATTCTCTCGTACAATGCAGGACATCTGACTTGCACATCAGATTGCAGAGTAATTTTAGAATTTTCTAGAAATATTTCTTTACAAAATTTTCTTTCAGATAACGCTGTGTACAAAATGATTATAGCCAGTGGTATTTACAGGCTTTTTATCTACTCAGTGAGCACTTTTAATTCTACCTAAAGTTGGATTTTCCTGTCATGAATAGCTCATGTCACACCTATCAGCCCATAAGTTTGATCTTTATCTTTGTCATACAGGCCTTGTTATCTTCTATGGCATTTTATTACACGGGAAGAATCTGTTCCCTTATGAAAAATATAAATTGCTTACTTGATCCTTGATTTCAGAGCTAAGAAAGAAGAGTTTCAATTGGAGGTAATGGTTTTAGGCTTTTTCAAGGATAAAATCTAAACCCCCAGCATGACATGAGTGTAATTCTGTCCAACAACACACACAAACCACAAGTTTCCAGTTCTCTGTTGACAGAGAACAACCATCCACAGTGCTAAAAAAGCAGTTTCCCCATTAAGTGGCCTAACAAAGTTTTCAAACTATTCAAACACAGAGGCATAAATCAAGAAAACAAAGCTTTTGCAAGATGTTACATGTAAGTTATACTAAGAAGTTAAAGAAAACCATCTGGGCATAAAATGTAAATACAGCCAGCATACAAAAATTAAGAAGAAAATAAAACCAACCATGCATTGCAAATGCCCCAAACACAGAGCTTTCATTCTGTAAGACCACTGAAGTTTAACTCCAATCATCCAGCTTGAACAAAAAATTCATTTTTAAAATACCAATGAAGCAGGGCACTAAAGCTTATGCAAGATGCAGCTTTTTTCAACTTTCTGGATTATTCAAGATACAGTTCTTCAAGGTGGGGAATTACCAGCATCTCTTCAGTGGCAGCTATGAATCGAAGCTGGAAAGACATGGCGACTTCCTAAATCATCATGAAAAATATCTATCAGGATTAGACCTAAAAGGTTTGGTTCAGTTTCCGGTATTGCTGTCTCTTCAGCTTCTGAAGGGTAAAACAACCTGGACTTGCTTTATAGACCCAAGAGATTCTGAATGACCCTGGGAGGAAGAAAGACACAAAAGCAAATGTCTGGATACACCCCCAAAGACCGGCGCCTGCAATGTTGGGGGAGATTAGAAAATACCTCAAAAGGCTCTATCTGTGTACAGCAACTGTTTTTCAAAGGTGTCTACAACAAACAAAGAAAAATCTTTTAAAAATCAAAACCTAGAACTTAATGGGATAAAATGCTCGAACTCTGGATTTTTCATGCTGACTTAGTTCAGATAACTTACAAAAGCAACATACTTGAGATTTGATTACATAGCTAGATTTTTTGTTTATTTATTTACTTTTAAACAGGATGCTTGCTTGGGTTTAAGTTAGTTTGGGGAAAGGGAAGTAGGAAGATTTTGAAAACAAACAAATTACTTACAAACAGACAAGTTAAAAAAATAAACCTGTAATGCCAAAGCTCTCCCTGTCTCTCAAGGCTGGTATCTTTGGATTCCCAGTAAATTCCTCTTCTTCCTGAGCTCATGTAGTAACTGGGAGCGACCAGCAGCCTGGAACCCTCAGCAGAGCCCAGCTCACAGATGATGAGACTCAGATTGTCACTGATTTCAGAGATAATTATCAAGATAGGGAATTCTGGCTTAATGTCCTGATTCGAGAAGGGAGTACGTGATCCCAATCATAAACCATCCTGTGAGCAGCAAATGATGTCTTAACAGCATTTATAGCTGCAGTTTAAAATACTCATGGAGTTTGTATAAAACAGATGTGAATTTTCAAACTAAACAACAGATTTTTCCTAAGAGGAAAGAAGTTGAAGCAGCAGAGGAAAGCTCTGTGTCCTCCTCTGCTTCTGAGGAATCAAAAAGGGAGTGATGGTTCTCTGACAGCTAATGTACTAAGCTTCAGTTTGCCTGCTGATCTGTTTTTGTTCTCCTCTTCCAAATAATTTTTTCCTAGTCTGCCTTTCATATTTCTAGGAAATTCCATCTACATGTGCTTTGTTTTGCATCTGTTTATTTAAAAAATGTTTGTTCCCCCAAAAGATATGATATTTTATTAGTCTTATGTGTTGAAGTTATTGTCCCAGATATTGTATTTATTTGGCCTTTAGCCTGAAATCTGCGTCTGTTTTTAATCCATCCATAGGAGCCCCAGGGTATCTCTAATAGGCTCTGAAATCACCAATGCGTTGGGTTTTTTGTTCTCTCCTTTCCTAAGACAGCTAACACGGAATAGCCTGGGCCATAATTTTCCAGGTTTAGTTAATCTTTTCTAACCTTCTAATCTTTTTCTTACCTTCAGTTTTCCAACTGTGTAAACTTGTCTTGACCAGGGACAATCAGAACAGAGGAAAGTAGCAACCACTTCTTACGCACATGCAGTGGATCAAACAACCATATCCTTCTCTTTTGGCCCTTTAAGTTGATGCTACAAACCAAACATTAAAATAAAATAAAAATAAAAGAGCTCCATGTCATTTTCAGGGAGGCCAAATGTTCCTAGAGTCTGTCCTTCAACTCCAAACAGCATATACTGAAAAATTTACCATAGAATCATTATGTAGTTGTGGTGACTGTCAGGAAGGCAAGAGCAACTAAAAAAAGCAGTGAATAAAGGTTTTCACTGAAAACTGGTAAATAAGTCTGAACTTTATTAGAAAACCTCAGACTCAGAGCAGAATTTTCTTCATAGAAATAAAACATGCTCCTTTAATTAAAGCTTAACATGTTCCTGCCAAGGCACCGCTGTGAAACACAGGCTGGAAGCACAATGGAGGCTTCCAGCGCCTGGTGTGGCATTGCCTTGAGTGGTGATGGACTGGAAAGAAAACTGTTTCTTCAGAAAAAGTTTGAACTGTGACCCAACCTTCTCATGAATGACCATCTCAGACATTCTGAAATCACAGGAACTGTTTGTCTGAAAAAAAATCACTCCAGAATATCAGGAAAACAACTTTTAGCTTTTGGCAAAGCGGACAAGAAGTCCCAGTGGCCCACTGCCACGGTGCCAGAACTCTGCAGAGTGAGAGTAGAAGAAATGCATTAATTAACTCAGCATTCAACCCCTCCCCCCAAACCCACAAAAAAGGGCTTCTGTAGTAAATAATTACGGAGGATTTACTACATATGAGAAGAGTACTGAGTTTAAACAGTGTCATGCCCTTTATCCCACTGCGAACTGCAGTATCTGGACATTTGGCACAGCTGCTGTCCTTGTGTACACTCACAGTTTGGTAACAGGAACCACAATCACAATACCCCCGAGAACTGTAAATTTGTTACATTATTTGTGTTGCTGCCTCATAACTTCTCCTCCTTGATCTTGCTTTCTCTACTTATTTTACTGGCAGTAAAACTCAGTAGATTAATAATGCTATTAATACCTTACTTTCTCTGCCAGATCTTCTTGGGTGGCCAGTTTCCAGCTGTATAACAATCTTTGCTTGCTCACATCTCCTTGTTCTCAATGCCACCCTTTTTACTTTCTTTATTGTATTCTGCAAATTGTAAGGCCTCAGTGCACTTTCAGAACTCGAGATATAAACTATTTGAAAGCAGTAGTTACAATTCATTAATAACTCATGCATCTTTTCTCAAAGTAACTAAAAGCAAATAAAGGTACGTGAATGACACCCTCGCTGGTCAGACACCTATGAGATTTAGTGGAAAAGCTGATAACCATTATTTAATTCATATTTTATGCTGTTTAACTGAAGCCTGTAATAATCCTCATCATCCTTTTTGCAGGTACCCTATAGTCAGTGATTTTCTGCCTGTCACTATTATGGCAATGATGGACATATAAAATCCTTGCCTGCAGATTCTGACTCATCACAAAGTGAATACAAGTCCTGTGTCCTCTTCAGCTATTTGTCATTATAGAGTCACTACCAGTCTGACTTTAACTCACATACACACTAGGTTAAACTTTGCTGGCAAAATTGCAAATATCAAAAGCAGAAACTCTGACTCCTACTCCTCTATTCCTTGAGTGAGAAAAGATAAAACAGTAAAAGGAAAAATGTCAAAACAATAATAAATTACTCCAGAGCCAGGGATAATAAATTACATTATGGCCTTTCTAATGTGTGAAATGCTGTTACTCCGAACTGGAAAGGCATGGAAACAATTGCACTTCAGAGTAGGAGAAGTATGATCCCAGCTCTTTTGTTCCAGTTCAAACGCCACACACGACCCTTGCTAACAGCTGTGGTGCATTGTGTCTCCTTAGGTCAGAAAGGTATATCCAGGCTCCAGAGAACAGCTTGAAGCATCATTGTTTCTTTGGAAGTGAGAGTCAATAAAAATACTGACAAAGGAATGCAGCCAGGCTCTTGGAGTTGTACAAATTCCAGTCCTTCTTCATTCCCTCCCTCATCAAGTTCTTCAAAGAATGAGACAGCTTTAAGAACTTGCCTTTTTTTTCTAGTTTGCCTCAATTTTCTTTTCAGTGCTTTCCACAATGTATTTTCTAAAATATATGAAAAGTAACACTGTAATAAGAAGTTATCCCAGACTCTCCCTTTTCTCCAAACCCGTAACAACACAACCATAGCTTGAAAATCTTTGCAGCTGAAGAATTTTCAGCAGGGAAATAGCAGAGTACCTGGGAAGCTCAAATAACAGACAACCACTCTAAACAGCCTGGTGCCTGCTCAGCTCTTTGCTTTAAAGAAGCACTTAGAGGCAAAAAGCAGAAGCAAAATCCCAGCCGTGCTGCTGGAGGGATAGACTTTACCCTTGGCCAGAGATTAACATCTCATTTTCTTCCTTTACCCCATTTCTTTACTCCTTTTCTCTACATCCCCAACTAATATCCTATTGTATCTTGTTACTTTTTGTTTATTCCTCCTCCTTTTTGCTTCTGTTGTCTTTATAGTAGAAAAGATGCTTCTGTGAAAAGTGAGTTGACTTTCTCTTTTCCCCATCCTTTGCCTATTGTTTTTCCTCATTATCTTTCCCATTTCCCCACAAAACACTGCTACCTTCCCTGCCCTGTTTTTGGCTGATGCCCCAGTATTCCTCCCGAGGAGCTCACAGAGAACATTCTTTTGGCACCCACTCTTTCTTAATCTGATTTACTGAAACTTGCTTTACCAACCCTGATAAGGGAGAGTGAAATGCAGTTGTGGAAGTGTGAGAAAGCTCCATCAGCTGCATTCAAAACTTCCATGCAGGTTGTATGGTACTACCTCTCTTCTTATCCCAGTGTTTCAGCCACACAGAAGGTAACCCATGTACTTAAATGTACGAAATGTACAGAAAACCTGCCATGCCTAAGGTTCTGCACTGCTGTTATTCCCAGGCTTGTGTTCTCAAGCTGAACGTGAGGTCAAGACCCTCCACAATAAGTACAACCATGTCAATGAGAACAGATAAATAGATTTAGAATTCCCATGTTACATTAGGTTTATGTTCATCTCGTAACTCCCTGTGTTTATTTTGCAGATCTCTGCCTCTTCTGGAAAGGGCTGTTCCTTTTGAACCATCAAGGAAGATGCTGTCGGCTCTTATTCTTCCAGCAAACCAGACTAAACACCACATTGTCACGGACATGCATTCCATAACCAGGGCTGCTTTGGATATCTGTGCCATCTGCTATTTACCAACAGCACCTCAAGCTGAAAACAGCTTGGTAACCTGGATCTGCCTGGCACTTACCTCTTTGCCATAAGACATGCTGGGCCTGTAACGCACACCTAAGCGGAATTTTAGAATGCAGAAACCCAGCTGTGCACCCTGAGCACTGCAGGAAGGGCTGGAACACTGCACGCGCACTTTGGCAATGCATGAGCTTCCTTAACCTCACTTGGTCAAACCTGCACCAGCCCCACACAAGGCCACACAACCCGCACACGAGATCTGCAGGTGTTATCCCAGATTTCATGTTACAGCCCCCTGAGCCCCCAGACAGCCTTTCCAGGGACTGGAATGATTTAACCTGCTCAGCCTCTGCACCAAACTGGAATAATCCCAGAGGGCTGACAGATCTTTCACAACACTGATGCCCACTTGGCCTTGTCTTTGTGTTCGGACATTTGCGCCATTTCATCCCAACAAATCTGGAGGATTATAATACCATGCCATCGCAAAATGTAATTTATTCACAAAATTAGGTTCAGGAACTAAAGGTTCAGGTTCAATCAAAGCTTATCAACAAAGCAAGCTGCTCTCAGAAGGCTAGGTATGAGCAGCACTTGCAGTTTGTCATGTCACACTGTTTAAATAATACAAGTTCATTTTTCATTTTATTTTCCCTTTACTAGTTCATACAGGCAGACACTTGTTTATTTCTCTCTGAAAGTCTTTTCTTAGTGAGAGATAAGTTACTTGGGGAGAGGAAAGGTTATATATTCAAACATGGTGTCAAGGTTGTTGCTAAACTGATGAGTCTCAGCTGTGGATCCTCCTAAAAAAGAAATAGTCAGACCTGTATTTCTCTTTAACATTGGATTTACCAAGAAGTTGCAATAAGGAGTCATCAGCTTCATTAGTAGCTGGTGACTGCTGCAGAACTTTTCTTTACAGTACAAAGCAGCACCAGACACATTAATCTCTTACAAATGTTGTTAAGTACAAATTTGAAGAGGAGATTTGCCACAGAATAAAAGTAGTTATGATCAGCCTGTTTGGATTTTACATAGGTGACTAAATTATTCTCACACAGTATTCCGACCGCTGTCCATTAAGAGTCTGATCCACCTGGGCTCATAATACAAAATAAATCAGGTTTTTGCCATCAATGTGCACATTTTTTGCACCACAGATTACATTAAACTTTGCTCCAGACTGCCCTTATTATGTAACAAGACTGGCTGTTAGAAAACACCTGTCTCACCTACGGATTTGTAAATAGATGTTCCTGTCTATCAGGGCTCCAACACAGGGTATTTTAAATACTTGCAGTCACCTGCAGGTCACATCACAGAGCCATAGCAAGAGAAAAGCCCCGAAAGTGTTTAACCAGGCAAACAGGAATCATCAAAACCCAGAAAGTCCAAGCATTTCTGCAAAATTTGTGCTCTTAATTAAAAGCCAGCAGATGTTGCAAAGCTCTTCACAGCTGGAAAGGCTATGAACCACATGATTTGCAGCACAAGCTTTAGGCTTTTATTCCACCCAAGCTGCTCAAAAGGAGGTCTAAAAAATGCCCCAGTACCTCCCTACTGCTGCTCCATCAGCTCCCAGGGCACAGAAATGGCACTGGCCAACACTCACCTCTCCAGCAGCCCAGGGCACCCTCCCTGCAGACTCCGCTCCAAGCAGGACAGTGGATTCAGGGCCTCTGGTCCTTTGGTTTTCCAACAAATGCAAAAAAAAGGCCTCTTCAAAGGCATCCAGGCAGGCTTCAGCTGCAAGAAGGGGCGCTCCCAAGGAGGAGCTGTCAGACAAGCGCGTGGATTTCACGTTTTGTATAACAACCTGAGGCTCAGCCATAGCCTTGGGGACATCCTCTGTCTCAAGCCCTCTTCTCCCAGCTTATCTTTACACTTCCCTCTCCTCCCAGGACTCCAGACTCCCCCAGCCACTCACACTACGAATGATTGACCACGAGTTTCCTACCAGCCTGCTGAGGAAGGAAAACCAGGCCA
Source organism: Rhagologus leucostigma (assembly GCA_013397725.1). Taxonomy (NCBI): domain Eukaryota; kingdom Metazoa; phylum Chordata; class Aves; order Passeriformes; genus Rhagologus; species Rhagologus leucostigma. The sequence goes on from VZTD01003768.1 coordinate 353,301, forward strand.
GAACCCAAACCCTTTTACATGCACACCACTCCCTCCCTCTCCACATCACCCTCCAGAGCGGCTTCTGCCCAAAATGATTTGTTTTGGTACTCCAGTTTTCTTCCCTGCCAGTGCACCTCAGGAAACAAGCTGTCCCTCCCAAGTCCTTGCTCGTTTTTAAATGTGTAAAGTTCTTTTGGCAAGACAACCACCTCAGTTTTTCACTTCCAGCTTCTTATTTGCTGGCAGCTGCCTGTCCATTCTTTACAAATACAAGAAGTATTCAGATTGATCATATTTTGATATGGAATTCTCTTTGTTCAGTGACATGCCCAAACGTGAATAAATGTCAAGGAAAAGAACTGTTTCATTTAATAATTATAGAAAATTCTCTTCCTGTAAAATCCTGTTATTTTCACAAAGAGAGAGATTGTTTGGATCAAGGAAGGGGTCAGGTTCAGATCCTGGGGAGAGTGGTGTGTAGTGATAATAACACTTAGGATTTTTGCAGCATTCCTTATCCAGAGATCTGAGCCCTGTCTCCAGTACGTTACAACAGCAGGATATGTTATCTTATGCAAACTCCTTCCTAAATTTCACAATAGCTGTAACAAGCAGGAATCATTAAATTAGTGTGCCTGAAAAACAGCCACAGAGCTCCTTCTTTACTTTGCTTTTATCTAAATATAGTGAAATACAATCAGAGCTGAGGCATTTGTCCTCTTCATTGCTTACCAAGTATCTACATTATTCTTAATGGTATATAAATACTAAAAGTAATTTTAAAAATGGGAAAACAGAAACGAGTACCCAAACTCTCCTCCTTTAAGCAAGTTACCCAATTGCAACCCCTACAAATGCTCAGTTGCCCTTTTACTACATCTGGTTCAAAGGCCACTAAAAATGGGATTCTTTGCACTGACATCAAAGGGCTCTGAATGGGGCTGTCTGAAACACGAGGGGAGACAAGATTAACTTCAGCTTTCTGCCTATAGAACTCTAGCAAAAAGTAACAAATAATAATCAGAAGATAAGGTTTTCTTGAGAACCTACTGATTTCAGCACATTTTTCCAATGTCAGCTACACTATGAAGTTGCTTGCTTCGTGACAGTGATGCAGGGTATGCTACTAAACACAGTGCTTGCAGCTTAATATGACCTTTTCTTTCAATAACACTAAAGAACATGGTGACTAAGAAGGAAGCAAGAGGGTGGAAAAAGCGATATGAATGGTTTATAAAGCACTAGATTGGTTGTCTTTATTTAGTACCATATCTGTATTGATCAGGCTTTCCTCCTGGCTGCTGCAAAGCTGTAAGAACAGGCTTCAGTGCCAAAAAATCCTGCACTGCTGCTGAAACCTTACCCTACCTTTCAACTACAGGCTTTATTACTCGTGTAAATACATCCTAGAACTCGGCTTTTAAAGTGGTTTCTCTCAGTAACCACCTTTACTTAAACACATATGGAACCTCTTTGTAACTCACAACTGCCTTGTGTAGTCACCTGTATGATGAAGGTTAAACACTGTGGAATTACTGCTGGGGGCTCTGATTGCCCCACAATCACAGGAGTGGATGTATAAAGCAGGGATTCAGGGGCAGAGGAGCACTAAACAAACCCAAGATTATGTTCCTAATTGAAATGGCAGCCCAGGGTTTTCGCATATAAAATCTGGAATCTGAGCTTACTTTCATTAACATCATCTGTTTCAGCTGCTCCACATTCCAGGACTCCTTCAGCCTTGACCTCATCCCTGAGATTATTCTCCCTTCAGTCAATTAGAAGTTCTCAAATATACAATATTTACACCTGGCAACGAGGCAGATCTGCTGATTGTCTTTCTTCAGCTGCCTGGGTGGCCCTAAGAATGAGGAAGTGTCCCAGGACTGGGGAATTCCCGTTGTCTGTGAAGAGAAGAGCTGGCGCTCACAGCACTGCCAGCTCGGGCTGCACAAGGGCAGGAAGGGATATGTTGGAATTGGGAAGATTGAAGATATGAAGAGAAGGATTAACTCCAAACATTTTGTCCACGGCTCTCAAGATTTATGCGAAGTACCCATCCACCCTAAACATCTTGAAACTGGAAAAGAAAAAGGAATCTACAAAGTGAAAACAATTTTAAAGGAAAAGCTGAAAAATACTATGAATTAGGTCTGTTGGCTTCCAATCTCTGCCTGCTACCTCCAAGACTTCTACTCCTTTTTGTTTTTACTAAATTAAAACATAATCATTAAATAGATTTACAAATTTTTCTTGCATCATATGTGAATGTCACTGACAATGGTATCCAGATATCTTTTATTTCTTATCCCAAATCAAAACAGACCCTGTATTTTTAAAATTTATTTGTTGCTATTTCCTTAACCAGCTTTCTTGTTTCGAGACTGCTGTATTTATGAAACAAAAAATTCCCAAGTCATTAGGTCATATATGACCCAAACAACTTGATAATCAATGTAAATGAGAATCAGGCCCACAGTATCCAGGAGTATTAATTCCTTTGATTAGAGTATCTTTCTTCCTGTAGAGCCTATGTCTTATCTTCTTCTAAAGCTTACATGGGGTCATTTGGCCAAACCGTCGCCCTTAATTTCTGAACCTTGGTAGCTGATTTAAGAATATATTTTATTACTCCTTTTGTTTGCACAGCAGTTGGTGCTGATATGGTCTCCCCTGGCTCTTCAGAAATTAAACAGCACATGGAAGAAAAAGTAAAGCAATGTAGAAGACGCCTTCAAAATTTCATTTAGAAAACAAAACAATATTTTTTAGGAAAATGTTAAATCAGTTCACACACAACACAACTTTTTTTTGTTATGACATATCTATATGTATGATACAGTTATATATTTCTCATTTCTATGATAAATTTGCATCATTATTATAAAAATGAATAACAGTTGCAATAAGTAAAATGAAATTAATGAATCAGAATTTAGACTCATGTCATTGTTACTTATAATACCTGCAACACCTAACCAGTACTTCCTAGTCACTGGTGTTCTGTTAAACAGTAACTGCACAATAAATCTTTGTTTTCTTCTCCAGATAAGCTAAAACTCAATCATAAGCATTTGTCAAAATCAATCCTGTATCCAACACCACGAGAGTACGATATCTAGAACTTCCTGATCTGAAGCAATTAATTTTTTCTAGATATATAAGAAATGGAAATACCTTCAAACCAATTCCTCTTTTCAGAGATGTTTTGTCACAATATTTTTCAAAACAGAGCGCCCATAGAACTGTGAGGCCGAACTGTAACTCTGCTGATGCTTGGGGAGCATGACTGGAACACACATAAACCTCAACCCAATAAAACCGAGGGTACAAACACTCAGGTCACTGCAGTTCCTCATCCCTTAAGGTAAGCAAGCACCTCCTTCCCAGCTCAAGCATGAACTTCAATATACTGCTGAGTTCAGTAATTTACAGGGGTTCTGGTCCCCCCTGTATTAGTTACAAGAACATCCTGTCATTTGCACAAATTGTGTGAAACAAAAGCAATTTAAATTTCCACAGAGAGCTGTGGGCTCAACAAAACCCGAGAAATGGAACTTTCTGGCTATTGCCCTGCCTGATGATCATCGTGCTTTTGTGACCGGCTGGGAATATGGTCAACTACAAAACTCTCAATCTTCAGGCACTGACAAAAGGCAAGGCTTGACAAGCTGACAAAACATGACATCTTAATGAGTTTTTTCTGCAAGTGTTACTGGATAGTCCACACCAGAAGCTGGAGTTGGGGGCAGGGCTGGAGAAGAATGTGAGGTGGTAGAGAACAGTGTTCCTCACTTGGATGACTTCTGGGTGATCCTCCAACTGGTTTTCTACTCACAAACCAGATTTTAGTGAATACTTTTTTTTGGCATGATACATTAAAGAAATTCTGGCCACAGGTCTTTCTGTTACTACTGAAACATTCTTAGGTGAAACATTACATTTTTATTTAAAATATCCACAATTAAATTTGCAACCTTTCTCCATGTGCTCTCCATAACGTGTGTTTCCTATAACAGGATATACTACACATACTACTGTAGGAAAAGATATAGCCAATTGCCTGAAACCCTTACCTATTATCACTTAATAGCTGACATTATGATAGAAAATGGGGCCACAGGCAGGAGTGTTCTTCTAGGCTCAGCTATCAGGTATTTCACACAATATGAAATTTAAGTGTCTTAAGTGTTGCACTCTAGGTGGGTTTGCCTGCAAAGAGGTGCTCATAAGTAAGTGGGGAAAAGAAAGTATTAATAAATCGGTGACTTAATTTCACCCAGGGAAATCAGTGGCAGAGTCTTGGGGGGGGGAAAAAAAAAGCCCCGAACGACTCTCAAATCTGTAGCCCAGCTTTGAATCAAAAAGCTGCGTTTTTATCACAAGCAATTCCTCCTGGAATCAGACACGGAGCAACAGGATCAGGTCATTTAACAGCGATGAACTAAGAGCAGCATGAGCAGCACACCAGACCGTGCCTCCCCTGGCGTTCCCGGGAGGATGTGCTGCCCTATCCCTGCTTTTACCTGCCGGGGGGAAGCGGGGGCGGTGCGGGGCCGTGCCCGCCCCCGGCCCGCGCCCCGGGGGAGGCCGGCAGCTGTCGGCGGGTGGGAGGCGTCTGCAGCTGGAAAACAGCAGCTCCGGTTGCTGATCAGATTTGGGGGTGGGGTGGGAGGTGTGTGTGGGAAAAGCCAAGCGATGGATCTTCCCTTCTTTTGACAACACTCTCCCCTTCAGGACTAAGTCTGCACTGGAGGAAAATAACTGCGAAGGAGAAGTGCTAATCACACCTCCGTGTGGGAACTAACTCCCGGGAGCAGCGAGTGCCGCCAGCCCCAGGATATTCCCTGCCTCCAACCTGAAGTGATTCCTCCTGGAACGGTTCAGTCGCGCCTGCAGTTCACCTTTGCCTGCAGTTAACCAGCGCGCAATTTGGGTTTAATGGAGCTGAGTTTATTGTTCCTCTTTGGACTTACGATTACGTCGACTGCAGGTAACGTGAATGTCTTTCTTTCTTTGCCCACTTCCACGCATGCACACAAAGAAAGCGTGAGTGGGTTTTTTTTGTTGCCTTTTTCTTTTCCCCCCTCCTTCCAAAAGGCTGTAAGCAACAGCCCACTGCCGTGCGCGGTAAAGAACCAGACGCCAGAGACATCCTTTGGCCGTCCGTAGGTTTAACTCGAACACACCGGGCGGGCGCTGCAGCCCGGGGCGGACACAAACATAACGGTGCTCCCGGCGTCCCGGGACTCCGCAGGGAGCGGGGATGGGTCGGGTCGGGCCCGGC
>VZTD01003768.1:358720-426650 GCA_013397725.1 Rhagologus leucostigma
GGGGGGAGCCGGAGGCGGGGCCGCTCTCGCCGGGGCCAGGGCGGGACGGGGGGAGCCCAGCGCGGCCCCCCCAGCCCCCGGAGCGCCGCTGTCCCGGCACCTGCCCGGCCCGGGGACCGCGGACACCGGGACAGGGACCGCCGTGTGCCCGGCGTGGGTGACAGGAGGGAAAAGCGGTGATTTCCCACGAGAAATCTGTTCCTAACAGCCCACCCGCTGGGAAAGCAACAAGAGTGTGTGTGCGTGCAACTGTACTAGTTTTGATACAAATTAAAATGGAAAAATACCGAGACATTAAGATAATGTTTGAAAAATTCAATATGCCAGATTTTAAGTTGTTACAAAAGGAAGTCTTTTTCAACTGTGCTCTACGGAAACACTAGCTTTTGTTTCAACTCGTAATAAAAACAAATTTTGAAGCCGTTTCCCCTGGATTGGAAGTTCTGGGCTCCATACAGGGCGATGGGGGTGGAGCACACGTGCAGAAAAGCTGCTCTGCTGTCTGTACTGACAGTGCTTACAGGGAAGAAAGCATCCAGGCAGACTGACACTTTGCCTACATGCTAAAGGCTGGAGGCCTCCTTTTCTTACACCACTCTATATATCCTGTCTTGCTGAGTAACCAAAACACACTTCATTCAGATTTGTGAAGATTCTCACAGGCTAATAAGTTCCTGTAGCAACCACAGAGATCAGTTCAGTAAAAAAATGATCAGGAGATCAGATGAACCTGAAAACGAATGACTTCAAGAATTAAAGTTCTTCAGACTCTGTGATGTGAACTTCTACACGTACCACCAAGTACTCCAGTGCCTACAGTTTGGGTACAGTTGTAATGAATCAGGCCTGCCTTTGAATCGATTGCAAAACTCTTAATGAAATTAAAATAACAAAAGGAGGAGAAAAATAGAAAGTAGCAGTAAAATAGGTTAAATCAAATGGGGGTTAGGGCACTTAATTTGTAAATTCATGTGTTCGTCCTGGCTAGAGGCCATGTCTGATGACGTCTTTTGAACTTCTACCAACCTGTACGTATCATGTATTCACACAAGTCATTCAATTCTTCGAGTTCCATACCTGCACTAATCTACCCCAGGATTACTTAGGGTTATTTTAGCCAAATATTTATGACTCAGTAAATTTAAGTCAGAGCTCACCAGTGAAAATGGGGGAATGACATTCCTTTTCCCCTACTCACTGAATAAATAGACTTCTGCTAATTTTAAACACACACTCCTCTTTCTTTCCTTTTTTTTTTTTTTTTTTTTTTAGGATATCCTGTTTTAAGTCTACAGGACTTACAGTTTTCATTCCAGTGACAAAATTATGTAGTGTGCATTAATTCAGTGATGTGGAGAACTTTCCTACATGAAAGATTTGTGCCAATATCACTAAAGAAAGAACAAAAAAATTAGAAAATAGAGGTATATACCGTTTCCACGATACCTGTAGAATTAGCAATGAAGTATGTATAATAATCCAGATATTAAACGGTTGGGGTTTTAAGTCTTTGCTTTCGTAACTGAAGTCAGTTGTACATAAAATAGCAGCAAATCTCTCAGATCTGTAAAGTCTACCCCCACTGGGTGTAGGTTAACCTGAAATGATTTAATGTGAGGACTAGGAAATTCCCTTTCTATAATTCTTATGCAAACTACACAATGAATACATTCAATTTCAATGTTAAATATTCCCACAGAATGATACATTTTAGCTACTGCTCTCCAAAGACATGAACTCGTATAACCTAACAATGCTGTTGGAACTGGGTGAATCTGGATGCTGGGAGCCCTCTGGGGTTGACAAAGAGTGTGTGGATGATGTTGAAATTAGTCTGGAATTAGTTGAGTAGGGGCTGAATTTCCTGGACTCTATCTGAACTGGACAGCTTTGCTGTCCTGCTCCATGGACAGGTGACAGAGGTACAAATCTCTTGCTGAAACAGCACAGTTGTGATTTTCAAAAATCCCAGGATTCTTCCTAGGAATGCTCCCATGGCAGAGGTAAACATTAAATTAAGTGTATTGGTAATTCTGGACCGTTTCAGTGCAACAGGAGCAGGATTTAAGATTCCATGTGCCTTGAACAGGCACTAATTCTGCCCTGGTGATTGACTTGGAATGACATCTCAGGAAGTCAAAAGGTTCTTCTGGATGTGAAGGAGGGGAACCAGGCCTGCTTGGGCAATTTAATATCCTGAGCCAGTTACACTACTTCTTTGAAATAGAAGTAACCACTGGATGTGTACTGATTGTTTTTTTGTAAATGGGGCTTTTACGTTGCTCTTGTACACATGGTGTGGAAAGTTTTTATATTTACTAAAAATTTGGCTCCAATGCAACTTGGGGAATCATACACACAAGTGAGAGGCCAGACAGTTGGTGTTAAAGTTTGGAGACGTTTTCCTGACATCTGTTGATTCTGGTATTTTTCTTGCTTATTTACTTTTTTTTTTCCTACATCAAACCCTACAATTCTTTCTTTCTTTCTTTCTTTCTTTCTTTCTTTCTTTCTCTCGTTCTCTCGTTCTCTCGTTCTCTCTTTCTTTCTCTCGTTCTTTCTGTCTGTCTTACTGTCTTTCTGTCTTTCCCCCCTTTATTTATTCCACTTTATCATTTCTTGTTCCCCACAAAAATTCCTCAGTACTTTCTGTTTTCAGGCTACTCTTGCCTCTATATTTAAAGACAAACTTTAATTCCTCCTCTGGTTTCTTTTCCTTTTCCCAACAGGAGCTGTTAAGCATTGTTATAATATATTCGAAACAAATCTTGGTCATGGCCTCTCCTCCTTTTCTGGAAAAGCAGTTAAAGTTTTTATTGAAGCTCTTGGAGGCAGAGTGACAATAGAAGGTCTATTTCTATCCCTGCTGAGAAACCACTTAGATCAGCAGGGTGACAGTTGTAGAAAAGCACAAAATTGCAGAATGTGGAGCCTCTGACTCCCTGCAGCTTTTGCCAGTTAAATGAGAAATTATCTCTGCACACATGTTTTGCGTATTCCTTTATACTTGACTGTGAACCACTGCTGTAAGTCCAGACCACGAAGAGCTCAGTGTTGTTTAGATATAGTGAGTCTTTCGTTCTGGGAACAGTGGGAAAGTGGAAAAGGAGATGGCCTAAAGAAAGGCAGGTAAGTCAGAACAGAATAACGCAATTATGTGGTGTAGATAAACGTTGCATAACAAAGGTAATTAAAAGCTGGTAAACTGTTCTCACTGATAAGGTTGATTAGCCAGGAATTAGTTTGCAATGTATTTTTTTTGTCAAGTGATTAATTATGCTTATCTTGAGCTATAGCTACAGACACATTTTAAAGAATGAATTGTCTTTTAAACAGCACCCACTGATGTAATACAGACACAGCTTGATGCTTAATTTTGTAAGTTAAAGAAGAAAATAGGGGCAAGCGAAAAAATATGAGCAAGACTACTTTTAGATCTGCACTTCTTCAGAGGGGTCCTGTATTTCAATATGAGCTGAGGTTGTGCATCCAACAGCAATAATTAACAGTTAATTAATAACAGTTCAATTAATAATATTAACGTTGCTGTGTGAAGCTTTATCAATGCTCAGAATGATAAGTGATAGATTAAGAGGTGAAAACTCCTAAGAAAGTGTTACTGTCATGAGGGCAAAATACCAGATACTCAAGTGGTCTTCAATTCTAAAATAAAAGTGTAATGAGAATTTATGGCAATAATCCAGACATTTCCAAAGGAGAATTTGTCACTCAAGCTAAGCACCAAAAATAAGAATTTGAAGGGTCTAAATCAAAGCAAAAGTGGGGTTTTTTTCCTAAATCACATGTCCTTTTGGTATTTATTATGTTCAAAAGAGGAGTAACTGAATGAAATGCTGTGACCACATTGTAAGACCAGCTTACATGATGATCTAAGAGTTCTGTCTCCCAATTACATGAATTTCTGAATCACGAAAACTGGATGGACAAAGTGAAAGGCAGATTTTGATCTAACACTGTGTTGCTGCTCTGATCCTCTGTACTTAGCAGAGGACTCAGGACCAGAGGTCTGGTGAGTGCTCCATGGTGTGTGAGCACATGAGGACATTGGAAGGATCCGATGTTTTGTCACTTAATAAAGAAATTTGTTTCTGTGACTCATGCAAGTCAGATAATCCTTAACAACAAGTTAGCTCCAGATAGTGCCCAATAGAAATGTGTTTTCCTGACCTCAGGGGACCACTGGCTGAGGTGAGAAAGGCTTTTCAAACACTCGAATTCTTGTGGTTGTTGCTGTAAGCGATGACGAATGGGTTTGTCAGGAGCTAAACAGACTGAGCAGATCCCACCTGCACCCAGCTCTCCAACAGCTACAAGTTAATGATATTTGCTCATTACTGACTTAGGTTACCATCAGAAAGTCATTTTAGAATGGAAACAATTTGTACTCTATCATCACTTCACTCACAGTTTTACTCACACACACAGATGATGTCTTGGGGTGGTGTTACAGAAGATAAGACTTATGCAACCCAGTGGTTATTCTGCTCTAACTGCATGTTCTGCTGGCCAGCTTTTCCTTCATAACATCTTTCTGTTACCTGCATCTCTTTGGTGATTGAATTTTGTTGAACAGAAGCCCAGATAACAAAATTTAAGATGCTTTTAATCCTTATGCACATTAAGTGATGTTCTAAATTACTATAATAACCCCAGTTCTGGATAATTATATTAATCATTAAATAAGTATAGATGATGTCCTGTATTTAACTGGAAATAAAAATACACAGCTAAAGATCTCTTGTTCAGCAAAACAGTTAAGCAGGTGGTTATAAACTCTAGATCAGATTGAAAATCTCTGCTAGCCAAAGGCATGGTGATAAAACAGTGGCTGGCAGCCAGAAAGCTCAAATAAGGAAGCTGAACTGTCAGCTGAAAAGTGCACATGGTTAACCATCAGAACCAAGTGCCAAAACTGAAATGATGAATCTTTGTTGAGGTGATTTTATTTTTCTGAATGAAGCTTGCCCTGATTTTGCAGCCTTTGCTATCCACATGTTCACATGGAATCTGTTTGTCTTGCAAAATCTTCATGTCAAATGAAGAATATTTCAAATAGATTTACTGAACATTGTAACAGGCTCCTGCTGTAATTCTGTTTTATCGTGGACAAACTGATTTTATTTTAGGCCTCTCTATTCAAAGACATATTCTTGCATATTTAAATTGTGTACTGACTTCACACTTTCAGTGTCTCACTGTCTGAAGCGTGCATAGCTTGCATGCCCTCCTCAGTCTAGAAGTAGAATATCTCCTCTGAGCTTACTGACAGTACTCCCAGGACTGATGTTTTACAGCAGTCTCTCAGAAAGACTGGAAATGATTTGGCTCTGCAGTTACGATCCCACATCCCTGCAGGAGCTGGCCCTGAGAAGATGAGGTCAGGGATGAGACATGCCGATAGCCAGGGCTTTGAAATTTCACTACTGCTGCTCCTGCTGGTCTAATTCTAAGAATAAACACTCTCGAGGGCTGTCAAACCACAGTCACTTTCACCAGTCTTACATTTTAACACCATGTGTTTATTTTCCCCCAGGTTTTTGTTTTATTTGTTTTTAAACCAGCAGTGGATTTTGAACTACACAGGCTGCAGAGAGAGGCAGGAACATGCATTAGTGTGTGTTCCTTGTGTGTACTGCTGTGGTGGCTTCTGAAGCAGCAATAAGTACTCTGAATTTTAGTTTGAAAAAAATCTTAATTTGATTCCTTTCATCGATGTTTCCCAGCTGCTCTGCCTTTTGGGATTTACCTCAGTGGTTTTGCACCACTGGTAAGTGGTAAGAACCACTTACTAATAATACTGACTGCCAGTCAGAGGGAGAAAAGGAATAATGGGAGTTTGGGCCTGACAGAAGATGCTGCTCCAAATTTTACCTATTTATTTAAACTAAAGATCATATATCTTGCCACAGGACTGGGAGCAGATTGGGATTGATACAAGGCACTGAGGGAGATGCTGAGAGTTGTTTTGAGAGAGGTATTTCTGTGAAACACTGGCTCAGTTTGTTAGGTTAGGTGAGCTCTACCCTATCTCTAGGGATTTGGGGTGTTAATGGACACGCCCTCCAAGCTTGCTTCGTATTGTTTACCTCAAGAAACATACCCCAGCTTTTCACTCAACAACTCAGATATTGTTCTGATCATATTTGAGAAACAAAACCTGTAACATCCCTTAGACAGCTACAGGAGGAGGGTGGAGAGTGACAAAAAGTCCCCAGATCCTTACAGTGCCTGACTTGGGTACCAAGAAGCCTCAGGGGGAGGAAAATCAAATACCTCACGTGGTCAGTGAACCTGGATGATGAAGCAGATGTGTGCAATCCTTGGCTTATTACCTGTTAGTTGTAACTAATGAACTAAAACTAATTGGCATCCTCACGAATTAGCAAGTATTAATTAAAGGATAAGATGGCAAGATTGTGGATCTTTTTTGGATAACAGGAGCTTGATAGGTATCTTGGAACACTACTACTACTAAATTGAGGATGTGGAAAAGAAGGGTGTGGCTATAAAGGATAAAAGTTTGTTTCATCTGAAAATAACTTTTAACTGCAAAAAGCTACTCAGAAAAAATGCAGCTTCTGAGAATGTGGTCAGGATGACCAAACCAACAAGTCAGGAATTCTTTGGAGGTGTTTTACTCCTTAAATAATGATAAAGATGGGTTAATATGGGAGGTACCTCTATTGTGAACTCTTAAAAAACCACGCCTGTTACAGGAAGAGCTGGAGCCAACTTCCAGAGCAGCCAATGATCTCTTCATCTATAGAGCTACACAGTGCTACTGCAGTGCCTTTATATGAAATTATACACAGAAATATCTGTTATTTCCCTCAAGCATCATCCTTCATTCTGGGGACATTTTGTTTCATTTGGAGGATGGTAAATTTTGCTTCCTTTCTGCGTTCTTTGCTCTCGGTGGTCCTTACAGGGATCTCATACATTTTGGGATTGTCTGAAAACACTGGAGACTGCTGGGAGCCTTGCTGGCCTGGATATGTGCCAGAAAATATATTGCTGAATACTGAAATCACAACATCTAAGATGATTGCTGCAACCCCCTCGAGCCTTTGTTTTGGCTGAAACTCTCCAGTGCCCTGGAGGTACCTACTGTGTTTAAGTGGCTGGGAAAGTAGAAAATAATAGCGGCTCATAGGTCAATTATAACATAGCATGAGAAACTCAGCCACGTGTTATAAAAATTAAAATGAACCAATTGGATTTGTCTGCCTGAATTCTGAGCATTCACTGGGAGTGGGGGACAGCAGGACACAGGCAAATCATCCTTTCCAATTCAACCTGAAAGCATTAATCCTTCAATAGGCAGTTTTCTTCTGTGGAAAATTTTCACTGGTTCAGAATGGCTGTTCAGTGGAACAATCACTTGGTACCAATTAATTGGTACTTCTTGTCTTTTTTCAACCAACAAATGCTTATTTCTGTTAATTTAATGGCAAAACTTTGCTCCAAGAGCTATCTGGCTTTTAGGGGGAGAGCTTTTATGGTTGTGTTTTTTGGGCACGAAGAACAGAAATAATCTAGGTTATGTCAGCATGTGATACCCAATCTGACAAGAACACACTGTGCTTTGATTAGTTTTGTGCTGCTCCATAACACATGGGATTATCTTCAGTTAATTATCTGTTGCACTGACTAATCATAATTACAACACATGGAATAACTGCAAGTACTGGAGAGTTATGCTAGTTTGTGGGTTTGTTTTTTTTTTTTTGCCTACAGAGTAAAGAACAAATAGCTTATACTGAAGAATAAACTGTTTCCTTGAACTCAGACCTTCTCTGTGTTAGAAAGTGCTTAAAAACTGATCATGCAGACTTTTATGCCCCCACTGGCTGGCTGGAGTAATCATAGTGAACCCCCCAAAAGAAAGTAATTCCTGAGAAATCCCAGATTTGGATGTTGCCAATCAGATGCCAGTTCAAAGTAGTTCCTTGGAAAGGCTGATTCAGAAATGTCTAGGTTTGCTTATTCTCTACTTTTTAGAGAAGAAAAGCATAAAGGACTCACAGCACACCTTAGCTTTAAATATGTCTGAAACCCATATTAGTTTACTTCAGGAGAATTTTATTCTCCTAGAGGAAGAAATGCTGCATACTGAGTTAAAGGTCAGGAATTCACATTTTCTTGTGAAATGTAAACCTTAAAAAAATAAATTAATTAAAAACCTGTGGATGCTGCAGAGAAATTTCCAAAAGATTAGTAAATGGCTCTTAGCCAGTACTTTGACCAGAGACTGGGTCATAACCACAAGAAACACAGTGTAAGGAACTGGTAGTTCAGGATCCCCACAGTTCTGTCTCTGCCCTGCTCCAGCTGGTCCTCATCTGCACTGAGGGGACACAGAGTGCCCTGTGTATATTCAATTCATCAAGCTCTTAGTGCTTATTGTCAGTAAGACTTTGGGTTGCTATTGAAGTGTATCTGGTTTGGGTTTGAGTTTTTGGATCAGATTGGGAGTATTGTATTTCTATCTCTGATTGGAAAACATGCACATTACTTTACACAAAAACTTCACTTGGACATTCTAGTTAATATTCTCTGAAACTTGAAACACTTGAAAATGTCGTTGCATTGGCACATATTTCTGGTCCACTGAGAATGAAGTAGCTTTGAATACTTTTCTAAGCTATGAAGCATAAAGTACTTCATTAGAAAGATCAGAAGGAGTATCTAAAATACCAATTTCCTCCTTTGCTTAAGGCTGTGATTCATGGCTCTTATCACTTGTAATTATAACTATATTCTCCACTCCTCCCTGTTTGCTGGAGTTTATTGTCTCCTAGGAAAGGCAGCAGATTGGTAATGGGCCCCTTCCTCAATCGCTGTAGTTCACGTAGTGATGGATTAAGGGAAAATTGAAAGTTGATGAGAATTCTGGTTGGTCCATTAATTTGCAAATTGCAGCAATTAAGAATAAAACTCATGCTCTTCTTTCTCTCTGGCTGTTCAGGCAGAGCCTCTGACACAGGGCAAACTGCAACTCAGTCCCACAGAGCTTTTGAAGTTTAGAGAATTAGAGTAAAAAAGCCCAGTATCATATTTTGAAAGAGTGCACTTTTGAACAAGAAATCACTTTAAATAATGAGAATAAGATACTACAGTATTTTATGTCTCGTTAGCATAATATAGGATGACATCTGCAAAAGCTGCAAGAAGCTTCTTTATGCCCTGACAAACTATCTGTCATTAAACAGGGCTCTCACATTTGTCTAAAACACACAAAATTCATCTTTCCATTTGTCTCAGTTTGAGCAAGAAGTTGAATAATAGAATTTTACCAGTTTTCATAAAGGGTTTGCCACTGTTAAAAATACAGGAACTTCCTCCTGCTCCTGCCTCTAAATACCAGTTCTTACTTCATAAAAATTCATGAATGTGTAAAAAATATGACCATGGAGCAATTATTTATGTCAGAAGTTCCCTACATTAGCCATTTCACATTCATTATTGTAAAGCAGATGTCAGTGTAGAATTAGTAATACTCTTAAATTATAAAATGGGACTTGCTCCTAATCCTAAAGACAACAAAAAGCTTTTTAAATGATGGTGTGAGAAGGGAGGCCAAAATCAACTCCTAAAGCCTTTTAAGGCAAATATGGATATTTTTGGTCTCTCCCAGTGTCCCAGCATAGGAGTAGAGTGAGGAAAATAAGGAGCAGTTTCTACATGGAGGCAGACCAGGATCTGCTGGAAGAAAACCATCCCCTGGGCTCTGAACACAGAAATATTGCTTGTGACTTTCTCAGGATGATTTTATGATCAATCTAACTCTGACAGGCTCAGGCTGTGAAAGACAGGGTGCACTGTTACAAATGTACTATGAGTGCAGAGGCTTTGAATGAATAATTTGCATCAACTGTACTGATGCTGCATAAAAAATATTGCAGATTAGGAAAATAATGTTTCTGAACCTTTCAGCCCACCATGTGTGTGGGAAAATGGAAAATTTACAGCTTTCCCATTAGCAGCCTAATGATGTTTTTATGAAAGCAAATGAAAGCAGCAGAGCTGTGTGAAGGTAGTGGTTCCAGACTCATTATTCAGGCTTTTTTCTGTAACCTTTCTGTAACCTTTCTAGATTGACTCTGACTTCCTCTTCCCTGCCTTTTTTTTTTTTTCCACTCCTCCTCTCCTCTTTCTCGCTTTTGAACATGAAATTCTCTTCAGATTTTTAGTGTTTGTGGATTTGTGGCTTGCTTAGCCCATCCCTCCAGTCCTCAGGAACTTTTATGAGACTCCAGAAGTTTCATGGGGAGTACAGCTGCTGTTAATTGAGATTCTTTAACAACTTGGAGGAGAGTAATTTATGACATCAGTCCAAACTATCCAACTCTTTTTGGGGATGTTAGCAGGCAGTGTTGAACCATGTCCTTTTCTGATAATAATACTGAGTATAACCCATTAAAGAGCAAACCATGCAGGGAAATAAAGAGAGGTACCTCGTACTATTTGTTGGTGTGCTGCAGTACAGAATAGCATCTCTCACAGAAAGGTAGAACCATACAAGGAGGATTATCTGGTAGTTTCTCACATTTGTAACTCCAGGGGTCGTGTTCCAAACATGATGCAGTAAATGAATCACGCTGACAGTTTTCTCCATTTCTTGATATTAAATTAATGGCAAATCAGGCTCAGAACCATGAACTACATGACAACTACACAATGTTACTGATCTGGTGAAATCAACAGAGCTCCTCTGTCACTTCAGACCAGCCATGGCACTGAATGTAACAAATTTTGTGCATTGGGTGGGGAAACCAACACGACACAGGAATAAGGAGTAAAATAAACAATAACCTGGGGATGTATTTGCATCATCTCTTAGGTATTCCAAATTTTTTTTGATAGTATAGTTTTCAGTTGGTGAAAGCCTGACTTGATGGAGCAGAAGTTATGATCTGGTACAGGGAGAACTTTTATGAGCATAGGGTTCGATTGTTCTGCGCTATTTCTTGCTTTCCATCAACAGATCTCTTCACTAAAATAGAAAAGAGATGGAACATAATTTTAATTTCTTCCTGAAATACACAATATGTGTGATTCTCACAACAGGAGGACTGTGCCATATGGACTGTCTAACTACAGAGGCAGCTTTAGAGGCAAAAGGTCCACAGGCCAGACTCAAAGTACTTCCCAGTCCTCATTCCGATGTTCCTGTTCGGATGCTCATGACAAGCAGTGTTTGCAGTTTTGCAGAAGAATGCAGGACAGAAGAAGGTGAGTGTCTTTCCCTAAGGCTGCAACCTGGCCACATGATTAGGTCATTCACGGAGATAAATTAATCAAGTTGCGTTTATCAAGTAGAACTGATTAAAAATACTGATTTTAAATAAAATTCCCGTGTGCAGTTGTGGTGGGTTAACCCTGGCCAGCAGCCAAACACTTACACTGATGGTTGTTCGCTTCCCTTTCAGTGGGATGGGGGAGTGAACAGGAAGAAAAAAGCAAGAAAACTCCTGTGTCACATCAGAGTTAAATAAGTGAAGGAAAGAGGCCAGAGCCAGCCAGTACTGCTTGGAATTTTCTTTTTGCTGCTTCTTTTTGTGATGTGGCGCTTTTGAAACAGCAGATCTGCCCACTTAGGGGCATGCTGAACATTGCACTGTTACAGAATGTTTTATGTAGTCTAACAAAGAGCATTAAATATAATTTCATGAATGGGGACATTGATGAGAACAGTGATAAGCTTAGGAAATCTCTATTCTACAGAAATCATGGATCAATGAAAAAGACAGAGGAGAAAGAGCAATGCAGGGAAGAGGAACACAATTTCATTCAGTAGCACAGAGAGTCTGGAGGATTCTGAACAATCAGGTATGTTACAGATGCTTAATGTTGAAAAGAAATACTAACTTTCCATAAATGTCCTTTGTACTTGCAGAACCCTTAATTCTTTCAACAGAATATTATCACTCCTTCCTAAATAAGTGCAGAATTTGGCCCATGAGTTGTTTGGAGTTTTTTTCCTAATTTAATTTTTAAAATAAACTTTACTTTACACAGAACTGATACAACCTTCCTAGTGTTGATGTAACTCCTTCAAAAGTTGGGTAATTTGGCTATAAGGCAGTACATATTTTGGCTTTTTTTTTAGAGCAAGGGCTGTTTTTGCCTATCATGATTTTGCTTGTTTAGCACTGCAACAAATTAAGCTACACGTCCCAGTGCAGTGCTCCAGTAAAAGCTGAAGTGTTAAGGTAAAGAAACAGGAAAAACTTTGTGGAAGAAGTATCTGGAGGGAAAAGTAAATCTGCTTTTGATGTCAGGTATAAAGAGCTTACTGTAACCTAATAGCCAGTTTCAAATATTGCCACTTCTAAAAGGGTCACACCATTACCCCAGATTTTTGCTGTGAAGGGAAGCACTTGGATTAGAAGTCCCCAAGCTGAATTTATTGCTGTGATTATTTGAGCAGAGCTAATTGGACAACTGTGTAGAGTTCACTCTGTGTACAATAAACAAGGAGGGGAACCACAGTTCCATCAGGTAACAGAGACTTAGAGCTGAATATTCAACAGTTTGGCTGTATTTGTTTGTTTGTTTTCTTTATAGCTTTAACATTTATTTGCTGGAGCTCAGAAACAAGAACTTAAACTACAACTCTCCTTTGAGATGGACAAACTTGATGCTTCAGTGTGATGCCAGTGGAGAATTCAGCAGTAGGCAACACTTCCATTTCAGCAGTGCTACTCTGAGGGCATGGGAACCTGTATGAAGAAGCTTTTCTCCCCTCGAGAGAGCCTCAGAAAAGGATAATCTTTATCATGTAACCTGGCAGGGAATGCATCACTATTGAGGAAAACTTCAAAGGCAGACCCAAACTTCAGCAGTGCAAAGCTTCAGGAAACGTTTTTCTCTGTGATTTAAACAAGTACAATAGAAACTGTTCCACTTACTGCTTGCTCTGTGTCTGAAGAATCCATCCACAGCTCTGTGCAGGCAGCTGCAAGTGGAGGATGTGGAGAGTTAGAGGGAGATTGCCTCTACATGAGTTCTCATTAAGAATAAACAGATACGAAATATTTCTCTTGTTAATGTATGCAAGCCTGAATCATCATATTGTAACTTCGTGGCAGATGTTTAAATGACAGTATCTATGCAGAATAAATATGAATGGCTAATATAAATATTATTATAAACTATAGCAAGTTAAGAGTATACATCGAGTATTCAATAGATTACCTAATTTAGGCACAAATTATTCCTGCACTTGGAAGTTCCATTCAAAAACACTTACAGTGATTATTTGGGGATGCACTGTAGTCGGTGAACAGAACTTCAGTGATTCATCCCAAAGAATTTTCCTACACATGCAAGGGTAGGACAGTGGAACTTCATGCCATCACAGTAATTTCTGTGCTGGCCATTTGCTGTCCCAGGCCCCTACACGTCACACCCACAGCACATCCCCTGGGCCTTGCCAGTGCTGCAAATCCCTCTTTTATCTCTCCATTGAAACACCATCACCAAATAACCCGGAAACTTGGCAATAAGGATTAAATCCAACCCTGGACATTTTTCAGCGTGAATGATTTCTTCAGAAATTATGGACTTCTTTTTGCTACAAGGATGCAAGAGTAAGCAAGGGAAAAAGAGTAACTTTTGCAAATCCTTTTCTATATTATTTAAAAAGAGAGGAAACCCCTTACTACTGACATGACAAATTTTTTGGGGGGTTGACTGACCTTCATGCAGACTTTCCCCAGGGCACATAGGTTAAACTCTAACCCCACGTTGTTAAATTATATTTTATAAGAAGAAAGATGGAGACCAAAAGAAAAGTGAAAAGAAATCAACAATAAAAATGTTTATATAGGGCTAAACCAGTGGTAATAGTTTTTGTTTGAAACAAGAAAGGGAGGTCTTTGCCAAAACATATGATATATTTTATATATATGTGGATATATTTCATAAATAAATTATTACAGTTATAAAATTAAATATATATGTTTCAGTTACTGCATTTGTATCAGTTTCTTACTTGCTGTATAACTGATTTTGTACATTTATAGAAAACAGATTATTTATTGTATAAAACCACTTTACATACTATATTCCCGTATTCTTTCTTAAAAGACATTGTATAGTTTTGGGGTTTTAAAAAAAGAATCAAGCTTTGTTATGAAGAATGCTTAGTGTTCCTAATGTTCTTTTATGACCAAAACCTGGAAGTTTTCCCCCCCGAATGCCTACACGCAGGTCACACAACTTGCTGCTTTCAGGAGGTTGGTAATTCTCCTGACAGTCTGGGAATTGAGTAGGAAAACAGGATAACCAATTCTGTGATAATAATTATGCATAAAAAGTGACATCACTGTTCTGTGTCCCTGTTGCTATAAATGTAACCCTCATCTGTCCCCTAATCCTGGGACAAACAAGGCAATAGTTATTTGTCCTGAGAGTTCCTTTTGTGGACAATGTCCTCTGATTTCAGCTGCAGTCCCAAACACATCCCAGTGCTGAACAAGCTTCCTGAGCCTCCTCAATGGGTACAACCCAGCTTTTACATGAACTGCTCAGTCTGTGTTTGGAATTCCACTGTGTTCCCCCATGTGAATTCAATTTAAATGTTGCATTTGAAGATGGATTCACACCTTCCCCAGTCCCGAATGCTTTCATTTTATTTTAAACACTTGCAAACCTACCACACCCCCAAAAAACCCAAAACAAATTCAAACTGGGTTCTTCCCTTGACATGGAGGCAGATTTAGCCCTTGAGTGGTGGGCTACAGGTGTTATTGCTGTGTTTTCTTCTTAGGAAAGAAAAATCCCAATTTTTTTCTACATGAATTCCACTTTCAAGTGGTTTGGGTTGGGACTCTGGTGCCAATTTACCAGTTAATGTAAAAGTCAGTCCATTGTGAATACAGCAAAAGAATGAAAATGAGAAATAATGTTGTATCAAGCTCAGAAGAAGGAAAAGTTAACTGTAGATATTTCCAAATAAACCTATAAACCACAGCATGTACCTGAAAGTTCTGTGTGCTGGATTCTGGCTTTGAACTATCATTATTCCATCTGGGAACAGTTAACAACCATGAGACAGTTTTTACCTAATTTCAGGTTTATATAAAATGTCACCAGTAATATTCCTCAGTGACTCTGTTTACGTAATTTTTAATTTGTACTAGAAGGTGTTGAGCTAATTTGAAGTACAACTCTTTAAAATTATACATAGAATTATCTTCATATACAACGAATGTATGTTTTTAATTAAGAAATAATACTTAAAATCTGATAAATCATAAAATGATTATTTGCAAAAGTTAGAAATAAATGCTCTTTCACCATCTAACATTACATAGTTAGGTGTCCTCAGAATCACTCATGTTCTGGGATATTATTTTGAGGACATTTGTACTTTTACTTTTGTAACAACAAATTAGTTCCAGTTCTTACTCTATTCAATGTAAAACCATATATGTACAAATCTGCTCTGTCAGAGTTCCATAGCAGTCATTCCAATTGCCAGTACTGAAAGTTCAGTTTTGTGTTGTCAATAGCAATAAAAACAATGTAGAAAGGAGCCTTGGAAGAATTTATGGTTTTATCCTCAACAGAGAGGGAAGAGAAGAGATGTAAATGCAGTTGTCACATGCAAAGAAAGGGCTGTGAGGGAGACGAGAGCTCAGGTTTGTTCCCTGTGTTCCCAGGAGGAATTACAAGGAGCTCAGGGCTCACAGCGAAGCCCTTCAGCTAAACCCATCAGCAGGAGAGGGGAAGTGCCATGGAACGTCTCCATCACCACTGCACCTCCCCTCCTTGGCTGTGCCTTGTGAAAGCCACAGAGAGTCAGAAAGTGAGAGCCTGAGAGGGCACCAAAGCTGGGAGTGGAAGGGGCCGGGTCCTCCTCCAGAGCTGGGTGACTGTTCCCATTCCCAGAGCAGAGCTCGTCCCGTTCCCTGTGCTTTGCAATAAATGGCTCCTCATTGCTGTGCCTGCTTCTGGGGACACCATTCTGTGGATTCTGATGCTCTCTATATCCAAAATTCTTGTAAAGTCTAGGAGCCAAGTTCATCTATAGATCCTTCTCCTTTATGTCATCCCTACACTGATCCCCCAACACCATCCAACATCGTTCACACGCACTCAGATGCTGTTTTTAGGAGCTGGCTGTCAGAGCAGCCAGACAAAAATAACTCTGCTGTGACAGATTGCTGAGGACAATCATGACAATTTGATTTAAGACTACAAAACCATTTGTCATGACAAAAGTAAAATACAGGCTGACTTAAGGCTGGGTAAAATAACTAAAAGTTATCATTAGAAAAAGAACAAATTCTATCCATATGAACATTAAATCTTTCAATCCACAGCTTGAAATCTATTGGAAGAGTAATCAAGGAAAATTGCAAACAGATGACTCTGGAAACAATGTTTGTTTTCACTACTAGAGTTTTACAATGCATAATATATAACCTGATCTGGAGAGCTTTATGCTACAAAGAAATGTCAGGATTGAGAGATTTAAAATGCTAAGCAAGTTAAACAAAGCATATTACACTCTTCTGTTTACCTTGCAGTAGTATCTTCCAAACTTTGCTTAAAAGTACATTTTAAAGAGTAGTTTGACTTCCAAGGTCTTCAGCGGCTCTTTAGAGGAAAGATGTGCCTTGATGTGCACTTCAAAGCTATCCCTGCAGATGAGGGATCCATAGAGACTGTTGGTAGCACAACTGAGCTTCAAGAGGGCTTTGGGATGAGGTTCAAGTCTTGGCTCCTGTTTTGCCATGGGAAACACCTCTCTGAAGCCTTGGGCTCTTACTGGGTTTTAGCCTAGAGTGGTACCAATGTCCACATCAAACACCCCTCCCCTCATCTAAGTCTTCTGGATTAGTTCCCTCGTTTTATTTCAGTAGGATCTTTATCCATTTTATAACAGAGCAGGTGCTGGTCATTTCCTGAATGCACCATTTTCAGAAATTAGGTAGATGTATAGGTCTAAAAACTCCTTGTGCACCTCTGTGTTACTTTAGGGATCTAAATATCTTTACCATGTGCTATCATCGGTCATTGGTAAGTGGATACCTTGGCTCACGCTTCCTGCAGATGTCTTGAGCAACATAAATGGAACTGACTGAAGTTCGAGCCCTTTAACAATAAAGATGAGAAGTCTTTGACGTTCAGACTCCATTTTTCCCATAAATATTTTTTAAACAATCCTATATGGACAAGATAATGTAGACACTAAAGGGCCAGCATGTTAAACAATGAAATAATCTTTGAGAAGGTGAGAGTTTCCCTTTTACCTGTTATAATGGATATTCCATTAGACTACAAGTCACATTTCTTCACTAATCATTTCTGCTAAAGCTGTTTCTCAGAGTGTGAACCAGCTGTCCCTTAGGTTATCGAGTATTTATGTGTTCTATTAATGGTACTTCTGCCACAACTTTCCAGGAAATCTTTGCTCTACTGCAAAAAATTAAATAATTGTAATTTTTTTTATCGTTCATTTTGATTTAGCTGTCTTGTTTTTACAATTACTCCTCTTACCCCTACCACAAAGAACTGACTGAACTTGGAAATGTTTTAGTGTCTCACTGCTTCCCTTTTGTGTTCCAGGCCTGGCAATCTGTATTGCTCTAGAGGAGAGCTGCCTTCACTTACCAGTGCAGGCCTCAGCTATGCAAATACTTCCAATGCAGATGTGAAGAGGGCGGGAGCCTTTTGTCATTAAAAAATAAATGTGCAAACTATTGTAGCAATAGAAAATATATATTGAATGGCTAGTGCATGAGGTGAGCTACAAAACCACAGAAAAGCAGATGTAAAAATCAAAGCCCAGAGGCTCCATTAGAAGATTCCTAGAACTATGCATATATTTATTCAATTCTGATATCATTAAGTTGCAGTTCCCAAAGA
This sequence comes from Rhagologus leucostigma, assembly GCA_013397725.1. Lineage (NCBI taxonomy): Eukaryota > Metazoa > Chordata > Aves > Passeriformes > Rhagologus > Rhagologus leucostigma. Next base: position 376,625 of record VZTD01003768.1, read on the forward strand.
GATGTTTTTTAGATCTGTAGTTTGTTTCCCCATATCTATCACAGGAGAGGAATCCATTAATTTCACAATGAAGCCAGTTTGCAGCTCCTTCTGGTGTCAATTTGGGTAGTCATGGGTCAGCTAAAGGTCACGTTTTCAGTGGTTTTAAGACACTACAACTGAAAACCAGATTGAACCTAGGCATTTGAATTCTTAACTGTAAAAATTTTTTTATACAAATCTCCTAATGAATTAATACATTCAAAACACCTGTACCAGGTCCTGAGGGTTGTCTTTGATTAACATTCTTCCTTTAAGCAAAGGTCCAAAGAGATTGGATACTCTATATTTGGAGGAGCACAGAAGAGAAAATGAAAACTAGAGCAGAGGAAATCCTGCATCAGAGTTCAATAACCCCTGAATCACAGTTCTGATTCTGCTATCTCATTATGGGATCTCAGGCAAATTACTCAGGCTCTTATTGCAAACACTGACACAAGCGCAAAACCCAAGGCAATGTCCATGTGAAGATCCCTACAGAGCCAGTCCTAAGCCATGCTTCTCTCTAAGTAACATTTTTACTTATAAATGCTTCTGGTCATCTTTGAGAACACGCAAAGGATCAATGTCTTTTGGTGGAACTGTCACTGCACCTCTGATTATTTTCAAAGAATTGGTCAGCTACGGCCTACGAGAAACAAAAAAAGTCCATAAAATACTACTATAACGCATGTAGAGGAACATGCACACAGCAAACTGTTTGGTGATGATTCAGAGCAGAACTAAGGCATAGCAAAGGTCTGATTTGGTTATGGCTGCCTGTGCATTCAGGCACACATTGGTTGTCCAGAAACAACCCAGTATTGCTTTGGCTGGTTGGTTCCAGTCCCCTGCGTGCCTTCAAGCAGAAGGGTCAGAAACATTTTGAAAAGAACACTGACGTGTAATTACCAATCAAAACCGAGGAACTGCAGCATTAGGGAAAAACCTGAAGAAAACTAAGCAAGGGGCATGAAAAACTCACTGGCAATGCACATTCTCGGCAAGAACCCCAAAAACCAAACTAACGTACGCTGTGTCCAGGTGCTCAGAAATGTCTCAGTATTGCTACTGCTACTGGTACCACTAATATTCAAATGCACGTCCCACTTGCTTGTGTGCATTTTCTGAGGTACCCCTTGGTGTAGGATCCTGCACATCTCTTAGGGGCAGCCCAGGACATGACACCAGCCAGGCTGTTCCACCCTGTGCTTACAAGGGAAGGGGACAGTGTGGGCACCAGGCCCTGTCTCAGGTCACGAACTTCCAGAACTGTGCTACCCAAGCCAAGGATTCCTGACAAGGGCGTTTTACTGCAGCAGTATTTAGTCCGTTGACATTGCAAATGTGTTCTCCCAAATATCACAGAGCAAACGGAGTACACATGTTTTACCAGTCACATGCACTGCCTTCATAACAGTTCTCAAAGCCTTTATTTCCACGTATGCAGCACTATGATTTATTTTATTTAAAAAGGCCACGTCGGTTGCCAAACTCCTTCTACTGTGCCTGTCTCACTGTGTGAAAAACACCATTTTCAAAACAAACACTGCCTATTGGAAGAAACACGAGTTCCAAACTCCTCTTCCCTAATTTTCAAGAAATGCTGGTAAAGAAAGAATATGGCACACCTACAGTGTCTGAAGTGAGAGGCCTCCAGCATCTGTCGCCTCTGCTGCAGCAAGAGGAACTTCAGTACAATCTTTCAACTTTTTTTTTCCTTTTTTTTTGCACAACTGCCAGCATTCTTGATGAGTGTGTGTTTCCTCAACTGGTCTGAGTGAGGTACGACTTCTTTTTTAAGAAGCACTTTTATAAAAGGGTTGTCTAACAGCATGAATTGGAACACCAGTCATCCAGAACGCTCCTAAGTAGTCAGCTCCTGTTTTTCAAGTGTTCCTCTGTTTGTAAACAGCGAGTAGTTCACACACGAGTTTTTGTGCTTCGTCTGTTCCTCCTACTGAAGATTCCATTGTCTGCAGATCTCACTTCTGGAAAATAGTCTTAAGATGTTTATTAACCATGATTTTCACTTAAAAGCCCCAGGAGTATTTCATGCTGTACAAAATACCACAACACTGATTTCTTGAAAAATTCTAGAAATTTTTCATTTTTCTGTCAAACTTGTGTGTGTCAGCTCAATCTCTCATGATTAAAGAGTTACCTTAACAAAGACTATGATCACTTGATATATTGTTAGCACTTGAAATGTGCGTTTAAATAATCATCTGGTTTTGACATAGATCCACATTAGAAAGACATTATTCCTATTATTTATTCACATTTTCTGTTACCAGAATCATATGAATGGTATTGGAGCGAATTGTTCCAGTTTCTTAAATACAAAACATTCTTCTTGTAACTACTCAGACAAACCCAATTCTGCTGTCCATTGCTGTATTGTGCCTCTTCTGTCTCTCAAAGAGAGACCTTGCTCAAATTCAAGCCCTAACATCACTAAAAAACTGCCTTTTAGATAACTGAGAGGAAATGCCATGTAACATCATTCAAAGTTTATGTATTACAGCAATAGTAACACTAAACCATTAATTCTTTGAAAACAGGTTTAAAGGAGTCTAACATGTGTTTGTATTCTTTTAAATGAACTGTTTAACCAAATCATGTTTTTTCTGTTGATTCCTCACATATTTAAACAATTCTTTCATTTTCCTCCCTTAGAAAATCCTGGTTCTTCAGAGGATTTTGGTGGTAACAGGGAGGCTGCCTTGAGTCACGACAAACACTGGTGGATGGGTCACTGTGCACAAACCTATAAAGGAACTTTTTGTTGCCTGATGATCTGCTTGTATTGAACCAGGCATTCAAGGATATCTAAGATTATTAACTCAGCCAGACATCTGCCAAAAGTGGTTATAAGCAGAAGAAAGTCTGAAAAGTTCAAACACTCACAGCACTTGCCTAAAAGGCAGAAGTTTGCTTTCTACAGGAAGCCAAAAATGCCTGGAATTTCAGAAATGTGCCAGACTAAAATAAAAGTGTAACACGTTACCTAACTAAACAGCTTTTTATGCAGTCCTTCCCTCCTAAAAATAGTAAATCAATTTCAAAAGTATAATAAAATAAATTAATTTCTGTTATGATTTCATAGAAAATGGCAGTTGATGTAAAGGAAGACGTTTATGGTTGAGATACACTGCCAAAAGTATCCAAGCTTGGGGTTTTTTTCCTGTAGTTCCCTTGAAGCAGTCAGAGACTTCACTCTTGTAAATGCCCATAAATACAACATGCCACTGTCACTCTTTGACCATCCATGTCTTGGCATTTTCACTCTCCACCTTCCCACAGGTAAAGCATCTACACTCTGGCATTTTGCCCCTTGGAAGACTGGCAAAGTCCCTGCCAGAGTTAAATGAAGTCCCATGGCAGATGCCTCATTGACAACAAAAATCCCTCCATGTGGCAGCAACAGCAGAAATACTACAGGGAGTCTTTGCTGTCTCAAAGTGTTTCATCTGAAAGAACAATTCATGTGAATATAATTTAATTTCTGTACTCTTTTGTCTCTTTCCTCTGACACCACCACTGCAGGCAAGTGGCAGTCCTGGGTTTGATTACGGAGATTTATTTATTGTACTCATGGAGAAGTCCTCATATGGGAATGATTTGTGATTCATGAATGATTTGATCTGGACTTAATTGATTTAGAGGTTGGTCCAAGAATATCTGCACAACTATCCAAATGCTTGTGTAAGTTACTTCCACACACTGTTACATACCACTTCACACCTTCTGCTACAGTTTTTGCATGCAAAAATTCCCCCCAAAAACACTGAAGACAATGAAAAATCAGTTAGATTTAAACTATAATACCTGATAGGCAGGTCATGGTCTGTAGCTGTCTAGCAATAAAAGCTTCTCAGTAATTTTAAGTCTCGATTTTATATAACAAAATTTGGTACACTGAAGTTTCTGGCTGTGTTGCCTCCCACAGTTGTATCTTTTTCATCTAATGATACTAATTTAACATTTGTGACTTTTTAAATTTAAAATCCAACTTTTGCAGTAATTCTTGAAGTTTTAAGAGCAAATTTGAAAAACTGGGCAGGGATGTTAAATACCAACATTACCTTTATCATCAGTACTTTTATTCTGTAGAACAGGACAAAAGTAATGACTGCATTTCATTTGTCTATTAAGGGCAATTATCTTCAGTTACAGTTGTATGGTCTGTCCACCCCTTAAGGCTTCACTCAGTTTTTGTAGCACACCTCACCCTCAGAATACTCAGTGCTAGTCATAACCTCTATTGGAAAAAATGGCACTCCTCCAGTACTTAAATCTCTTTCCTAGCAGAAATGGCTGTTTACTTTTGAAATGCTGCCAGGAGTGAACCTATTTAGCTCCCTTGGGAACTGCAGAGATTCTACTGTACAGCCTGGGAGAACAGGATTATCTCACTCTTACATCCCATAGTTTATCCACAGCTCTCAGAGCAATTCACAGAAATCAGTATCATCACTTCTGTTTCACCAACAGCAAACAGAGGCTGTGAAATAGGCAAAGCCTTCCCCAGGTTCACCAACTGGAAACCAACCCCTTTCCCCACAGATCTGTTCCATCTCTGAAGCAATTGCAGCGCTCTGGGGAACAGACTCATCTTTCTATTTATTTCTTTTTTTGTGGGAGTGGGGGGTGGTTTTATTATGTAATATCTTGCAGAATTCAAGTTCAGCTTGCAATACTTGTGTATTTATCCAGCCTCTCTTGAATGCAGTCAGGAAAGGCCATACCCACAAAGGCTGTCAAGGCATGGGAAAAACGCTGCTCTGGAGAAGTGCACGTTCAGAAGAATAAACAAGAGCCTGTCATTACTCATCTGCAGAAGCAGTGGACAAGGGGAAGTAGCTGTCCTGAGGAGCTTTGTTAGCTTCCAGAGCAGAATTTTATGCCTGAAAATGTCCCTCGGGCATGGAGCTGGTGGGTTCTGTACTGACAGCACTTCCACAGGGATGGGGTTACACGAGAGCTCAGCAGGAGGAGCAAACATGAGCAAAGCAGTAATTTATCTTGGGTCAGTGCCATCAATAACTTCTATTCATGTTGTTCAAGCAGTTTTACCTTGTTGGTGATTTCCATGAAATGATCTTCCCACTACAGGAAACATCAGCCTGCATCTACCATAAGTAGTCCCCTAAATCTGAAATAACATAATTTCTAAGGCCAGACACAGAACCTTGTGGTGTTTTCACTAAACACAGTAAGATTTAGACATCACTAATTAATTAATTTCCTGAGCAACCTCAAGTGGAAGGGAGGATCTGTGTTTATGAGCACTCTTGATAAAACAAATACATCTCTGTCATTCAGGAGAAGTGAGATGACCTTTCTGGAAGAATTCTTCTGAAATTAAGCAGTTGAAATTGCTTGCACCCCTTACACATTTGAGTACCAAAATTTATGTTCAGGTTCAGTCCAGACTTGGGAATTACCGGCGAAATAGGAACGCAAATAAAATTAGGATAAAGGAGAAAAAAAACCCCAAACCTCCATAACCTGGCAAGAACTGCAAATTATGCATTTCCCAAAGAATGGATTACCAAAGCCCAAATCTTCATTTTTCTCCTCTTTTTCTACCTAGGAAGCTAGGAGAATATGAAATTGATTTTTATATAGTACTGTTATCCATAGGTTTGGGGTTTTTTTGGGAATGTGAAAGGAAGCCGGCATTTGTATTCCAGTTTTATGTCAAAAAAACCAAACAAAAAAGTGTTGGCTTAGTTACTAACATGAAAATGGGAAAGGGGAAAAGGGCACATCATCCCATACACAATCATGTTACAAGAGCATTCAGGCTGTTCCCAACACACACACACATATTCTGAGAAAATCTTTGGTGTTTACTATCCAATAAACAAGAAAGTGGAGCAGGAAAGACACGCAGAGGGATGGGCCCAAGCAAGAGCCCACAGCATAAATCACTGGAAACAAAACTACTACAGCCAAAAGCAAACTCCTGTTTGGATCCTGTAACTTGGTAGTGACATTCCCTCCTCCGTCAGCCACCCAACCTTCCCCCGTGCCCTCTGGAAGCAGCAGAGACTTCAGTTGCTGCGTCAGTCGTGTGGGGGGCAGACTGCAAGCAAAGTTTAACCGAGGAGAACACACACTCATCACACTCCAACTTTGTCATTCCTGTTCCCACCTACTCATTCTCTTCCCGTCTGCTTTGGGGGAGGAATAAGGAATTATCTACCTTCCACAGCACATGGATATAAATAACCCTTTAGTTGCATTTTCCAGCCGTTATTCTGCCAGTTACAGAATTCCTGGCTGAATTCCTGGAACCATCACCCTTGGTAGTGCTAATTCCAGGGGCAGCATCAACTCCCAAAGTGGCACATCATAGCAAGAGCAAGTCCACAGCAGTTTTGTTCTAGTGCAGCAAAGCAGCTTCCACTCAAAAGTGTAATGCTCCCAGGCCTCACACTGCCAGTATTCTGAAGGTTTGGGTTTTTTTCAAAATAGAAAAAATCTCCTCAGGAAACAGCCACTTCATCTGCTCTTCTGAGCCACTCTCTTTTTGGCCTTTCTTTAACAGTGAAGATGAGAGCAATTAGAAAAATGGGGAAAAAGAAATGTTCATCATATACTTTTAAATTACTATAAACTGTTTTGATTAAGGAAAAAGTATTTTTTTTATAGTAAGGCCAGGAGAAATCCTGCTTTCCTCCCTAAGGTGCAGCAGTGGAGCAGACTTTGTCCAGATGCAAACATTTGTTCCCATAGCAGACAAAAGCGCAGGCAGACAACATCCCAGCACTGGTTTGTTGTAGACTGTGCTCATGGGCGTACCAGCAAAGACATCTGGAATAGAACAGTTCAGAAATGATGATTTTCAGTCCCTGTGTAGGCTTTTTACTGAGTCCTATTATTACATACAAGAAGACTCCACATGTCCTGCTTTGAACCCAAGCTTATTAAAATCCAAGAATGACCTAAAGATTGAACATACACCCTTGATTTATTACCTTTAAAAAAAAAATTAATTAAGATTCATATTGGGAATTGCTAGCTTTTAGTATTTCCAACAGGTTTTTCAGTTATTTCCTTATTTCTGCAGGATTCTCAATATGCCTCCCCACATGCTTACCTACATGTGCATTCCATATGTGCTTCCTTCCCTTCTCCAATGTGATTACTGCAGTATTTTTTCTCTTTGTCTGTCTTTCAAATACAGAGCTATAGGATTACACTTTGCTGGGCTTTAATTAAGATGTAGGGACAGGTGTAATGGATAGAACCATGACAAGGAAACATATATCAGAAGCCAGGATTAAGATTTGATAATTTCTTTTGTACCAAGTCTGGGATGTGGAGTTTTGATGTCGATCCACGCTGGTCTTTGTACATGGCACTGATCTATTACACCATTCCTGACTTCTCATACAGAGCTCCCAATCCCTGGCAGATTAAAGCAATTAGTACTGCAGAGCATGATCTTAGTCTGATCTCCTGTTCCCATATGGTGTCCACAAGGAAAGTGATCCATGCACTCTTAGTGCTGTGGTGGTGCTCTTGGCACAACACGAAAGTCCAGGACAAATGCCAGGAGTGCCTGGGGTCACACTCCCACTTTCCGTGTGTACAGCACCCAAACCTGTCCAGGAGGCTTCCTTTGTCTGCTGCTTTTTTCTCTTTTCATGCTATTTCTTTTCATGTCACAATTACTGACCCTACATCTGTGCTTAAACAGCCATTTCTGGGACCACTCGGTGAACCAGACGGGTAAAAGGAAAAAACCTTTCTAAAGATGCTTTATCATGTTAGAATTATAAAATAATTAATATTTTAGAGGAAACCTCTGAAAATCATCTGGTCCAATGTCACAGCTATCTTCAAAGCTAGAGAAAATTTCAAGTTGTGATTAGCTTGCTCAGGACCTTGCCCTGTTAAATTTTGAAAATTTCCAAGCAAAATTTCCACAGCTGCTCTCAGGCTCTAGATCCAGTGACTGACCATCCTCACTTAGAAGAATTTTCCCTGCTGTAACCTGGCACTGGTCATTAATGGGCCTCCAGGAGCCACCCCAGTCCACTGCCTGCATGGCCAGGCTCGAGGCCACCGGACAGTCCCTGCAGCCTCTGCCCCAGGCTGGACAAACCCGGCGCTCTCAGTCTCTGGCTCAGGTTTGTTCAGCACCTCAGGGCTCCAAGCAGTACCTGGCACTCTGTATGAGTTCATCAGTATCTTTCTCCAGCTTGGCTCGCTCTCAAGCTCCTAAACATGATCTCACAAGTGAATACAGGCTACAACCACTTCCTTGGCCCCCTGGCAACTTTCTTCATGCAGAGAGCATTCGGCTCCATTGACAGAAAGGAAGGAGCAGCAAAATTCACAAGCGTAGGGATGCCTAGAGTGCAAGTTTCCACTGAGACTTAATTCAAAACTTAGTGAAAAATAACACAGTCTTTCCTGGCTTTACGCAGTGTTCGCTGAGATCCTCACTAGGGCCAAATCCTTCCTGCCTGGGGCTTATCTGCACAAACGCCTTTAAGTCAGAACAGGGTGCATCAAAGCAAAAAAAGTACTTTATAAGTGCTTTGATCAAAAGGTGTCAAAATGAACAATCAGTCTCCTCTTAACCACAAAGCCTACTTCCCCAAAAAGGGGTGGATTTTTCCCTAGGGATATGAAGGCCTTGTAGAAGGGATAGAAACGATTTCTGCAGTTCTTTGTGTTGCTGCCATCTCATAAGGTGGGAAATAACTGGGCACGTTGGCATAACTACAGTGCAGAGGCTGGGACTGTGCCTGGCCACAAACTGAACCTGGGACACACAACACCACACTGGCACCAGAACAGCAGCAAGAGCATTGATAGGTTTGGGGAACAGTATTGCTTGAAAGTAATCCCTCCTTTTCTGCTGCACTGTGTCTAAAAAGAATGCTCAGAAAGTAAAGAAGGAGCCCAGAAGAACAATAAAGATGGTGAAACATCTTGCAAATGTGCTTGAGAGAGCAGAGTCAAAAGATGAAGGTTTTCTGCCCATGCTTTTCCACATTTTCCAGTCCTTATGCTGAATTTTTTGGATTTATTGTGCAATGCTCCCATGCTAGTCTCCACTTTCAATCAAATAAAAATCAGACTAACCTTTAATTAATTTAAATTTAATTAATACTGCTTGCTCCTCTTTGCTGTGCTTGCATGAATATGTGCATACCTGGTTTAAAAAAGGATTGTCTACACAATTATTTCAACCACTTCTGCAGGCAGAGAAAAGCTGGTTTAATGTAAAGAACAGACAATGGGGGAGGACACAAGGCAACAGTTGTCAGCTGTGTTTAAAGTGCAAAAAGAAAGGCAGTAATTGTTTTCTCTCTTGGCTACTTGAATAGCCTTAAATTCCAACAAATGTTACTCATGCCAAATATTGTTTCAAGGTTTTTTTCTGATGAACTTGATGTCCATAAGCAAGTGAGCAAGGAAGATGAATCTTAGGAGGATGAAGACAACAGAATCCCAATGATGCTGTAAGAAACACTCTTTTTGGTACAGCTTCACTCTGCATTCTGCTGCTTCTGGGTCTAAAAAGCAAATGTGGCCACCATATGTTAGAATGCTTCTCACGCCCAGGAGTTTACAAACAGCTTTTGATTCACGGGATTTCTGAAACGGATTAGGGAATCTGAAGATATCCACGATCTTGTGCTTCCCTCCTGTATGAAGCTTTTCCATTCATAAATGGAAAACGAACAAAGATTTCAGACTTTGGCTAATCACAATAGGTTTGTTAATCATGGAGCAGCCTCATTTAAGAGCATTTATAACACCAGAATTTTTGAGACATCTCAATAGTCTTCCGTAAGAAGAGAGTAAAATGGTTTAGGAATGAGCCATACAGTGCTAAGTCTATCTGTTGTAGAAGATGTGATGGCAAACTGAAGAATTAATTAGAAGTGCTGTGATTAAAAGGGTCTTTGTTTACACTGCTGGCTCACAACAGCTGCAGGGTGACTCTCGTGTGACAGTAGGGGACCAACACAGAGATGCCGAGTCCTGATGGGACACCTGAAACAACGGGGCAGTGTTTGCTGTGCATCTTAAGGATGTGTTTGCAGAACACATTTTAGAATTAGCTTGTTCAAACAAAAATCCTTTCCCTCCCTGCAATACCAAGATGTGTCTGAATTTCAAATATTTCTGTGAGCTTCATGGAAAGCTGCTGTTCTCAGCAAAACCCAGTATTGCACAGGTAACCCCACAAGCCCATTACTTCCTTGGCAAACAATTCAAAGACAAGATAGGACTTATTTCTTTGTGTCAAGTCAGACTATTTCACCTTTCATCTTGAAGAGAGATGGAAAAACTGATAAATGCAATCTGCTGAAGGAGATATTTGGGAATTTATTCTTCTCTAAAGCCACTGGGAGGTTGGCTTTAGAGGTTGGAGGTTAATTTCAGAAGCATCATCATTTAACTTTTCAGGAAAAAAGAAGATCATAAAGTGATGAGCACTTAAAAGGTTCGTTAAAGCAAAACCTCTGGTAACAGTTCTGGTATTTGTTCTTATACCATGCAGCCTTTTTTTAAATTAGGAGAAATCACTGAATATATTAACTCACATCAGCATTCATATAAATTTTCAAAAGCATAATAAAGGCACTTAAGAGCTCTGTAACATGTCTTTGCTGCAAAGCAAAGAACCACCTAAAAAATAAATGCAAGCTTTTAAAAATGGGGTAACAGAATAAACAGTTTTCAGAACAAGCTTCAAGGTAAACAGAAATTATTTATGAGACTGTAATTTATCGAGAGAATTTCAGAACCAATCAACAGGTCACCTTGTCTGTTGATTCCCAAATAATGGAAGACATTATTTCAAAAATTGTGCTAGAGAGAGATAAACCTCACACAATTTCAAATAAATTACCAATGCAGAATCTATTGATTTTTTGTCATTACATTATCTCCCCCTTTTAAAATAATTTTAAACATACAAATATATTAGCATCTTGAATAATGAAGTACCCTCCTGTTATTTGCCTAAAATAAATTAAATTGGAAGGCATAGGAAGACCTTAGAGCCACATCTCTTCCCTCAGGAAGTTTCCAAGAATGATACAGGAACATGTATTGTACTTTTATCTGTTTCCCAAACAGTCAAAGAAAGGCTTCTACAGGAAATGAAGAAATTTGAGATATTTAAAGAACGGTGATAACAACAAAAGAGTAGTCGAGTATTTCAGTATTTCACCCCCAATCAGGAGAGCTGAAGGAGTGATTTAACTTTTTTCAAAACACCTGACACAATTTGCCCAGAACTGCAAATTTACACAGCGAGAACCCTGACACCAGAAAGGTGGACATGGAGACACGCCAGCTGATGGTGCTTTTAAATATTGCTTTTTTGAAGTGTTTAATTTCCAATAATATGTTGTTTTAAAAACCAAGATGTGATCTCTGATGCTGCAGGTGTTGACCTGACCCATGGAAGATGATGGCAGTGAACAGAGGTTTAGTGCCTGAGGGCTCAGATGGGAATGAGCAGGCTGGGAATGCTGCACCACAGAAAGGAACGGCTGCAGGCTTAAATGGGGCACCCCAAAGAAGTCCAGGGTCAGTAAGGCAATTTGTTTAGAAATTGTCACACTGCTGACCAATGTTTGTCAGGGGGTGGAGTAGAATCACCACTGGTTTGGCAATTCAAAATCCCTCAAGCATAACAACAAACATTTGTAGATGCTCTTCCAGCAGGGTCTGCCCTGCACACCCTGTCCGTAGGGGCCATGAAAAGCAGTTTTATGGAAAATCAAATAAATCAGACTTTCCAGCCTTGTATTCGCATTATATCACTTCCAAGCCATCATTTGCAGGAGAATCCCTCAACAGGAGAATTCCTTTGCCCTCATCAGAATGTTCTTTCCAGGCCTTGGGTGCCACTGAACTCCAAAAGGTTGATGAGGTTACAAGGCACAGATGCGCTTCCCACCCTTATATCCAGGACAAACAACTCTTACCATAAAATGGATTTAAATATATATAAAATGGTAAATGCAGCTGCCAACACTTAGTTAATAGTTTTAACTTTGGAAACAAACCAAAACCATCTGTGTTTGTAGCAATACCTGCCCCTACTAAAACGGTAAGACTAAGCCTAACTCAGAACTGAGAAGGGCATTCATTAAAAAAGCAATAAGCAAGAACATTTACAGAAGATTAGCTGTTATGTAGTGTAACGATGGAAAAGTACCAATTTATATAACAATTTTACAAGCCTCTTGAAAATTGTTTTTGTTATTTTTTCAATGCCTGGTGTTGCAAAGTATGCAAAAGGCGAGGTCTTGCTTTTTCATACTTTGAGTCTGATTTCAGATTATTTTACTGAGAATCACTAAAACACAGGCACTGAGAAAAGTGCTCATGTGTGGATGAATGCAAAATGAAATATATTTTCCAATACTTGGTTCTGAAGTATTTTGACTGGCTTTGACTAATTTTGCAGGAACAGACACCCCGTGTTTTAGAAAATTCCCTCCAGAAGATCATATCCAAGCCCTCTCTGGGCAGGTTGTTCAGTGCTCAGTCGCTTGCACAGGAAGGAAGTTCTTCCTCATGTTCAGGTGGAACTTCTTGGGCATCACTTTCTGCCCGTTGACTCTTGTCTTATTACTTGGCACCATGGAGAAGAAAATTTAGTTTAATTTGTCAGGATGTTTTTCATTACTGCATCCCTAGAGGCACTACATGGCTAATTTTACAGACTTCGTTGAGACTCCTTGAGTTATTCAGTGAAAGGAAGGCTCTCAGAAACTACTCCAAGCATTTTACTCTGTCAAGTCAAAGTTCCTTCTGTTTCACTGGGCTTCAGATCAGAATCTGAAAACTAAATTCTCTTCAAGAAAATTCATAGATCAATAACCACGTTTACTAAGTTTGCCAAGTAATTGTCACTAAGATCCAAAAAGATTTTCCTCTCGGGATATCCATCTATATTAGCAGATCTTAAGCAGTGTTTTTAATTTTAATTCCATAAACTTTCTGTATTTTTTTTCTCTTCTGCACTAAGACATCCATTTAATCCAAATGATGGCTCAAGCAAGTATCTATCCTTACAGATAGGTTGATCCACATGATGGGGTTTTCAAACGTAGCTAATAACAGCTGGGAGCACACATTCCTTGTGCTGTTAAGCAGCTGGAAGCTTTGAAAAGTCCCTCTCCTGAAGCCAATGTTACCACAACATTAACATCATAAATAAGGCAGTGCCTGATTCCCCAGCAGTGCTTCTGAAGTAGCCTTAAAAACCTGCTGTGTCACAAAAGCAGCTGCAGTTAGATTTTTTCTTTTAATATTTACAATATCTGTTCGCTCAATAAACACAGCTCATGTCAGGAAGTGTGGATATACATTGTCCAATGCAACTACTGCTGTTTGGGGACAAGAGAGTCGAATCAGCACTCGAAGGCAATTTAAATTATGTCATTTAGTCATAATCTTAAAAAAATCTGCAAACTGAAAAACTTTTTAAAAACATCGCAAAGGATTTGAGAAAGCTTAAATGTGAAAAAATTAAAATTTTGGATTTGGGAAGAACATGCTCTTGGTGCTGGAAATGGCAAACTCCTTGGCCTAATAGGAAATAAAAATCAAAAGTAAATACAACCCCTCAGAAGAAAATGTTACGGAATATCAGCAACTACAGCCAACGGTACCTGACAGCCTGAACCTACCAAGGCACAGCTGTACTGAATCCAGCCCCTCTGAGTCTCTCCTGTCAGGAACAGGAAGTGCTGATTCAAGATGAAGACTAATTTGTTCTATCATTTCTAAATATATTTATTTAATACCATGTCTAAAACATTCATGGTCTGTTATAAAAACGCTCATTCAGAGCTTCAATTAAAACCCAGTCTTGTCAGTAGCACAAGTCCATAACGTGCACGTGGTTTTCGCATTTTTGCCAGAGGAAAAAGAACAAATAGATGAGGTGAAATTGCACAGTGGGATTAACTGAAAAATGAACAATAATGAAATAAAAGTTTCAAACTTGCTGCCATCGGCCCAAGTAGCTTCCAAATCCATAGTAGTCTTATAATAGTTTATTATTCCAATTCACAGAACAAATATCTACAAAGAATTCTCCCACACAGAATTTATGCCTTATGGGGAAAGCTTTTCTCATGACCGGTCCAATTCAAACCAAATGACAAAGCAGGAAATTAGGGTCAGAAAATTATAATAGAACAATAAAAGAGAATGCTGTCCTATAGACTCCATCCCAATTAAATTATTTTTTACAGATGGGACATAAACAAACACTCAAGGAGTTTATCAGTAAATTTACTGGAAGATCAAAACTAAAAAGTCCTTTTATGAGGCTGCCACATTTAAACAGAACTTCCATCATTACAGAGATCCTGAGTCACACTGCTCTTGGAAACTGCTCTGTAACTGCTTTCAGAATCCTAATTTTGCCAAAGGTTTGGGAGCAGTTTCTCTGAGAGAGCTGCTGTTCCTGCTGCTACAAGAAAATAATTTGCTTGGCCAAGTGCAGAATTTTTAGTTCCTTAATTCTGATACTTTTGGCTGTGTCTGCAGCTGCCGCCTTCTCTCTGACTACTGAAGGTAACGTTACCCACTGCAGCTCAGCAGCAGTGCAGGGAAGGAGGGTCTGGCTGACAGCATAGTGGGGCCTTTTGTTCAGGAGTTATTTATTTTGTGGAGAGACCAGGGCTCAGTCCCATAACCTTTGTATAGTGGGATATTGTGGAGGCTTACGTTAGAGTACAGATAATCTCTTCTACTTCAGACAAACAAAAAAGAGTATAATAACAAAAAAGAAACATTAGACAGGAATATTAAAAGCTTGGAATACATTACAGTCACTTTCAAAGACTACACACAACCTCAAGGCAAAATTTGTTACGTAACGAAATCGAGTGACTTATTTGCATTTAAACAAAATAGGTTTGGTTTATGCTGTGGGAATATCGAAGAATGAGAGACACAATGCAGGCTAACAGTTGGCATATGAATTCAAGGAGAAAGGACTTGCCAGAGAAATCTGATTAAAACGGTGAAAATTCAGAATCAGTGCTAGAGAATTCAACTAGTTTTTCAGTCTCTCTGAGAGGCCTTGGACAGACTCCCCTCACCTTAACCAAAAATAATGTCTATCCAACATTCACCAGAATTTTCTACAGCATCTGGACCATGATCCAAAAATTGGACAATCCACATAATCATATTCTTTTGAGAATATGAAATGAGTGCCTCGCCCAAAAAATCCTTCAGTAGATTTTAGTGGTAGAGAGGAAGGGGAAATTAGCTGGTGTTTATTGTATTTAGCTTAAATCAAATTTTTTAAAATCTGTGCTTCAACCTTTTGTGAGGATAGCAATTACAAACATTAAAAAAAAAAAGAAAAAAGTCAGCTATCATTCCAACCAAGTCCTAATAGTTTCTTCTCCATTCTTGGGTCTCATATCTGTCTTTTAGAGAAAATGTCTCTCTTTTTTTTGTGGTGGGGCAAGTTGGGAAAAGGAATTTTTTGCAAGCTTAGTATCTTTAATTCAGCCTTCTTTTGGCCAAGCCTGTCAATTGAATTATCTTTTCTCATCATTTCTCATCCTGGTATTTCCTCATCTTTTTCTTTAAAAAGTCCTTAGAAAAATTCTTCATTACTAAGGAAATATTCCCAGTTTATTAGCCTGAAATTTCTTTCCCTTTTGTTTTTTTCATTCTGTTCAGATCATGAGATTTCTGACAACTGAATGAAATATTTTCTTTGAATGTAAATGCTCTAAATTATGCCAGTGCTGGGAATATTCCTGCCGTTTTACCT
The DNA here is from genome assembly GCA_013397725.1 of Rhagologus leucostigma. Lineage (NCBI taxonomy): Eukaryota > Metazoa > Chordata > Aves > Passeriformes > Rhagologus > Rhagologus leucostigma. The sequence continues at coordinate 392,448 of VZTD01003768.1, forward strand.
TTGGCAATCCATACTTGTAAGAAATCTGCCTAGAGAGGATGGGGTTTGCAGCATAGAAACAGTAGCTGGGGGCAGGGGCTTGTGCAAGCTGCCCTACAAAGCTTGTTGCTCTGGGAAATGTGTTTCCAGAGCATCCTGATATTTATTTTTAAATCCTCTTCCCTTAATTTTAATAACAAACCTTCTCACTTTCTTCAGGCGCAACTCTTTCCTGGAATATTATTCTTCTCGCTCTGATGGATTTCTACAGTGAATGGTCATGGCCACGTCACAAAGTCTGGATGCGCTGAGCAGCCTCTGTGGCAAATAAAAGCTGCAAGTTGTGAGTGATTTCACACCCTCCTCTTGTGCATTGTGTTGGTCTGGGCAGACACCCCACGTCTGCAACCCAGGCCAAAGGTACCATGTGTGTGCAATGCTTTTGGCACACATCAAATTCATTATTCATTAGAGGAGTTCCCACCTTTCTGAATACCTGGCTGCCAGGTGTCCAGGAAAGCAGCCAGTTGGTTTTTTCCCATATTTTTATGATGTCACATGGAGTTTCTGCAATAAGTGTGTGCCCTCTGGGTATCCTCACTGGATGCATGCCTTCCTATTTCTGTCCCTTTGTAAAATCCAGGAATTCCCATGCTGGATCCTTGCTCTGGCTGATGGGTCACAACACCTCTTTGAAATGTAGGCTTGGGGCCAGGCCCTGTTTGCTTATTGAGTTTTGTAACTTTTGCAGTTCTTCAGAGTCAGCTCATCCCTTCAGGCAGTTCTAACATGTTGAACTCTGCCGGTCACCCAGCAATTACCTCCAGAGCCATGGAACAGCTCCAGCTGCTCTGTGGCCGTGGGAAGAACTCTGAGGAAAGCCATCGGTGTCTCCTGAAAATGATCTCCTGATGGCCAAGAAGGGGCGCTGAGGCAGAAGTGTGATTGAAAATAGAAACTGAATTGAGAATTTGATTGAGAATGAGAATTGAAAATATTTCAGTGGCTGATTGTTCTCTCTGTGGAAATTTGTCCTCTTTTTTCCAGCTGAAATTTCCCAAGAGTTCACTTGTCCACATTACCCCTCGTCTTCTCCATGGGACTCCTGGTAAAAAGGAGTCTCCATCTTCTTTGTGGCTACCCTTTAAATACTGGACCATGGTGATAAGGTCTCCCATCAGCCTTTTTACCCCAGTTCTCTCAGCCTTTCCTCATACAGGAGGCTTCCCAGCCCTTGGATCATCACAGCTGCCACGTGATTATGGACCTGCCCAAACTCCATTAAATCAGTGGGTGACTGTACAAGAGTTTAGACCGTGTTTTACATCTCATCTCAGCACAGCTTTTTAAAGTGTGAGTTTAGCTTTCACAGAGCTGACTTTGCCATCTAAGGTGACCTGACCTCAAACAACTTGGCAGCTCTTCAGGACCTGAACACAAGGGGCTCGTCAGCAAGCCCAGTAAAAGGAAGATGCCCCTCAAGGCAAGGTGGAAAGCTGTCAGTACTGGAAGGGCAAAAAAAAAAATTTAAAAACCTACTTAATAAGGACAGAAGGGGTTTAATCCACCCCGGGACGCAAACCGCTCCCGCTCCACCCGCTGTGGGATAACGCGACCCCACAGCGCCACCTGGCGGCGCGGGGCCGCCCCCGCGAGGGACCCGACCCGCGCCCGGACCCGCGGGGACAGGGACAATCCCAGAGCCCGGGAAAGGGACAGAAGGGACAGCGGCCCCTCCATGGCACGGCTGCCCCGAACGGAGGAGACCCGGCTCCCGCACCACACGCGAGCGTGCAATTCCCGGAGAAGCCTCCTGGAGCTGGGTGGAGGAGTCAGGGTCTGCTTCTGGGCAAAAATCTGCCGGTGGAAACCGGGAGATCAGGGATTGTTCCCTTTCCACCGTGCAGCAACGGGGATGGAAGCGCACGTGTCATATGCGTTACAAGATCTCCAAAAAGAAGACAAAAAATTCTGAGAACCAATTTGAGCTCCCTTGCCTCCCCTAGAATCACTGCACAGAAACGAGACATTCTGCAGCCCACTGAATTCGTGAAGGCTGCTCAGAACGGTTCTGGTTATCAAAACTACTCTTGCATCTACATTTTTACCAGATTTCCACTGGAACCTTTTCAGTGTGTCCGTACAGTTATTTCATTCAGCCTCTTCCCACATGTAACTTTGATTTAGACTAAGATCCGTGATTCTATGATTCAGTTCCACGGTTCGCTGTCAATGCCCTTGATGCAATTAATTCAGCTCACTAGCTATAAGATCTTAAATGGGTTGACAAAAATACCTCCATCAATGTTTTATTTTCAGTGGCCAAAATGCTACAGAGCCAACCTGCATCAGTTATAAATATCTATTTGACTCGATATTTAGTTTGGTTTGTAACAAATGACAAAAATTGGAAGACTAAGCTTCCGTTCCACAAATCAGCATTTCCACTTGGAGATCTTTAAAGAAAAGCTTTATAATGATTAATCCCAATGTGATAAACGTGTCAGTCTCTCCATCTGTGGAACAAACTTATCATGGACCAGGAAGAGATATAGGTCACATCTTAATTGCAAGGCAATTATCTGGATGCATTTTTTTTCCCCTGCATGCAGCTTTTTAAAATTTAAAAACAATTTTTTAAAAATTAAGTTTGTTACTTTTTATTAGAATTTAGAATTCTAGAACTTTGATATAATGTGCTCAAGTGAAAACCACTCCAAATTCTCTGTATCGCCCACAATAAAGTATTCTGGGCTACTGCATAGTTTAGGATCATTTAAAAATAAACTACTCCAAATGCCAAATAAACTACTCCAAATGCCACAGATTAATAGCACAAACAATAGGCACTACTTGGTCTGCAGGACAAGAACTGACCGAAATTCTCATAATTCTTTCACACCAAAGATTAAAAACCAAATCAAACAATAAACCCCCCAAAATTCCCAACAAAATATCTAACGCAGAACTGTTCAAACATCACTCACCAAACCCCATGAGGGGGAAATACACAAAAAATTCTGTTACAATTTTCCTGGGTTTTTTGTACTCTAATTTAAGCTTCAATCAGAAATAAGCATTTTATATTAGACTGAATGAACAAAGCATTGAGTGAAGTGACTATACAAATCACTATTTAATGTTATGACTATACAAATCATTATTTAATGTTATGAAATTGTTTAAACAAAGTTTGGACCTTAGTTTTTGAAACATCTTGAGAAAAATACTTTGCACAACTAAGTATGAAAAGTCAGAGTGTGACAAATGAATGGATGTTTTCTGATCACTGGCACAAAACAAAAAAACTGTAAAATTTGCATTAATATTATTAAGAGTGGGGAGAGGGCAGAGCAATTCTTGTGCTTCAGAAAATAAACTTTATCTAAATCCTCCGTGAACTTCACACAGAATATGAAGAGGCACTTTTGGAAAAAGGAAAGCTGTGCTTAAACATTCAGAATTTTTTCAGCCATGCTGGTTTTCTTTCTGTTGGTTAAATTATTTCAAAGCTGACTCACTGCTTTCGAGTAGCAAGAGTAAAATACATTATAAATATTATATATTTCATACCTACAGAATGTAAATGTTATTAAGCTTTATTCCTAACTTGAATATTAGCTTCCTGGTTTTGCTATAAATCTTGTATTTTTGTGTGTGTGATAACTCAATTGAACAAAGATTCCTTCAGGCTTACTGCAGATGCAACTGGTTACAATTTTTAGATCATTATCTTCCATCCTAAAGAGCTTTATCACACAGTCCCATCTATATTTAAAAATCTGAAATACATCAGCCACCTTCCTGCTTTTAAGAATAGAATTTAAGAACTTTTCGTTGTTTCAGAACTGGCTCCAGTGCAGAAGCTAAGAAGATTTTATTTCTGTTCTTGGGTTTTTTGCTTCAAGGGTCACAAAACAATCAGATAGCAAAGTATAATTACCAGATGAGAAAAAATAAACAACAAATAATTTCATTATGACTGGATTCATACCGTTGACTTCAGAGAGATTACTCATGAGCACAAGTTAGTGTAAATAAGATTACAAAGCCAGATTTGAAACACGCAGCTTTCTGACTGGGCTGTAATCTTGGAATAGTAAAATTCTAATACCAAATGACAAATTTATCATGTAGTCCAACACAAAATTCATACATTGCGTGTCAGCAGCTCTGTGCAGTGCAAGGCCACTTGCTCTTTCCTCCCTCAAGAAGAAAACCTACTTCGAGTCACATTTTCATTACTGCAGCTGGGGAGAATGGACAGAGCAAAGGGAGCTTTCTGAGCCTCCTAACTAAGGTGATGTAAAACGAAAGAGAAACAGAAAATTATAACATCTGACAACAGTATAATGTATTTACATTTTTATTTTGGAGCTCTAGGCCCCTTTTCTGAATTCTCAGCTCTCCCTCAACCCTTCATTTTCATTTCCAAACTTTAAAAAGCAGCAGAACACCTTGCTTGACACTGAGAGCTTTTCAGATCTGTAAGTGAATTTCAGTATAAAATTTTCTTCAGACTGTAAAAAGAGGGGAGAAAAAAGCAGAACCCCACCCTATAATGAATCACTCCCTCAGCCATTACCTTGATTACCAAGGTCTGGATTAATTTGGGAACATTGTGGAGCAAGGAGAACTTTGAGTATTCTCAGTTAAGCCTGAGAGCAACTGAATGCCAGTAACAACAGCTCACGATAGACCTTCTTGGGCTTAGACTGGCTTTTCCTCTGTCTGCATTACAGGCTATAATTGCTGACTTTTTCACCGTAAGGCCACCACTGATCCTTATTTTTCAGCATTCCTGGAACTGTGTATTAACACATTGAAGATTTCTACAAGATCGAGGAGAAGCTGAATGGTACAGACAAGAAGTTTTGCTAATGAATTTCCATTTATTCACAGTTTTTAAGACCAAAAGGTAGCTCTAATCAAGCCCCTTCTAGTCTTTTTTTCTCTCCTTCTCTGAATATATTCTCTATATGTGGACTTTATAGGCAACCCAATAGACCTGCATAACTGTGAGATCCTCCCTAATTCTTTACCATTTTAGCATTGTAACACACAGAAGTTGCGTAGAGGGTTTAAAAACATTTGTTTTTAAATGCCAGCCTAATATGTAAGATGCATATGGAGTTTTTACCAATCAATGTGTATGATTTTGAGTATTTAACCTCCTTAAAAGCTAAGCCAAAATTTAAAATCATCCCCTTTTTTCTACATGGACTGGTACTTTGCTAAATGCAGTCGATGGACGGTTTATGTGCTGAGTGGCACAGGAATTGTGTAATACAACATTCTTGGCACCTCTATATAGTAACTTACATATAAAATAATGAATATTCACTATAACTCATTTTTGTCTTTGATTCTAAAGGATTTGCCCATGAAAATGGCATAAAATAACCACGTAGTTTACCGAAATGATGAAAAAAAATTTTTATGAAATTCTCAAGAATTCTAATGAAAGAATTCCACACTGCCTAACGAATAAACAAACTCATCTCTCCTTTTGGGCAGGGAGCCCACAGTGGTCAAGTCCCCCAGAAAATTCGGTGCACTCATTTCAGTTATTCACATCTTTATGGCCTCAGAATGGAGGGCTTAATACTAAAGATGACAAATATATCAAAGACCGTGAGGGCTTTGAACAAACGTGTACCAGAGTGCTTAAAACCACATGCGAGCAGCCCCTTCTCTGCCTGGCTTTGCTTTGTCCAGCTATGACATGCATTTTGTTCCACAAAGTCTGGAATTTTCATCACCGACAAGCTCACCCCAAGGATAAACATGTATAAAACAAATATAAATAAACTCAGTCCAAAACCAGCAAAGGATTTTTGCTGAGGACTGAACTTCTTACCAGACAGAGAACTGCATTTTGGGAGTAAATGAAAAAATTAGAGGGTTTTGTTTTGTAGGAGTTTCTGCTTGGTTTTTATTTTTTTAAAGAATGAAACACATGGACAAAGGGTTTCAGCCACTTTTCAGCTCCTATAAATATTCTGCTGGCTTGTATTTAAAATCAGTATTTTTTCATGGCATTTTCAGAGTTGTTACATTAGGATCCTAATTGCTTCAGAGGCACTGGTTTATGTTAATTTCCAAACAGATGAAGAATGAATGCAATTAACACTTAGAAATTTTATCTAGTTAGCATCAACTACATTACAATACTACTCAGGACTATGTATTTTGTAATCATTATTCTCCTGCTGGAGAACCTTGGGAAGGTTATTTCACAGTTATTCCAGCCAAAATGGGGATGCCGATACGACAACATGACAAAACACTTTGAGACCTATACAGGACATAACTTCTAACTGGTGCGTGCTTTTTTTACTAATTGAGGATGGATTAAAGATACACTAGCTGTGCATCAGACTGAAAAGCTATTTATCACCTAAAAGATAATTATTCTTGAAGCCCCCATTTCTTGTGTGTATTCTTTGAAGAGATCCACTTGCTGTTTAAATGTCAAACTACTTTTAAAATACTTAATGCATAGAGTCTGGACTCCATCTGTTAATAAAAAGATTATAGTTCCAGTTGTTAAAGCTAATAGGATATTAACATTTGCTTTCTTTTAACCATTATTTCTGGTGCTTTTATATTCTTAGTACAACGCATAAAATGAAGAAAACTAAACACACACAAAACTATGTGTCCTTTGCACTAAAACCCCACATCCATTAGAAACAGCCTCTTTGCCTGTGTTCGAGAAAAGTCATAACTCTAGAGATGATTTTGATTATTCAGAGACTTGAAAGTCAAACAGGCATTTCGGTGCTTGCACGTTTTCTTGGCACAGACCATAACATCAGAGCCCAAATCCACAGGCTGAGCAGGGAAGGAACAAAGTCAAGGTGCAATGACAAACTCTGGTTTTGCTGCTCCACCACCAGTGGCACCACATGCTCGCTGAATATTTGGCCCCAGTTACAAAGAATATTTTTTCCAGCAGCCTTTTTCAAAAAGCTGACCTGCACCCCACAACACTGATTTCAGTGAGATGCAATAGCGCTGAGAAGGGACTGAGAGGGGATTTCGGAACTGCAGAACAACCTAAAGACAGGCTGGGCACTGAACGGCCGAGCAGCAGCTCTGCAGAGGAATTTTGGGTCGCAGTGGAACTGGAGGCAGCTGGGAGCCCTTGCACAGCGGCCAAGGACAACTGTACCAGTACACACAGAGAGCAGCTCCAGGGAAACCACTGCTCCCCTCTGCTTGGCATGTGTGAGGCTCCTCTGGTTCTGCAATAGCGTGTCCAGGCTTGGAACACCCGCGAGGACGCAGAGATCCGGAACCCAGTCAGGGTAGCAGAGGCCACCACACGGTGAGGGGACTGGAGCACACCAAGGCACCTGGAAGTGGCTTCAGGCAGCCTGGGACAAGGAAGGCTGAGGAACAATTGGCATCTTTCCCTGCCTGAAGCAGGACACAGAGAAGCTGGAGCTAAACTTTTTTATAGGTCCCTGGGGAAAGGACAGGACAAAGGTTGCAGTACGGGAAATTTTGATTGGTTATACGAAAAAAAGTTCAGAATTAAACCAATTAAGCATGAAACAAGTTGCTCAGGAGACTGGAATCTCCATCCTCAGAGATTTTCAAAACATGACTGGACACGGTCCCAAGTAACCTGATTTAACTTACAAGAGGGCCCTGCTTTGAGCAGGAAGATCAAGGCCTGGATAACCTCCACAAATCCCTTCCAGCCTAAATGTTTTTAGGGTTCTGTGATTTCTAAAGAGAGATTAGATTTAAATTTTAAAAATATATACAAAAGATCCTCGAAAAGCAATCATAACATTGCTGCTTTTACATTTCAGAGAATTAATGAGAGCTAATAAAAACACAGAGCCCTTCGCTGTATGTGAACTTAAGACTGACCAAGCATACTTCTTTATAGGTAAATAATCACCAAAATTCTTTCAAAACACTGTGCATTTTCAGAATAAGAAATGACAAGTCACCTCTTAACCTTTCCTTTACATAACTGATAGTATTTTTTCAAAGCATTGACTTATTGTCATTTTAGGGATGATGTTCTTTCTTGCAGTTCTTTGTAGAGGTGACAGCATCGTTTCAGCACAACAGGATCTGCCAGGATGGACAAACACTGATGTTCTTGGCCACGTGCAAACAGCGATTTATAATCTGGGCATGGAGAGAAGTATATGTTCCATTTCTCATCGCCAGGACAAGAGAGCTATTGCAAACACCAGGCATGCAGATTGTGTTCTGGATTCACGCTCCCTCTTTTCTTTTGCACTAACAATGGAAAAACTGGATTGCAGAAAACCTGCAGAGCATTTATTTTCTTTACTCTTCCACGTGAGTTTTCAGGGCAAAAGGGCACAATGCATAAGTAGAGAAAGGCACTACATGAGAGCAGAAGCCATCAGTGTGCTAGATTTCTTCATAATTAAAATTGACCTAAGTTCAGTTTCTGAGAGCAAATTTAGAGGATTTTTTTTATTAACGTGCTAATGTGTTGCTGTTTTCTACACAAACGCTTAATTTGTCCAAAAGCCAAACTCGTTACTCATCAGTCCATTTATAGTGTTTATATTCATCAGGTCAATGACTTGCTGAGACTGAGCTACACAAAGCTCGTTAGTCTAACAGGTTTATTTTCATTACACTTTGGTTCCTAAACTAAAGTGTTTTCTCTGCACGAGGTAAGTAGCTGTGGTTAGGTAATCAGAACTTAAAGGGTTATTGCTGGTATATAACACAGGAAATTAGTAAGATTTGGATGGTTACTGTGCCAAAAAAACATTGCTAAAACAAATGTTTCTCCATTCTGGGACATGACAGTAACATGTTGATTTAGCACCATGGTGTAGCACATTGGAAACTCTCTGTACCGTTCGTCATAACCAAAAGACTAAAACAAAACAAAAATTCCTATTCAAAACAAATTTTTTAGCTCAGCTTCACAGATAAACTTTTCCAGATAATTGTTCTGCAGGATATATAAACATGGCCAAGTGTCCCATGCTTTGAGAGAGTCACTAAGCTTTAGTGTCAGTTTCTTCCTGGGACTGCTTTCTTACTGCCCAGATGGAAGCAATGGAACAGCACACAAAAGAACAGTGAGATACACTTCACAAAGCCACTACCACCTCTCACTTAGCAAAAGCCTCCAGGCAGGCCAAACAAATTGGGAGAATTGCATTGTGTGAGCAGAGAAGGGAAAAACACTCAATAGCAGAGAACACAGAGGGGCATGTGAGCACTAGAAGATGGAGCATGGGGAAGGCAAAGGATGAAACATCACATTGTTAACTCAAAACAACCACAACGCTGATAACATTCTTTATTAGAGGGAACTCATTGCCAGCCACTGTTGTAAAGTTTAAATATAAAAGAACGAAACAAACTTGAGGCTGCTCCTCAAAAATTTACCTAATCCTGCTGTCCATATGTATCACCCACAAACAATCTCTGATTTTTCTGGCCAACTTCATTCAAATGAATAAAGTGCCAGAGAATTTTTTTTTTTTAATATTCGTTTCTAAAGCTTTGCAGAACTGATCATAGATGCCAGAAACTAGTTCTGTCTTGGCATGAAGGGGAACACTTCAGTACCTGCAGCTCAGTCAGATGAAAAGCAGTGTGGAATGCAACAGAGCAGTGAGTGCCTATTGCCCAACTGTTAGTTTGGGAATTCGAGAGGGAGTTGTGGATAGAGTGGGGATATTTTGCAGGTAAGCAAAGAAAACAGGAGGGGTTTGGTCACTGAAGCAAAAAGCATTTGATAATAAGAGGCCAGAGACTGAGTAATGCCAATAGCGCAGCTGGTATGGAAACGGAGTGAAACTCTGCGAGACACGGGGCTGTGGCAACGCTGCTGCTTTGGGAGCAATTCACTGCTCGTGTTCACACTCCGGTGACCTGAGCTGCCAACTGGGCAAGTGCCACCAGAGCAAGGAAAATCAGTTCTACAGGCAGGAGGTTTAACTCCCAGCACTGGAGATGTGAGAGAGGAACAAAGGTCACTGACTGATGAGGCCTTCCAGATCTTAGAATGCAATTTTAGCAAAGAAATTCTGAGTTTTACAAAGCAAATTTTTTACCCTGTGCATAGCCCAGTAAATAAAATCTCACCCTTTTAAACTTAGATAAGACATTAGTATTTTCTTGCATTTTTTTTGCAGGTTTGTAATTTGTGGTTTGTTTTTGTTTGCTTGGTTTTTTTGTTCGTTTTGCCTTTTTAAACAGACACTAAGGCCAGGCCTAGGCATTGACAACAGAGATCTAAAAAGTTCTGCATTTACCAGTAAACAAAAAAAAATTGTGGTGGTCGGCCAGTGTAGACAATATAACACCCAACACTGAGAAGTAAGCAGAGCAATTTAAATGCTGGCATATCATTCATTACAAGAACATTAACATTTCAACTGTGGCTAAAGCAGTTCCAGTTTCATTACTCCCTAGAGGATTCACCTTGGCAACACTCTGCAGCCCCTCCAAGCTCTTCTGTGTAGATCTAGGGGGTCTTCTTTGATCTTTTCCTCAGTTCTAGAGGAATGGCAATAGCCAACTCACATTTAATGACTGAGTCACACCAATAAACCCAGGACAATGCTAGCAACATATTCCCCCTTGCATTATTGTTCTTAATCCTATTTCTCATCTCTTAACTTCTCTGATTCACTCCTATCATTCATCTTTGTCTCCCCAGAGGAAAGCGAATTGCACTTTACCCGTGAGGAAAATGAGGTTTTTGGGAAATTCTTACATTGATGGTAGTACGAACACTGGAATAAGATTCAACATAAATAAACTTCCTTTTTGAAGTTGTTATTTCATTTCTCAGTACATATGGAAAAAACATCACCTCACAAAGGAGATGTGAGAATACAGGATATTCGCCATCTTCACTTCTTTCTAAAGACAGAGGAAAATCTCTACAAGGCAAAGCAATATTAAGGTAGAATCAAGAAGAGTTCTTTTGCCATGAGTGATAACAGCAGAAAATACAGAAAACTCTGATTTACAGGGAACGGACGAGTGGCCCCAGCCAGCTCGAGTGGTTGAAAGGAGTGTTGGGGGAAAAGACCCCAGACAATTTCAGTCCACTGTGTCCAAACATGCTACAGCTCATTTGGCACCAAGGCTGTTTAACTGCCTTCGGCAAGTTGGGGTCTTAATTTGTGTTCATTATCAGATCCGTCAAACATCCATCTGATTTCCTAGCATACCTATTTGCTTAGGAACAAGCTTTTCTAAATATTTTGTCAGCTTGTAATGCAACTGGCATGGGGACAGTTTGGCTTTTCATTTCTCCTGGTCTTAGATCATGTTAAGAAGGAGGAGAGACTGAACAGGTCAGTCGATGTTTGCATTTTTTTCCTAACAGCATTTCTGTATTGAACAACAATTAGTTTGCTGTACAATTATATTTTATCCAAAACAACTACCACAAATGAAACGTGGACTGCAGAAAGGTGCCACTGCACATAAAACCTTAATAAATACTGAATTATATATGATTGTACAGGACAGAAAGCACGAACAAAATATAAAGACAGCAACCCAGCCCCAAGTCGAACACAGACTAACATTACACCTACATAATTACATTTGCAGAGCAACTCACAAGCCAAAATATCGTTGTGCTGTGATTTTTCTGGAAGTCATCGAATTAACAACCTCCAACTCAGTTGTATACAACAACATGAAAAGAGTTGCTCAATTTCATTACTTAAAGTTGACCCTCCTGTATTTCAGTTCTATAGGACCTGAACCCGAAAAACCTCTTTGTTTGTATATTTAGATCCTGTGACTGTGCCACGAAAAATCAACTAAGCCAACATCACTCACCAAGATATCATCGTCCCAAGTAAAACACGTAGTTATGTAATTATAGGCTTTATGAGAAACTGGGGCAAGGCAAAGATGTTTTTTAAACATCACAGCATGAGGTCTCAGCCTGTCAGCTACACATGGAACAGGACTAGTTCCATCCAAACAACAGCACATAGCGTTTAGCTGCTTTTTATAAAAAGGAGCAGCGTTGCAGACGATTGAGCAGATATTTTAAACAAGTCAAAAGCAGCAGCTGGAAAACAACATAATTAATAAAACAGGTAAGAGCACAAACTGTTCCGGTGAAGCTCCAGTAATCACAGCAGAGAGTGCACCAGGTTCTGCCATAACAAAAAGCAAGTTCTACCAGGATATATTTAGCAATATTTTTGCACTTGTCCTTATAGTCTTACAGAATAAACAAGAAGAACTACTAGGCAGCATTGGTTGTACGGTGGCTTGAGGAAACTCCATCAACTTTAGATGCACAATTCTATCTTAATAGCCAGGAATGTTGAGTAAACTTGTAACTTCCATTATGAAAGAAATTCGAATCAGCAGCATCATCCCTCTCTGAGACAGGACACCCCACACACCCACATTCAAGTAAAAAAAAATCCCAAACAAATCCAGCATGAGAAATACAGTTTCAAAATAATCTAAATATTTTAAATAACTCTTTTTTTTTTTTCCAAAATAAAACCAGACAGAAAACTCCTCTGGCTCCAAGCAACTGCACGTGCCAGTCCTAATTCTGGCAACAGCTGAGGCTGCTCCAGAAAAGATAAGGGCATTCCACAAAGTCCTCCTAAAGGTAGGGCAAGTGCTATCAGGAAACACAAACCCCCATCCTAAAGGTGCCAGGCCTAGCAAACTTATCAGTCCTTGGAATGCGTGGCAGGGCACCAGCACGGCCTTCATTTAGGATGGGTTATTTGCTCTTTCATTTCCATTTCAGAAGAAGGATTATGGAATAGTTACACTATTCTGGCCAAGAAGCCACAAATACTGAAAATCTATGATTTTTAGCACCCTATGAACCAACGAGGCAGGTTTCACTAACGATCAGTCACGTATCTGTCAGAAAGCGTGCTGAAATTGGTATAATTTTTGCTTCACCAAAACAGTATTCTTCAAATAAAATCCCAGTCTTCGATTTAAACATTTCCAAGCTACCTCCTCAGAATATCACAGTCCTGCTGTATCACAAGTATCTTTGCCTCCAACTCTCCCACAGAAGGATTTCTGCAGTTTCACATCAGCTCCCACTGAGTTAGATTCCCAGTGAGAACTCAACTGGCCCAGGTATTTTCCAAAGAAACAGCACTGATGCATTCACACATTGCAAACCTAAATCCCAATGTTACTCACAGGCAGGAAATATTTTCTCCAAGTGTCACAAAACAGACGATGGCACCTTCTCTCAAACAGGAACAGAAACTCTGCAGAGGCTCAGAGGAATTTCCCAGTAGTCTCCCTGAGCCTGTTCTCTAATTTTGCCCATTTTGAGTGCCGTGCTCTGTCAGATGTTTGCTGCCTCCCTCACCTGTGAGGCTTCACTTGCATTTTCGAGACAACACCTTCCACCTGGAACAGGAACCCTCCAAAATTCCCAGCTGCCTTGCTCTCCATATTCCAGTCTGTCCTAAGGCTCTCATCTTCTACTCTCCAAATCTAAACTCATCTCACAAAAGAAGATAGCTGGCATAACATATAAATTCCCTTGCCAATTTAGAAGCAATCTTTTTTTGGTTTACCATCCTCTATCCAGCAGCCTCTTAATTTCTAGATAATTTTTTTGTTTGTTTTGAGGGTGTTTCTTTGCTTTATTTTCCCCACTCTCTAGCCAAATTAATAACACTTGATTTAAAAGGTCATTCTGGAAGATGGTGCACAATAAAACCAAAATTAAGTCTTTAAAGAGTACAGTTCAGTCCTTCATATCTAGGGGTGTGATGGTTGAGAAATTCTTAACGTGAGTTCCTGATATCCAGTATCAATTTGAATCTTCAAGTGTTCAAATATCACCTTTGCCTGTCTCCTGAACCCAAAGTCCACAATCATAGCCCAGCATTCACACACACTCATTTCTTACAGATAAATGTCACTGATGTTAAGGTAAGACAGATTCTGACAAAACCAGAGAGAACAAAACTTGGCTTTTTCATCTTTTGAGTTGAATAACTGTTCTTGGATGCTCCCTACAAGAGAGGAATGCATGTGGAATTATTCCTTATAAAACCAATGTTTTTGCACGAGGGGTCCATCCTGGTCCTCTGTAGCTCACTATGATTGTATCACCAGCCTCTTAAATAAGAGGAAAAGCCTCCCAAACTGTGGCTCAGGTATGTTACTCACAGTTCATGTTTTTATCACCTTTATACAGGCTTGGTTGTCAAAGGCAGCAGTATCAGGAATGAGCAGTTATTAAAGCACAAGAAGCAGCATGTTGGGCACAAAGCCTTTTCCCAGCTCGTTAAGATGCTGCTGACATTGGTCTTTTAACCCTGGTTGCCTACGGGCTCCCCCATCAGCCTCTCTCCCCCATCTCTCCCAGCACTAACTGGTCACACCAGTAACAGCATGTTTGAACCACTCTGCCGAGGTTTAATTATTGCATTTGATGACACCTGCATGATACAATTTCACACTGTTATGAAATATTAATTGCTTTCTGTGCTGTAGAATATAATGTATTCAAGAGTGAAAAATAATGCTGTTACTGTCTTTATAAATTCTTTGTAACCAAAGATTTTAGATTATTTCCCCATTATCACTAAGACTAAAAGATTCTGTGTCTCTCCTGAAAAAACATGCGTTAACCCACAGCCCTCCTTACCTCTTTGACTAAAAGGAAGTTCCATTATTACTTGAACAATATTTCTCTCTCAGACACCTTCTGCCACTCACGGCAAAAGCACAGAACTATTGCTATTGTCTCACACTGAGAAAAGTAATTGTTCTCTTCTATAGGCAATAGTTTCTTTACCCCACATGCTCTGCCCATTCTCCCCAGAATGATTTCTATCTTATGTCATTCCTCTGGTGAGGTGATAAATCAGAAATGATAAGAGATAGAGGTTTTCTTTACGGAAGAGTGTGTGCAATTGATTTCATTTTGTAAAAAAAACCCCACCATTTCAGACAGCATCACTCTTGGCAAATATCTAAGTAAGTATCACAGGAGATTTGTTATATGAATACAACACATGTTTCAAGGCTAACTTTTAAGCTCAGCTGCTTAAGTTTCCTAGATTACTTTAATTAGGGACAGCCAACATGTCCAGACTCAGCTACAAAGAGCAAACACACTGCAGAACATGTAAAATGCAAAGCGTTCAGGGAAACCTCTGCCATCTGGAAATCAGGGTGAACTTTAGGCAGTGGCTCCAGCAGGGCCAGGATTTCAGTGCTCTGTTTTCAGCAGCTCAGCCTCTACTTGTTTCTCATTCATGTAGAGGAGATCCAGCATCACACCAAATCATGGAAATCCTGATTTCTTTTCTTCCTTCTACAAACCAGAGGGAAGAAAATCCAAGAACAGGTGCATGCCATGTGCCCTCTTCCCCTGGCTTGCCTGTTTGGTGGGAGCAGCAGGAAAGCACAAACAGAGCCTCCTGGGGAAGTCTGCAAAAATCTGAACCTCAGTGATTCATGGAAATAACCTCAAAAAGTAATTAAAACCAATCAGTGAAAGCTACTGCAAATAAAGAGATCTCCATCTCTGCCTAAAAGAGAAGAGGGAACATTCTTTTGAAAAATTTTACTACTAATACTATGAAAAAGAAATGTTTGTCATTGCACTCATACATATATGCCTTTAAAAAAGAAGAATATGCAGCAACTGCCTCAAAATAAAGCAAGTTTAACGTTCCAAGACTGAAAGAGAAAGAACAGATTCACACCACACATTTGGGGATGGATCATTAGCCAATACAGATCACTGCAGTGTCAAAATTCAAGAATTATTTTGATGCATTTTTTCTCCTCCAAGGCACTTATTTCTAAGATAAAGCAGGTGAACCAGTGACAGGTATGCCTGGGAGGAAGTATCTGGAATATTTTCCTTGAGGGTTAAGATCCAATCTATAGGGCTTTCATAGCCAGAAAAAAAAATAGAAAAAAAAGAAGAGTGTTTCTCAACCAAGTAGAAAAAAATCTAAAAAATTTAGTCACACTGGAGCACACATGAAAAATGTTGTGCTTTGAAAAAAAGATGTAATGAAGTGGCTTAGAGTGGGTTGGAATGAAGTAGAATAACACTGCAAGTATATAACTGGATAATAAATGAGAAAAAGGGTTGGGTAACCAAACCAAGATTAAATAACCCACTTGGAATAACTCTTTAGTAATTCCTGTAATTTTGCTAAATTTAAAGTAATAGACAAAATGTTACTGACTTCTCTCATTTCTCTTTTCCAAGTGGGGAGAAAATAATCCTACTACTAATTCCAGTACTATAAAAAAATCTTGCTTTATTCAAAAATAATTAAGAACATCACCATTAATCTTGATATGGATTTCATTCTGTAGCTTTTTCCTATAAGAGTGAAAAATAATATTTTCTTTCAAGAAAAGAATTTAAATCTGGAAGGAGTGGACTCATTTTGAAACAAAAGCAGTTTAAAAGGCTTAAAACCTTTGTAAAACAGATTTTCCGTTCTTTTCCAAAGTGGATTAGTAATATCCTTGGAGACATGCAAGAACTCCAGCCAAAGGCAAGCCATGTTGGAACACAGAGAGCAGACATTAAAAAGGAATGCTGCCATCCCACTTCAAACAGAAAGTTTTTCATAGCGAAAATTTTATTGTTTTAAGATGAATGTATAGAGACAGATGAGAACTGTGAAGAACTAGACCACCAGTTGGGTAAGGTAAGCTCATGGAACAGGCCAGAAAATATGACTTAAGAAGGAATACAGAGAAGGAAAAATTCCACTTATATCAAATAGTTCTGGACACCGAGGGAAGGAAAAACTTTGATAACGTTCCTTCTAAAAAATTCCCATCTAAGCTAAGGGTGGTAACCAAGTTCATAACCTCGACAACACCACTTTACAAAACAAGCTAAAATTCCAGTTTGCTGTACAGTAAACTCAAATAAAAGAGTGATGAACAGAAGCCCTCCTCTGACAGTAATCTAAAACAGTTTGTGAAGCGAAATGAAACGCCATGGTTATGTTGTCTAGACCAATAACCCCTTGCTGGCTTGTATCTCCATTATATTGGAGACATTGTCAAACATTTTCCAAATTAGTGTATTTCCTTCAAACTTAGTAATTATTTCCATTGCCTATAAACAGCACAGGCTGCAGGAGATTTAATTATTAGTTGCCCTCAAAAGACAATCCAATTTAGGCATAATTTCTGCTGCTGTCTCAGTCATAGCAATGAAGACTTGATAATGTAGACAGGAATGAATATAATAAGGCTGAATTACATTTAAAAAACCCCCAAATACCCCATTTTTTTCTTTTAACAGAAATTACCACAGTTTCTTTGGCAAAGATACACCTTTTAACAGTAACTGGAAACTACTGATTCTGCCAAACCATGCTTCTGCATAGGCAGGTTGATTTCTGGGCAGTCAACTCTACTAAGTTAAAGCTTCAAAATTATGAAAAAGTGCTGAGAATTTATAATACAAAAAGCAGGTTTCCAGGACACATGGAAGCAGAAACAAAAACCCTTCGTTTTTGGTTTTAAATTTTGCCCCAGTTATTTACAAGCATACAGTTATTAATTTTCACTTGGTACAAATGGAAACCAAACCCAAACAAACAAAATAAACTTCAAATGGAACGAACAACCCACAAAGACAGCAAGAATTTAGGTGCTTAATCATGCAGAGAATCAAAAGACCGGCGCAAAAAACACCGACCACAATGAAGTGAAAACATATTAAAAAAAAATAACTATACCTCAGAATCTTTTCCAAGCTTTGTGTGGAGCTTAGCTGGGCCTCACATCAACGCACCCTGGAGCTGAGCTGCAGGGAAATGCTCGATGGCAGGCACTAGCCATCCCTGATGCCAGCAGAGCCATCTCTCCTGATCAGGTAGGTGCTTGTTTTAGGTTTGCCATTAGATCTTTCAGAGCTCCCTTTCAACGTGCTTTCAAGCTGGCTTTGCAGGACACTCTTTTCATTTCTTCCTCCTGTGTTTTACACGTGTATCATGTGCCCAGGGGCATGGTGTGAAGGCTTAATTGCTGGCTCCAGGTGCCACTGGAACCAAATCACTGAGCTGATCACGGGAAGAAACACAGCTGGTCCCACTCACAGTGGAGTTAAAAAGCACTGGGATGGATCCTCATTTAGAATCACAGGGACAAATAGTGTCACTGCCTTAAGTTTAATTTCAGAGGTTTTAGCATTTAGTGCAGCATTTAGATGGAACGATGGCATTCATGCTTCCATTTTCACAACGATCACCCCAAGCCCTTTATACTGTGACAACAGTTTCCAACTCGGCGTGGAATCAGTGCTGTAAGATTATAATAAAGAAACCGTTTGTTCTCCCCTTCCCTGCCTCGAGAATCAGGAGCAGCCTTGCCATGGCAGGCTCAAGCAAAACCTGTCCCTGTCAGCTTGGTTCTCTGCCACAGGTTTGCCAGCCCCTCACCACTTACAACGCGTGCACAGTCCCCCTGCCAGGGAGGGCTCTCAGTACGGGAGCAATGTCTCCTGCCTGAGACACCACACCAGGCCCTGGAGGGGACTGTCCCGCTTCCCTTGGACCAGATTCCTGCAGAACCTGGAGACCAGCTTTTGTCCTTGAGGAAGGGCTCCGAGCATACTGGGGGCAGTGGCCAGGAGGAAGAAAAAAGGAGAAGCAACCCCATTTTTCCCCCAATTTATCTCGGCACCCCAATTTACTCAGGCTGCCCCAGCAAGCCCCACCCTCCAGGGTAATTAGTTGTGCTCTCAGGCTTTGGATTGCAGAATTCACTTTTGCCTGCACAGGTGAAATTGTTTTCTTGCTGCTCCACTAGAATAAGCACAAACAACAAAGCCACTGTTTGTCCATGATACTCTTGAAGGATATCAAAAAATCTACTCTGTACACAGGATGTGGATGAAAAAACTGGGAGGAAAAAAAAAACCTGCAGGAAATAGGTTTCTGTGAGATCCCTGGGTAAGCTGAAAATTTACATGTCTTTAAAACCAAGCCAGGCAATCAAGGAAGATTTATCCTTGTAGAAACGTCTTAGAAGTTTCCGCTGATTTTCTGCTTTGCAGCTTCTCCCTTTTGCAGAAAATAACCAATTAAGATCAGTTCAGAACACAGTGCAGGCTCTGCCACTGGTCTCCTCAGGAACATAACCTTCTTTTCCCTGGAAAACGCAGGGAAGAGGGAGAAAGTTGTGTAGACCCAGCAGGCTAAGACATGTTAGGCCAAGCAATCAGTGGTCAGGTGTAATGTGAAATCTGAGCTGGTTAACAGCTTTACTCTGCTGAAAACGTATTTCCCTCCCTTTCTATGCAGGCTGAAAGGATTAAAAATGATTAGCTAGAAACCAAGACACATTATTTCACCCAGAGGAAAAGATAACTTGGTGCTGGTGGGACTATGCAGCATTTCCGTGGTATTCAAACCTTACCAGATCACTTTACATTTCATCTTCATTTACATATCTGCATAATGTGTACTCAGTGCAGGAGGTTATTTTAATGTAGCAGCAAATTTTGAAAGTGCCAGGCATGGAATTTGTGCCCAAAAAACACATTTCCATGGAGCAGACATGGGAATGGTCCTGCTCTTCCTAACCCTCAGACCTCAAGGCTGTAGAGCCCTGCCAGGTTCTGGGCAAGGGGCAATGAAGGGCAGTGGATTCCCCCTTGATATAAACAGGGATGACTTCTGGGATCTTTCATTAACATTTTCTCTAGAAATTCACCCAAATGGCAGCACCAAACCAACAAAGGCTCTCTGGGAACACGAATAAAGCCAATATCAATAAAGGCACAGAGGTTGCTGCCTGGATTTGGCTGCACCAATTCCTGCACCAGGATGTTTTGCAAGCCTGGCTGGCATTTTAGCAGTTGGAGAAATAAGCACCAAATTCTATACAAAGCCTTTAATAATCAGTTTTCATACAGAATTTGAACCTCAAATGCTCAGGTCACAGTTTACATCTGTACTTATCTGTAAAGTGTGTCTGTGCCTGGGTTAGAATGAGCAGGAGGTATTCAGTCTACAAATATGCTTCATAAAAAGGAATCTCAGATTTTAAATAATGCATGTTTCCTCTCGAATGGAGAAACTGAAGGTGCAGTTCCATGACACTGCTACATCAATTAACACCTAGTTTCAGCCAAAAGAGCTAATCTTCACCTTCTGAAATAGAACAGAATGAGGTAATAAAGTCCAGTTCGCTGAATTATTGAAGAATCTGCACTCATTTGAGGAAATTTTGTGATGGAAAAAATATTTTTTGAAGTGCTATTGAAACAAGTTTTTTAGAAAAATTACCTTCAGAAGTTAATTTGCACAGCAATTTATGGAAAAAAAATATAAGGGCCTTTAATGTGAGCAAACTGGAAACAGGGTAGTTTTGATTTCTGATCTTCCCATTCAACTGATGGACCAGAAAAAAAAGGTTATTCCCACAGCCTTAGTTAATAAAGCCGCAAGCCTATAAACAAACCAACCTACTGTGCTGTTCTGATTCCTAATCCTTGGTCAAATCATTTATATCACATGTAAAAAAGAAAGTATTACTCTTTTATCTGGAGATCTTACACTACTCAACAGAACTATTAAAACCATTATTTCTTCTTTATGCCCACAAAAGAGATGCAGAGGATTGGAATACACAAAGACGTTTCTGCAGGGCAAGCAAGGGGATAAACCTGAAGAGCTCCAGTTATTCCACAAGAAATAGATACCTGCACACCCTTACCCTAAGTAGTTATTCAAAAGGGGATAAATTCTTGTCTTACCTCAGGAGGTGAATGGGAGGTGGATTATCTCGTCCTGGGGTCAGAAGGTCTGTTTGGCAACCCTGCCGAGAAGCTGAAGCATTTCAAGTTCACACAACGGTTTGAACTATTTCTGCCCTGAAATAACTCGTTTAGGTGTCCCTAAAGGGAGTTATCCCAGCTCAGCGACAAAGCCAGGACAGATCCGTGCACCCAATACGGAGCCAGGCTGGGAGAGCTGGGGGTGTCCATCCTGGAGAGGAGAAGGCTCCAGGGAGACCTCAGAGCCCTTCCAGTGCCTAGAGGGGCTCCAGGAGAGCTGGAGAGGGATTTGGGACAAGGGATGGAGGGACAGGACACAGGGAATGGCTTCCCACTGCCAGAGGGCAGGGACAGATGGGATATTGGGAAGGAATTGTTCCCTGTGAGGGTGGTGAGGCCCTGGCACAGGGTGCCCAGAGAAGCAAAGTTCTGAGCACAATTTTTATTCCTTTGGTGTTCAGGCACCTCATACCCAAGAGAGAACAGAAGTGCAACTCAGAAAGACCCTTGTTCCAGGAACTGGGAAAAGTAAATGTTGCCATTGGTCACTCCTAAGTGAAAAACTGCAATCCCAATGGATTATGGAAATCATGCATTAGCTCTGAAGATGAAAAATTCAACACTTGCAAGGAAAGTGATGCTGTACCAGATACTACAGAGCTGAGGCTAACAGCTGGACTGATCAGCTCCAGTCAGTTGCAACATGGAATTCCCAGCACCATTAGCGTTCAGTTAAAAATTCCACATCAAAAAGTGGAGAGGACTGTCCAGTTTTAATATTTCCACCCTTCATAATATACATAGGCAAATATATTTCTGTAGCCTTTCTTGTAGAGGTTTTGCTTGGCCTTTTAGTTTTACTTGTTCACTTGAGGACATGTCCAAACAGCTCACGTAAAGCAAGAATGAGAGTTCTAAAATCTTAATTGCCAGCTTGCTGGTAGATATTGCCTGATTGCAACAGGTAAACGAGAAAACTAGACGAAAAACCAGGGGGGAAAAAAAGAACTGATTTTTTTAATGTACTGTAACTTGTATATCTTAACCTACCCAAAGAAGTTGCAAAAAGTTCAGTTAGGTGAAGCACCCATTTGAAAAATCTGCTTCAGCAAACACGTGCTTTTCTTGGGGGAAAATAAATATAAAAAATTAAATTAAGATATCTGACCTAAGGGAAATAGACTGCTGACCCATGTCTTGAGGCTTTTTTTTTCTTTTGCCAGTAAAGATGCTATTTTAAAGTTATAATTACAGCTGCAAAGAAAAAGAAGCAGTGAAAGAAATGTGTTGGTAATTTGACCAAATTAACTCCAGTTTTGATGAAAGCCAGCCACTTTGAGTAACATCATTTACAGGCATTATAAAGTCGGTGTCATTTAGTTCTTAATTTTAAATTCTTCATGTTTCTGATCGTAGTATTTCTCTTGACACAGCAGCCATTCAGTGTAACATTACACCAGGAGGCACAGAAAAGTGGTTTCTCTAACTCGTCATGCCAGTTTTGCAGTTCAAGCTCTTCTCAAATGCTGCTTTTTGGCAAGTCATATTGTGCAATGATTATGAAAGAGGCATTTTGGACTTTCTAAAGGGTACTCTAGGAAGGCAGCTGATCCCTCATTCCTACAGTGCCTCAGCAATTATTTCTCATCCTACAGAGCTTCTAATATGTAATTTTATCATCAGGATTAGTCAAGGAGAATGATTCGTTATTCTTAGTGGAAAGCAAGGTAAGTTCAACACAACATTAGGACTGAAAAATGCACAAGTCTTAAATTGAACTCACAACAGGATGAAGCTTTAACAACTGGCTCATGTAGACTGTTCTCTCTGCTGTCACTTCCAAAAATACAGTTCTATTCCAAGAGTGACAAAATAACAAATGGTTCCACACCTGCTTCATTTCAGTGATGGTACAGAAATGGGTGCTTTGGCTCGTTTTCCTAAACTGATGTAAAACAAAGGGATGTGCAAAGGAAGGAAGGGAATGGAGAAACTATAACTCTTAATTTTGTTACTGAATCCACAAAAATTCAAGCCCCAGTTCATATCTCTTTTGGGACATAAGATTATCTGTACTACTCTTTCCTCATAGTGTCAGCTCTAATAAATACCATTTAAAGTGTCACTTTAGAGCAGCTCAGTGCCTGTTTTACTGGGCTCACAGGGGACCAGCACATCCTGGTGCAGAACACGCGTAGCTGGAGATCACACCTTGCTTAGAAGAGACCTGCAAGGAAGCATCTACCTATTTATGAATTCTCTTTTTTTTTTTTGTGCTAAAAGAAAGCCAGCAAGATTAGAAATTTTCAGGTAGCTCTGACAGATCAGAGTGCATTGATCAGACAGCACCACACTGTCCCTGTGTTTCTCCTTCTCAGAAAAATAAAATCACCTTTGCAACACCCCATTCTGGGAAGATCGGATTTACTCTCACTTAGCCCATGAAAGTTAACTCAGGATTGAGGACAACAGCCAGACAGCAGTTTAAAACTCCAGTGCCCTAAAGGAAAATATATAAGCATATTTTTCAAGTCCAATTAAAGTTTTGGCTCCGAGCGTTTGGCAGAAAGAGAAGAGTAAACATTTTATGACTTGCCTTTGCACGGATGATGCTATGGGGAGTTTGTGTATTAACTAACAAGGTCCCTGTGAGGCATTTTTGTCTTTGTGAGAGGGACAGGGGAATCAGAGAATGGAGGGAATGTAGATTGCACTCAAAGCTGTTTTATCATCACTCCTGGGGGCAGTGTGTTCAGTAGTGTGTTTTGAGAGAGAGAAAAAATCACTTCCGTGGTAACTGATTTTAACACAGGAATTCAAACAGTTTCTTTGCAGGCTGCCTCCAGCTCCTCAGCTCTGCACAGGACTGATGCTTATCTCTGGCAGCAAAGAATGGTAACAACTATTTCTAGACCTTGAAACAAAATCAGGGCATATGGGATGTGAGGAACTACTGCAGTTCCCGTAAGGACTTTTGAAGGCAATTCCCGGAAAGAGTCTAGATCCAAGATTTCCTAGAAAACCCGGGAAAATTCCTAGGAAGGGTCTAAACCTAGGACGGTAGGAAAATTTCCTAGGACGGGAAATTCCTAGAACAGCACAGGAAGTACTTCAGGTTCTAGACCCAGAAATCCCTATAAAAAGTGAGAAAATTCCAAGAAAGGTTGTAGGTCCAGAAACTGTAGAAAAGGTCTCTGTCCAGGAATTCCTGGAAAGATCACACGTTCAGGAATACCTGCAAAGCCCGGGAAAACTCCTAGAGAAGATTTAGATTAATTAATTCCCAGAAAGTGATAGGAAAGTCTTTGAAAATTTCTCAGTACAGTAAATCATAACAGAGGTCTCAATCTAGATGTTCCTGGGAAGGGTCTTGATCCAGGATGTCCAGCAAAACTCCCAGAAAGCCCCAAATATTCCTAAAAAGTTTATAGATGTCAGAATTTTAAAAAAATACCAACTCCTGAATGTTGTTTATTCTAAATTGCCTAAACAAATTGTTTGACTAACTTTTACATTTCATCACTTGATTTAAAGCCAGTAACACTTTCCATATGGCCAAATCACTTCCCAGCTGAGCATTCTGGTACTGGAAAGGTGAATAGAATTGGAGTCTCTCTTATGAAGTTTCCTCATTATTTGTGAAGAAGAACTACCAAAAATAACCCCCAAAGAAACCCAACAAATGTACAGGGACACCTGTGAGTTATTATTTTAAGCATTTTGGTTCAACTGTCAGAGAAGCAATGTGGGTTTTGTCACCAAGTGCTTCAAACCAATCCTGCTAATTAAGACTTCAAGTTTAACACTGACATAAACAGACTGGCAAACTAATTTTAGGATCTGCAGCTCAGGGGAGGTTTTTTCTAGTCTGGTCTATTTAGGATGATGTGATGAATACCATTGTCATGAGAAGGGTCTTTCACATCACCACATATTCCATTTACACAGCTGGCCCCAACATTTAATCTCTCCAGAATCCAGCTTATTCCCCTCCAGCTGCTCTGACTCGATAATGCTGACAGAAAAACTTCACTTCAGTAGAACGAGTGGCTCTGCCCCTCAGCACCAATTTCTCAAGGAAGGAAACACCATTCTGTGACAATCCCTTTGCTGACCACAGCTGCACTCACCACTCACTGGAAATAGAGCTGCAGACCTGGGGAGGAAAACTTTGCACTTCTGGGCTGCTCGTTATCTTCTGAGAAGGTGTTTTCTTCCACAGGCACAGCCTAAACTACAACCTTCTTCTCATAAAATAAACTGAAAGACACCAATGATTTCAATGAGAAAGTCCTCCCAAAGAGCACACAGGAGCTTTAAAAGGGCAAAGTGTAAACATTAAAGGTCCAGCTGATTTCAGAAGGATGTACGAAAAGAGAAAAAAAAATCTCAAGGCACAGGTACTTCCAAAGAAAGTAATGCAATTTTTTTTTTCTGGGGGAATATGAACGATAGGCCATGAGATCTAAAAAAAATACAGTGTCAGTCAGATAAAAAAACATCAAATAGTTGGGTCAGGAAGAGACTAACGATTAATTCACATAGCATTTCCCCTTTAAATCACCATTTCTGAGTTCATGTATTTTACACAGATCCCCTCCATTTATTGTTTGCTGAATCGGAATGATTTGAGGCAGAAGTTTTTCTAAGGATAAGCTAAAGCAGAACCAGATTCCCCAAGGTTATCTGTGCAGCAGGCAGCAAAGCATCGTCGTTCAGCCTTATGGTAAAAACAGCCCATACATTAATTACTATAGGGGACTTTTCCTGGCTGCATTACAGACCCGTGAAACTCTACTGAGTGGGAATTACATGTCGATGAAAGAAGCCACCATGAACAATAAATGTGTAAAGCTAAATGCCAGAGGTGCTAAAATCTTGGTTTAATATCCTCTATTTTGTAGAGAACACAATAGACTCTTCAGAAATGTGAAAAAAGCCTTTCACACTGTAGTTCACCACACCCTGCTCTGGAAAAGAGACAATCCCGTAGTGCTCTCTAGTGGCTGCCAGTCAAAAAACCTCTGCAGGCTGCACTGCCAAGTTTAAAAACACAGAATTATCACAATATTCGGCTGCCCCAGTAGTCAACCACGACTGCCTAGGGAGAGAGCAAGCACTCGTGTTTGCATCAGCCCTCTGCACTGCCCAGGGCTTGTTCTTCCTTAAGGACTCAGTTCCACAACAGGACTGCAAATACTGATGGGCTTGAAATGACATGGAATAAATTTAACACACTTGAAGATGATGAAGTGTATGAGCTGGTGCATAAGTTGGTATCAAAAAGTGGCTCCTTCTGACTCTTTAACAAACTCCAGCTGTGCCTGATTTCTTCCTCATCCTGTAAATGGTGAAGGGAAAACCATTCCCTTCTGCTCTATCTGGACTTTGCAGTTGAGACAGCCACGCTGCAAAATGGGTGCCTATTCTGGGCTATTAAAACTCTCTCACTGTGCTTAAAACACGATTCATAAACCAAGCCTGAGGCCATCAGTGCTGGTATAAAACCATCTGAGCAGAGAATTATGCTCTGCCCACAGTAAGTGACACATCTCATAACCACTGCCAGGTTACACCGCTCTTGTAAATTGTCTTACTACTAATAAAATTATCCGTTGGTATTGGTTACTTCAGGTGCATAAATAAAGGCTAGATGGCAAAATTACCCTTTAAGATAATAAATTAATTCCTAGGGTAGGTAAACCAAGAATTTCCCGTCCAACGACGTTTCCTCAGTGGATTCTCTCAGCTCCATCAGACATTTATTCAGCTAAATAAAGAACAAATTGCTGACTGTAAAACTACTACCAGGGGTTTGCACTGTCATCCATTAGCTCCAGGATTTCCTTGACAGCACAAAGGATTGCAGGCTGCCAATTATAATTAAATACAGCTCCCTACGGTCTTAAGCAGAGCTCCTCATTACCCTGGATAGGAAAATGCAGCTTAAAACCCAAGAGTAATAGAAAATGGAGCCAAACCTGGTCCCAGGAACTGCATTTTCCAGAACTGGAAATATCTCTCTAAACAACATGTAGATGACACTTGCCCTGGGTAGAATGCACAGGCTGTGACATTCCTGTGGTGTCAGCTGATCTTCTACTCAGGAAATCCAGTCAGAGCCCACATGAAAATTTCAGAAGTACATACTGTACCATTCAGATGCACACATAGAACATTCCTACAAATGGAGAGAGAGATGGACTTTGACAGCTTCGGTTGGCAATGCTTTAATAAACAGAATTTTTGTAACAGTCGCGAAGCCAAGGGAGAAAAGACTAAATGTTAAAATAATTCATGACTTCTGAATGATTTGGAAGAAGCAAAGCTAGTGGCATCTTCCCTGACTGATCTAATTGGATTTATTTCCACTTTCTAGGAGAGGGGAAAAAACAACATCAGCAAAAAAACCCTGCTTGCTAGTTCATTAAGCAAGGGTATAATTACCTAATTATAAATACCATGGGTCATACAATCCTTAGCTGCATGAACATCCATCTCCATACGACACACAGGCTTACGAATGACAAGCAAGATTTCTAAGCAGTCATTCATGTACATAATTAATTGCATATTTAGCAAAAATTTGTGTTCCAAGTCTCTGTATTTCACATTGGGTTAGAATAAAACATTTTTACACTACATGTTAATAAAAAAAAAAAATCTAGTTCTGCAACCGAACCTCAAAACTTGAAGGACTTGGTCTTGCAGAATTAATTTGTAGGAGAGAGAGGCTTAAAGTATCTGTGTGGTTCACAGATTATATTAAAGTGATGTTGGGAATTCCTTTGCAATGCATTTTTTTGTGTCTAGCCCTAAAAGGATACATTTGTATAAGAACGAGAGGCACATATTAGGGACAAGTGAAAACAAAGGGACTCTCTGTGGCAACCACCTGATTTTTGACTTGACTGGAAGAATTTGCCGGGCAAGGTCTGC
Source organism: Rhagologus leucostigma (assembly GCA_013397725.1). Lineage (NCBI taxonomy): Eukaryota > Metazoa > Chordata > Aves > Passeriformes > Rhagologus > Rhagologus leucostigma. Next base: position 420,145 of record VZTD01003768.1, read on the forward strand.
ACTTTACTTGTTGGACAAAGATGTTGAAGGATTTATTTCCAAAATACTTGAGATCCCAGCTGCAGAGGCTGAAGGTGTTCACCCCATTACAGTCTAGGCTGGTTGGAAGCAAGGCTGGCAAAGAGTGTATTTACAATAGAACAGCACAGAAAATTCCATGATTACATTGTTCTGACTTTCTTTATGACAGTGTCCGTCTCCGGCCTTGGAGTCACGGAACAGAAGATCCATCTAATTCTGTCCTGGGCTGACTTTGCAGGTTAAAGGTTTGGTCTTGCTGATCCTAGAAAAACAACTGCTACCTCTTGTCCATGAAGGGAGTTGTGATGGAGTAGCTGAGCAGCCCGACCTTCCAAAGCTCACAGCAAGATGGCATTAAAACAGCACACTGAGCTGCAGCCCAGAGGGGAGGGGATGGCCTGAGATCTCCTGCTGCCACGGCAACATCCACAACTGGCCAAAAAAACCATACTTAAAAAAGTAAACCACGTTAGCTGGGATTTTGCTGAGGAATGGTTTCTCAGATGACTCACTGCATCTGCAAAAGAGCGAAGCACAACCTCCCCAGCAGTGATCTTGCTGCCCATCCACATTCTGCCTAAATGAGGATGCAAACTACTGCATAAATCCTTCACCTCTGAGGAAGCTGTCACTTTACCGGGTAGGAATGGTGTGAAATCCTAGTTTTCCTTAAAATTAAACTAGAAATTCCAGAAATTTATTGGTAGCTGTTCCGCTTCCCTTCCTAAGTCTTGCTTCAGGAGCTGGTGAGCAGGAAGTTGAATAGATGAAACCACCCCAAAGATGAGTGTATCCCAGACAGATATAAACCCAACACTCAGGAGCACTCAGAGAAGAATGAACGTGTAGCATAAAGTCACCACAGCGTTTCTGCCTGGGGAAGCTCAAACCTCAAGCTTTAAATCAGTTGTCACCCTGAGTATGAGACCTGGAAGTGCTGGCCATGACTTCTGGGCTGTCATGCAATGCACAACTTCAGTCTCAGAACAGCAACTGCTCTGCTAACTTGGACGCTGCTTATTGCGAGTTCCAGTCAATTCGATCTTTCATTCTCTTGTCTTGAGCTGCGCATCAGCTCCAGACTTCCTAGATTTCCTTCCATGAACTGAAGCCCAAGGTTGTATCTTCTGAGAGATGCTCATAAATCCTGATTATTACGGTCTTCACTGGATTTCAGGCCCCAAAGAACTGCAAACTGTGACCTATTGAAGGAAGCACAGCCACTTGTTTCATGTGCCACCGGCCCCTAAAGCATTTTAACTCTCCAACAGCTGAATTTCTTGTGTATCGTGGTCAGAGTGTGAAATACCACCTGAAGTCCTGTGTTACACAAGAAATGGAGTGACAATAACAAAACGCCATTGAAGTAAATGTTGAAATGTACTGACATGAGTGGAATCAGGATTTTGTCCTGCAACTCTACATCAAAGACTCGTCAGCTCTCATCTAATTAGCACAGAGCACTGCTTCTCCCTTTCCACTTCTGCTGACAACTGAATGATCTTCACTGTTTGAATTAATTTGAAAAATTTATACGTCAAAATGATTCCAGATTTGGCAACAAGACGAGATCTGAATCAGAATGTACTGTCTGAATGCAATACATAATAAAAAGAAATGACATCTCTGATCAGGCTACAAGTTATCCAAACTTATCTCTGAAGCAAAAATGAGCTGCATTGCTTCTAAAATACAGACTTGCAAAGCATAAGAAAATCAGAGGTTTTTGTTTTGCAGAGGTAATTTGTTTCCAAATGGAATTTAAGTGCTCCAAATAGTTATTTAAAAAGTCTGGCATCTTACGCTGCATTCTTTTATATTTACAGCCAACACCAGTTTCTTGGAGCTATTTCTACTACCCCGAATTCTAGGACCTGCAGGACTGATGTTATAAATGTAGCAAGAACCAATCCATTGGGGTTTTCTGTATTAATGCATAGAGCTCGCAGGGCCTCAATTACCCCAAAAAAAGGCTTTCAGACCCTGCATCTCTGCAGTTTTTTGTAGTTTTGGGTATTTGAGACCATGGCATACTTTGAGGATGAAAGGAGAATAAGGAACTTCCAGCCATGTGCCTTCTTAAGAACACAGGGCCTGTAAAAAACGAAGATATTCTGTATACAAGAATATTAATTCCCCAAAATGTGGGAAGGAGGGAGATTTGGACCTGCAATGGAATTTATATATACATCCCTGCTCCTCAGACTTCCTGAGGGCTACGGGGAACAAAAAACCAGAGAGGACAATGAGATTCATCCCTTCGAACTGGCACAAACAGCATTTATGCGGCACATCACCTGGAACCTTGCTGGCTTCGACTGCACCTCAGGAGTCCTCCAGTGGTCCCCACAGAGCTGCCTTTCCCTTGCTCCTCATGCACAATTACACTGCTCAGTGACCACATCCTGGAGCTCTCTGCTGGCCTTGGCGTGTTGCAGATACGAGTTCACTCCCCACACACGGCGCTGTTACTCTTATAAGCTGCATAATTTGGCATAAAGAGTAGAGGTTCCGCTTCTCATCATCACAGCATAGAGGGATGTGAGTAGAGCTGTGTGTGTCAGGGCAGGGAGCTGAGCTGAGGGTCCTCCTCTACACTTTTCCCAGCCTCTTCCTTTCCCGTTCCTTCATTCCTTCACCTGTACAATGGGAGCGAGCACTGGAGCTGTGAAGGAAAGCAAATGTGAAAATCAGCTGGGCCATTGCTACCACAGCTCCTGACTATCAGAAATGCTCAATGTGCACATGAGGCCCCCAACAAACGAGCCCCTGATGCTTATTCATTTTTTATTTGCTTTCCGTAGTACTATGGAGAAGACACGTTTCAAGTCTCTGCACTCACAAAGTTGTGACTGCTGGATGATATTTTATCTCTTCTCAGTGACATGCATTCATGGTCTTGACAAACAAAGGCTCAAAATAGGCTCCGTGTCCCCTTTACAAAGAAAGCATCTGAGGGGAAAAAAACCCCAATGAAGTAAATAGAGACAGGAGGGTTTTGAGCATGGGAATGCTCATCTCTCTTACGGTGAGCACGCCGAGCTACAACAAGCTGGCATAAAAATCTCAAAAACTAGGTTAAGACTCACAAGCAGCAGAACAAATGCTTTCTGTTGCTGCATCTAAGAAAACTGCTCCTAGCCAGGCTATTTGTGCCTTGGTCATCAAAACAATTTGAACATGAAAGCTGATACTGTCAATCCAAATGTACCCTGAATTCATTTTTCCAAATAACAACACAAAACCCCCACATCAGTGGTGCTCAGAGATCACATGTAGGCTTCAGATTAAGGAAAGTGAGGTTGTTTAATATTCTGCTGATTCGAGAAAAACAGCACTGACATGACTCACCTCTTTTCTTTCTCCCCAGAGGATCATTCCTTTCTAACACAAGTTTGGGTTTCTCTTTATATAACCAGCTCATACAACAGGCATTCAGCTGTCTGTCAGAGGGAAAACAAGTGAAGCAAATCATCCATACCATTTATATAGCTGCATTTAAAAAAAAATTCATCAAGGAAAGTCAGATCAAATGGACATGCATTGATTTGGCTGTGGACTACGCATCAAAATAAAATTAAAAAAAAAAAAAGTATTTTCTGTGTTCCTTGTGTGGATATTTCACTTGAAGAAGTATTTTCCTGCAACTGAATGGATGCCAACTGCAGAGATATTTGCTATTAACATAGAAAAATTTCGTCATAACTTTTCATCCTAAGTACAAAAGGCTAGAAATCCTCTGAGACATAACTAAACAGATCAGATCATTGCACTTTCTGAGAAAATGCTGAAAACTTGTTTACCACAAGACTGCTGTAGTGAGAAAATAAACCAAACAAAAGGAGAGTCATGTTTCTACTCATAGCCATTCTGATCCTGCAGTTTTGTTTGTGACACAGAATCATATGAAGTAGTAAATGGAAACTTGAGGACAATTTTTCAGGTGCTTTGTACCCACAGGTAGAACCAGGCTTAGTTTCATTCCAGTTTCATTCCAATTTCATTCCAATTTCAGAGGGATTTACAAATCAATATACTTGGAATATATTAGTTAGTGCCTGCCTCCATCAGCTTCTACTTACTTTTGTTTAAAGGCTCCATTCCTTTTGGCGTTGGGTCTTGCAACACGAAGACAAGACTTTGCCTCACATTTATTTTTCCCTCTCCAAAGCCCTGCCCCAGAAGGAATGCAGAGCCTCCTTTAAGGTAAGGAAGTACAAAGTGCCACAGATACATCATCATCATCTCTGAAATTTGAAAGTAAAAGACATGCAGACAGTCCTACATTTAACACAAGAGATATTATTTAGCAACATAAGTTTAAATAATTGCATACAATTATATTTTCTTTCAGAACCCCTCTCCCAAACATGATGGTGGTTCATTTGGAAAGAGCAAGGTCCAGGGGCAGCTCCATCAGCTGGCACAAACCACACCTGGGATTTATTCCCAGACTGAGCCTCTTGATGCTTGGTTTGTCAGGAATGAGAGGAAATGCTCTTTAACTAAGTGAAAACAGCAAGGCAGATTCCAGCCCTGTTTGACTGTATTCTACCACACAATATTTTAACTCCAAAGGAATCCTATAAAGTGTCTTCTACAGAGGCAACCAGTATGGGAGCTGGTTAAAAATACATCCCTCTCATCCTGTGTGCTTCTATAGCTACTAAAGATGTCTCAGAGATATTTTCTTGGGTTGAAAATATTTTAATATAGTCAGTCTTGTACAAATGCTTGAATTTGATATGGAACTTTTCAGCCCTACATTTTAAACATGAAATCAGTATCATTCTTCATCTCAGAAGGCAGCTATATTGATTAGTGCAAACAGGCTTTCAGAGAATTCACTAGAAACCATCAGCATTTTCTAGCATGACCTCAAACCTACATAGAGAAAAACCATTTTAAACTTGCTACTTCCTCTCCTTTTAGGACTAAAAATAGATTTGGCTCATTATCTCACTTGGCACCTTAATGTATTCCATTGCACGATGACACAGCTTAGATTAAACCACCACATGCTTCTTTTTCCTTATGATCTACCTTATACACGGCAAGAAGGGACAGTGCTCATTGAACCAGAAACTCTTTGATATTTCACTTTAAACCCTTTGATCAGGTTCTGTTCTCAGGACAATACTGCCACTCGCTGTTGGGTGCAGCAGCTCACCCCAACCATGGGCGGACGTCACCCCAACAGCCACACTCAGGCCTTCCTCAAATGGAATCTTGGATGAATTTTCTTATCAAGCTCCACCATTAAATCCATGCCCACAGGCTTTTTTCTTTCCCCAAAAGGTCAGTAAGTTAACTGACTCTCAGGGACACACAGCCCAAAAGTGACTCCCAGATCAGATGTGTGCACATGTTTTAACTTTGAAATTCCTGCTTAAAGGAAAACAGCAAGCGTATGTCTCACTGTGATAGATTTGGGTTAAATCCCCCCCAAACACAACAAAGACATAACCCCACATAACTGCTTTGTTTGCCCTGCTTTCAGCAATGGCCAAACCCCACTTTGTTTATATAAGAGAAGCACGATGTTTCCCACATATTTATGTAAAAACAGAGTCGGGCTCTTGGCTCTCAGTGGTGCCAAGTAATAGAACAAGAGGCAATGGTGAAAAACTGATGCTTAGAAAGTTCCACCTGAACACGAGGACGAACTTCTTTGCTGCGCAGGTGAGGCTGTAGAGTTTCCTTCATTGGAGGTTTTCTTGACCTGTCTGGACACAATCCTGTGCCCTGTGCTCTGGAATGACCCTGCCTGAGCAGGGAGATTGGACCAGGTGACCGCACTGTGGTTCTGCCCACCTTGACCCATTCTGTAGTTCTGTGTATGGGAATAAAAAACTGCATTAATGGAACATTTTCTGGTACAAATGTTCCTCCCTAAAATTTTGCTAACTTGTACCTGTCTCACAACAGGAACTTGGTCAGCTGCGTGTATAACCACTGCTCTTGAGTCAGCCCAAGAGGTGAGTTATTTCTTAGCATTAGTTTCATGCAAAGACAAAAGCAGAGTTTAAGGCAGGCTCCTCAACACTGCCCTGCTAAAGACGCGAGGGGAGAACCCCCACAATCCCAGCAAGTGCTGACTGAGCCTTCTACAGGACTGTAGTGGGAGAGTGATTAAAAAGCATCCGTGGTCAAAGCTTCAAGAAGACCGGGTACAGACCAGCATCTCCTCTGCGGGCACCCTGAGCTGGATGGGCAGGAGCAAAAAAAAAATCCATAAAAGCAGTTATTCCCTTTAAATTCCCAATCAAGCTATTCAGCCCGAGCTGCAGCATCCCGTTCCTGCGGGGTCCCCGTGCGACACCTCCTTTGCCACGAGGCCCCCGCCCCAGCCCAGCCCCGCCGGCTCCGCGGAAGCTCCGGCCGAGCTGCGCGGGGGTCCCGGCGGGCGCGGAGCGATTCCCCGCTCGCCCTGCCGACGGGAACCTCCCGGGGGGAAGCCAGCGGCGGACACCGAGCCGGCGGCC
>VZTD01003768.1:427222-553004 GCA_013397725.1 Rhagologus leucostigma
GCGCCGGGAGCATCCGCCAATTTGCAGGGCCCCCGTCCGCCACGGGCGGGCAGGGATCGGGAACACATTTCCTGCAGTAAGTGCCGAAATGGTGCAGCGGGGTAGCTCCGAACGGGATTAGAGCGGAGCGCGTCCCGCGGCTTTGCCATCGCGGCGCCCGCCCGCCAAGTGAGCGCGGGGGACGCGGCTGGCGCCGGGTCCCGGCCGGCCGGGGGTCCCCGGGGCCGCCGGCAGCGCTCGACCCCGGCTCCCGCAGAGCTAATTTATGACTTTGGTGGGGAGGGGGAAATGAGGGCTAATAAAGCAGGCTGTTTGCATGGGATCGCCATGGAGACAAGGGAAGCAGAGTCATAATTAAACGCTTTCTGCCCACAAGAAGGTAATTTTCACTTCATAGGGAGAAGCGTCATCTCCTTATGAAGTGTGGGCACAGAGGGTGGTGCTGAGGGGACACAGCCCAATCGTTAGTATATAAATAGAATATTGTGATTATATTTTTTTTTTTTCTTTAACAATGGCTAGGGGTGTTTTTATCTTAACTTCACTTTCAGAAGTAATTCTAAATGTCCGTTGGTGGTGACTCAGTAATTTCAGATTGTCAGAATCTAAGCAGTGCTGAGTCCTTTAGGAAAAAAAAAAAGAAACAAATAGCTACATCACTTTGATGTGATGTGATTGCACGGAAAGGCACAACAACAAGCTGGAAGCAAAGGGTAAGAGCCAGTTTACTCTCGGTTTCCCTGAATAGATGATGGTCACACAAGAGCTGTCAGGTTTCTTTATGAGACAAGGAGTAATCAAAACAGCGTAAAGACAATGAATGGAGCGTTGATCATTGCCCACTACACTGAATTCTAAGCCTAGAAACGGGTTTAGGTTTTGGGTCAGGCACTATCAGCCTGCAGGAGACAGTTCCTGGATGCAATTTCGGGTTGAACTTTGTTCCCCTTTCTCAGATTACTGAGTAAATAAAATATTCCAGGCTCTATTCATACACCTGCTATATTGCTTCCTTCTGAGCCAATGAGGATATTAATATTTGTATCTATTTTAAGTTCTTCTATTTATTTGCCTTATCAAGCAATTCTGAGCACATTGGTCTGGAGTGAAATACAAATTAAATTAAGGCAAACAGTGGATGATTTATCCCTGATTACCAACTGTTCCGATACCCTAAGTGAAGGGAACAAAGGACTCTTCTAACATGAACTGCTCGACTCACTCCCAAAGGGGCAATCTTGGCTGAAAGAGGAATGTATGTTCCTGCCATTTGATTTCTGGAAGCAGAAGTGACTAATGAAAGGAAGGCGTGTGCAACCTCAGTTTTAATTCCTCTAGATTATTTTCCACTAATTAATTCTTTTGGCCTTTGTGAGATACACAACAAAGGAAGTACACAACATGTCCGACAATTCGACAAAGATATAAACATTATTGTGCTTTTTGTTAGGAGAAGGAACTGTCAATACCAAGGAGCATTTTTTGCCCTGATACAGACTCCATCAGATCAGCCAGTGTCCCATTGCATGGCAGAAGCTCTACTAAAACGCAAGAGAAGGTGTCTTTTATGTATTGTGTTACTCATGCAATATGTGGAGAGAAACAAAAGGTGTTAAATACATATGGTTTTTGTCCAGGTAGGTACGAGTAGTCAGTGGTAGGATTAGCATGTTTGGTAAGGTTTTTGGGTTTTAAATTTGTTCATCAAATAGTATTGAACATCTGTATGCTTCCAGATGATAATAAAATGAACCTAAATTGCTTAATTTAAATGAAATTTTACCCTACAGTGTTGTGAGTAATCATTATGAGAAATTTCATACATTTGGCTACTTAAAAATCTGGAATGCAATTAATATTATTTTAAGAATTATGTATGCTAGGTGACATAATTGCAATTTATCTTATTTTACTGTCCTGGAAAATAATTTTATCGTTATCATTATACCAACATAACCATCTATGGACTCTAAGTCAAAAGACAGTCTTAGGAGTGGGAAATGATATGTCCAAAGTTTGTGCTTACATCCCAACCCTGCTCGCAGACAAACCATTAGAGAAGTGTGAACATGTAAGAGTCTTCATTAATCTAAAACTAAATTAATTTTTATTAACATTTAAGTCACGTGTTTAAATTATACAAACAGACCTATACCAAAATAGGGCATAACTGTAGGATCACTACAAAAACCATTCCTGCTTTTACCTGGCATTTGAGTGATGCACTCCTGTTTTGGAACAGCTTTTTGACTGGATGCTGTGGTCAGGGATTATTCTGCACCAACTCATGTGGCTGTGGCTACTGAGGAAAGTATATTGAGGTAGGAAATGTGGTAATAGATGAAGCCAGCCTAGACTCTTAAGAATTTTTCTGGTTATGTGGAGTTGTTTAAAGACATATTTATATTCCTGTTCTTGGCCTGTACAATTACAGTATTTTTTTGTTTAGCCCAGCTTTATGCATGGAAGTTTCAGTGCCGTAGCTGAGAGTGTAGAGCTGGCAGCATAAAGATTTTCACCTATTTCCAAAGGAAATCTTGTGATGCAATGCTTCATTTTCCTTTCCCTCCTGGAACACCAGTTTAACCAGTAGAACTGACCCATCACAGCGGGGTTTGAGCCTCACTGGCTGTCTCAGAATCTGCTCTCACTGGACCAAATCATCCCTTTTTAGCTGATCGTGAGCAATGTAAACATCAGACCCAAGGAACTTGAGATGAGCACACTGCAGATGGCGAGGTTGGTTCACCTTCCCAGTACTTCATTTGCAATTTTTTTAATGAACTATTGCTTGGGTGAAATGTCAAAGGGAGTTTCCCCATGTGAGAGCAGAGCTGAAGTTTGTTTGTTTGTGAGGTCTTTGTTGTGTTTTGTTCATTTTTAAAGAGGACTCTGTCTTCATCCAGCAAGAGCATGGAATAACTCAGTAACTGGCTGGTTCAGATAGCCTTAGATGCTGATTTTGAGAAGTTCTGCACACTCACAGTCCTGACTAATGCCAGCAGAAGCTGCAATTACTCCAAGCCTTGAACAATAAAGGCTTCATGATAAAGCCCCTTATCTAGCGTGCTTTTCCTCACAAAGCATTCACTGTAGAAATGAAAAGCTGTTTTATAACCTTGATTTAGAAGAGCTGTAATCTTTTACAGACTACAGTGAATTTTATCACATGTAAAAAACTTATAAAATTACCACACGCCACTACAATCTTACAAATATTCCTATAGTAAATAAGATAAACAAGGCGCTCAGTAAACTAAACTAGGGACATTTAATAGCTATTTATTCCAAAAGAGACATACAAATTCACTGATTTAGATCCTTCACATGCAACTTTAATTAAACAGCAGCTCCTCACAGTGATCAGTTAAGACGTCACAGTCATGGTCTAAGAAGAAAATACGGACTTTAGATCAGGCTCTACTGACAAAGAGATGATTTCCTCCAGCATTGAAATGGTGCATTGAGGTCCTATTGGTAATGCAGAGAATACTGGAAATAGTATAAGAGAGATAAGAAGGAATGAGCGTTTCTTTGCTTTAATTGGCTCAGTTAGTTATTTTCTCCTTTAAGATAAAATCATGCATTTCAGCCTGTGATTTAAGGGAACTATTTTATGGTCACTGAGCAGTATTTTATGAGAATTACTGTAGTACAACAAACACTGGGCTTCATGTTTGATTCTGTTTAAGCTCACTGTCACACTGAGTGAGCAAGCCTTGAAAAAGGAGTACGTCCTTAGTTTGGGAAACAGACATCAAAATACTCATGTCTTGCTTAGCTTTAGACTGTCTCTAGGCCAGGCTGTTGTTAAGAAAGTGAATTTTATCTTATTCATAGAATCACAGAATGATTTGGGTTGGAAGGGGCCTTACAGATGAACTGGTTCCAACTTCCTGCCACAGGCATGGACACCTTCCTAACCTGATTAGATCAGGTTACTCCAAGCCCCATCCAACTTGGCCTTGAACTCCCCCAGGGATGTCAAGAATTTCCTTATCTTATATGTCTTTCCCCTCCTCCACCTCTCCAGATAAGGATCAAGAGAGAAAGGAGAGTCTAAAGGGAACAGATTTCAGTATCACCATGTAATTGAGAGACAGTTGCAGGAAGCCAAAATATTGCTCTCATTATATCCTTCCAGCAGTCACAGGGCACAGGGAAGATTGACAATCTCATTTGATTTGTATTATAAAAGGGAGGGGTGCACAGACTGAAGAAGAACACACCATGTCAAAACTCTACTTGAGGAGATACAGACAACCATGACAATGTGTGAAAATGTCACCCCCCTCCCCCCCTTAATTTTGGGATAATCCATTTGAATTTGTGTAAGTACACATTGATGCCATCACGTTTTGCTCTCTGTGCTGCTGCTTTTCCTTCCTGGCACCACACAGCTGAAGAGTGCTTTTTCAGGGTGGACATTACTGAGTTCTCCAGCAGACCTTGCCAGTGGTCCACCATGTGTTCCTTGTCCTCCAGTGAAGGATCTGTATCGAGGCAAGGAGCTGTTGTGGTGCAGGCAGTGGTGTTAGATGTTGTTAACAGCTCTGTCATCGTAATTTCTTCCTGCCTGATGAAGGGCGGCTCCTCAGCCTCTGCTCTGGTGTGGTGTGCTTCGAGACCTGACAAGTTAAAGCTTCTTTACAGCAGAGTAGCTGTTCCAGAGATACATGATTATGTCTATGCCAGACACTAACTCCCTTTTTATTTCTGTTGATACCACGTGTAGTCAGCAGCACTGTGCTCTGAATGAACTCCAGGGGAGAACAACTGCATAAAACTTAAAGCTCCTCCATCACTGTTTCTAGTTTTCATAATTCAAAAGTTCTGTAGCAGGCAGCATTTTTGTGAGTATTCTTCTAGGATGCTAAGAAGAGATGCTGAGATGAGGATTTTGTTCCTTTTACATCATCTCTCTCTGGGCTGGAGGCTGACCTGAAAGCCAGCAGAGCCTCACAGGCAGCGTGAGGAAGGACATCAGCCATCCAAGCAATGGCTGGGGAAAGTTGTGATGCAGTAAACAGCAGGTATAGGGATACTCTAATATGGCTTTTCCTTTCTTGACTTCTGTTTTGAAGCTGTAACCTCTCCTGGATGGACTGTGCCACTCCATATCTATCATTGTCCTCTCTTAACATTTTAGGGTTGATTTAGCTGCTAAAGATTTTAATTGGTTCCTGTTAGTGATGTATTTGTTCCTTGAACAAGATTGCTCAGTTTGAGTCTTGAGCAGTGTTAGGGAGCGTGTGAGCCATTGGAAAGCTGTGCTTTCCCCCTTAACCGGGACTGGTAACCTCAGTAATGTTGGCAGCTACTGGCAGGGGAGGTTTGGAAACTCAGAAGCATATTGAGAGTAAAATATGGTAGGTTTGGGCTGCAGGTGCTGGTATGGAGCGAAGGGAAGGCAGAGACAAACAGGAATACAACTGGAGTGCACAGAGATTGGTGCCAGCTCTCTGAATCTGCTCGAGTCATTTTTGCTGCAGATCTATTCATCCCAGGCCCATAATTCAGAAAATCTTCTAAGTGTGTGCTTAACTTCAAACATGTGCTTAAGATGCAGGGAAGTGGATAGCAGAGGGAGGACAGAGAGATGCTGTAGGTGCCCTGCCTGTGAGCTGGGCTGCTGCTTCCTCCTTCTGCAGTTGTTTAGATCACTGCAACTTAAATCGGGGACTTAAAGGCTTATCTGTGATGTCTTTAGGTGTTGCATGAATTTTCAAATTTGATCCTAATGCTTGAGCTAGGCCACCTATAAAAAGTTGGTTGTTTTTTCTTTTTGCCAGAAAGATTTTGGTTTCCATTTTATTTTTCTCCATCAACAAGTCTGTTCTGTTAATAGAATTTGTTTCCCCTGCATCATATTTCTTCTGAAACTGAATTTTATCAGGTGTCCTACATCCTTTCCTTTATTAATTTATGGACAAAATCAGCTAATCAGTGCTTTTGCTCCAGTTTATAACTGAACCCTATGTTTTATATATATGAAACTTAGTGATATTCTCTCACTCAAAAGTTCCTATTCAAGCAAAGGGCTCCCTGCAGAAAGCTACTATTCCACACCTAACAGGGACTATACTCAGGAATACTCAGTAAAGACTAGAAACATGCAGGCTATTAGTTAATATCCCATTTTCTTTTCCATTGAAATCCAAATTTAAGTCCTATAAAGCTTCCCAAAACATTTGCTATTTGTGTAAACGCAGAGTTGGAGGTTTTCAATACATAGCACCTGAAAAATCATCACCATATTACAAGTACTACAACGGGAGTTATATTTTAAGAAATGGTCCATTGTGCTTTTGAGAAGGCCTTTTTCTTTCTCATCAAATTCCCAGTCCCTTCCTGTTCTGATCCAACTGGACCCCAAGTCCCTGTAATGCCGAGAAACTTCACTGGAAGCACAGAATTCCCATTTTTTCTGTGTCCTGCAGCAGAGAATCCCCTCTTTCCCCAGCAGCCCTTGTCCCTGGCACGTGACTCATCTCACACACGGCAGCTCTGCTCCAGCATTTTCCAGGAGGGGAGAATGCTCTCTCCATCTCCGGAGAGGAGAATGGGCACAGTGTACTCGGGAAGCTGCACAGGTGGGACTTCCTGGGTGTGGATTCTCTTGCTCCAAATGCATAATTTTGGTCCTGCACATATAATTTGTGTCAGTGGTGGGGTAGCATTACATTGCTCAACACGATGTACACGTAACACGAACTGCTTTTTGCTGTTGCCTGAGTATTTTACTTACTGATACTCAGTTTATTTTTTGGGATTCAAGAGAGAGCTTGGCAAAGTTATGTTTTAATTCTACTTTTGCAGAAATTAAATGAGGTCAGTTAATAAGTATGCTATTCATGTTGAGGGGAGGTTTTAGGCTTTTCCAGGGTTTGAGTGTTCCCAGTGTTTGGAGATTTGTATTTAGCCAAACTTTAGAGTTCTGTAAAGGAAATACAGAGCTTTAATGGGGAAAAAAGTGTTTTACAGTTGTCTTTTCTTCTAAATCCCAAGTTGGCAGGTAGTCTGAATGTTGCTGAAAAGACACTTAAACCATTAAAACCTCTTTATCCAAGAAGTGGAAATACTGAATATACACCATCAAAACCTAGACTGGATTTATGAGAGTGAGGTCATCATATTGGAAGTACCTGGTGGTGTTTTATGTTTACCTTTGTCTCTTTAATTCAGGCTTTCTTTTAAAATAAAAGCAAACCCCAGATTTGACTGTATACCTTAAGTAAAAGAACTCAGATCTAATTTACATGCTAATAACTTGTGCACACAAGTAGTTGCTTCTCTGTGCAAATAAGAGAAACTCATGTCTGTTAAATAATAAAAGATCTTCACACTTTGGCTATGAATGAAGGTGGTTTAAGATTATTCATTCAGTAATGTTTGCACCACACTTTGAAAATGGAATGAGTTACATAATGCTGGCAGTCATGTTTATCTGGAAATGTGACTGTATATTTTAGTGAGTAGTTAAGTAACAGTGTTAATTTTCCCCAAAATCTTTAATTTGGGAACTCTCTTTCAAGACTGCCCAAGCTGTTCTGTAATGAATGGGCTACACCATTTATGTATTTATAACATGGGGTTTTTAAACCAAATTTATGGCTTTGTATTTTTAAAATTTAATAGGTAGAATTAATTGCCCTTGCTTCTCTAAGCAGGTCAGGTCTATAAATACCAAAAGTAAGTAAAACTAAATATGATACCTTGATTTTGCTTCAAAATTAGCCAGTTTGGATGCTAATACAGTGGATTCTTTGTGCCCATTAAATCCCATGCTTTTGTTTGAAATTCAAGTTGATTTATGGCCTAACCTATACACAATTTATAGGTGCCCCAGAGAGAACATCATATAGCGACTGGAGGCGGGTCAATAGCTCCGTGCTTGAGTCTGCATAAATATTTCAGTAAGATGATCTGAATCAAAGGGTATTTTATCCTGCTTTCTGCAGTACAGTAATATTCTGGGTCAGGAATGTGGACCTGTGGTTACAGCTGAAGGAAGGCTTGTCCTTATGCATAAAGCACCTCAGAATTGTTCATATAATGAAGAGACAGTTTGTGTGTAAATTTCCTTAATCTAATTTTTTTTTTTAACATCCTCAAACTGTTCAGTTGCTGCATAACCAGCAAGTGGACATAGATCACTGCATTACATCAAACCAGTGAAGCCTTCACTGCTTTCTGAGGGCTGCTCCATCCCTCAGGCCACGCGGTCTTCCCTGTGCCTTGTCCATATTGATCTGCTGGGAATGGCTGTCACTTTTCATTCAGTCGCTCTCAGAACTCTGCATCTCATCTCTCAGCTAAACAGCCTGCACCAAGAGTTGGGCTTTTAGCCTTACAAGAACATAAGAAATGCTGCACTGGGTCAGGACTGAGGTGTGTCCAGCCTAGGACAGTGTTCTTGACGGGGGCTGGAAGCTTGGGACGGGCTGGGAGCAAAGGGAAGGGTGGCTGAAGGAACTCCCATGAATTCCAAGTGAAATAGTCAGGGTCAGCCTCCTGTGCTGCCTTCAAATCACAGCCAACAAGGGCTGGTGCTTTGGGCAGGTTTGCTCAGCATCTCGAACCAATCCTGCTGTCTTGGGGAGCTCAGAGAGAACCTGAGTGGAAATCAGCCTCCAAGAGAGTTTCTTGGCTCCTGCAAGTTCCTTTTAAATTGTTCCATCATGAATGAGATGAATCTGTGTGGAATATTTAAATAGAGCGAACATGATAGTGTATGCAACACTGACTTAATTGGGTTTCTCTGAAGTTTATGCTTTGCAGATGGGATTTCTGTAATTTTGTAAGCTCTGCATTTAGGATAGAAGAAAAAAAAGTAATTTTTTTAAAAAAATTATGGCAGCGAAGTAGACTGGGTAGCAGCTTTCTGGGATTGCAGAGGTTTCAAGGAAAAAAACATCCTATTTTCAGATGCAGCACTTCAGCTTAACTTCAGCTTAAATGTTTCCTTCCATGACAGTTGCTCATTTGACTTTGCTCAATGTTGCAATGCCTAGAAGGACACAGTATGTGCTCACATTTCGCTACCAACTATGCAGAGAAAACTCTAGAAAAAAGAAAATGGAGCCTAGTCTTGGACTCGTACAAATTCTCCACTTGTCCACCATAAGCTTTAAATGCCTCATTTCTTGTTTAACTTGAGAAAATTAAGGAAAAAATCAGAAGTGAGATAAACTCTGAGTATCACTTCAGGTTTCACAGGAGATACTTAACTGCAGAGAACTTAATAACACATCTTCCTGCAAGCGAGGAACATAAGTGAACTCCTGCCACCTGGGAATCCCCTACATTTAGGAACATAGCAGAGGTTCCTGAGAATGTGCTATTTTGCTGTAAACTCCTGATACCAATTCAGGATGGAATGGCGTGATACAAAAACTGCGTATCCTCACTAAACCCTTGATTCTGTTTGATCTGTAATGGGAGCAAATATCAGCCACTGCCCGAGGCTGGTGCCTTGAACCCTCGCAGCAGTGGTGAACTTAACAGATGACATGATCAGATGTGGATTTTCTTAAGGCAAACATAGGGAATGTGAACTACAGCTGTCAAGATGGATAGCAGAGAGACTTCGTAGTGTTACGGTGTACATTTGCTGCTCTAATTCAACCAGAAGAATAAACTGAAAGGAAGCCAAGTCAAAGAGATAATTTTAACACGTAGAAATACCAAGCTGTGTCCTTCAAAAATCCAGAATATTGTGCATGAATGAAAATGTTTTAAGAAGGGGCCCTAACTAATAGAAATTTATCCTGTATCTCTCTTCTTTAGTCCAAAGAAGTGTCACTGAAGGCAACACAGGCTGGTCTGGAAGACTGCCATTCCTCCTATCTCACTGGGCTGGTGCCTCCATACATTCCCTTGTTCTCATGTGACAGGGTAGAGCTTATTGCAACTTATTTTTACTTCTCAGTCTGTTTTCTCTACAGTTTTTTGACTTTTCCTGCCATCCAGTCTGAGTTCATTCTAGTAGCTAGCTCTCTTCTTCTGCCTTAGCAAATTCAGCTGCTCCAGAGGCCTTTCTCCCAAACAGTTCTTGTGGAAATAGAATGGGTGTTACTGCTGTAACGACAGAGGAGCCAACAAAGCCAGCCTTCCTCCAGGTCCAGCATTTTCAGTCCTCAGTTTGATCTTAAACTGTTAAAAATCTCATATATGGCTGAGGACTTCAGGTTGGCTCCTCTGTTGTCTAATGAAGTGTCAGGCTGAGTGAACACTCCTCCCCTGAGCGCCTCACAGCTGCAGCTCTCCTGCGGGTGCTTGGGTGTGGAACCAAACCTGACCCCACCCCCAGGCTCTTCCTACAGGTAGCCCTTTAGAGGGTCACTGGTGTCATTTTTCATCAACTCCATCCTTTTTTGAAAGTTGCCGGTGAGCTCCAAAGTTACTGTGGGTGACAGGAGATGAAGTGGTTAAACAACCCCTGATTGTGAAAGAAGAACCTGGGAGCAAAAGCCCAGGGGAAGCTGTTTTCAATAACTTGTTCCATTTATATTTTTCTCACTCTTGCTCTCACAACACAACTTCTAGGCTTTATTCCAACACGTCAAGGGTCTCTAGTTCTACCAACCTCTTCTAAAAAAGCTGCACTATGACCTGGGGCATTACTCATCTCTCTTACTTGGGAGATGATATTTTATATAATCAGCTATTTGTGTCCTGCACCTGCAGAAAATCTATTCTGCTTTGCACCCTGGAATTTAATATTTGTTCAGTCATCTATTTTTTTTAGGATTTTAGACATATTTTGCAGTAACTTTTTTAAAAAACCCAACAGTAAAAAAACCCCAACCTCCCCAAGCCAAACACTTGGCACTGCCATGAGCTTATGCATTTTCAGATCATGGTTTGCTTGGCTGCTCTAATGAAATAATTATAAAAGAGTTAAGTTACTGAATATACTTCTAGTGGCTTAGATGTCATAAAATACCAGCAGAGAAAAGAGCCCACACTTTCTGAAGTATGGGATGGTGTTTTCACTCTATCCAAAAGGACAGATCTCTCAGAAGGAGGATACACTGTAGAAATATTTTAAAATTTATTTTCTCATCCTATTAAAAGAAATGGAAAGCTACTTCTGATGGGTTTAATTAATTAGTTTTAATTTGAATTCCCCTCCTTCCCTCAAGAAATTCTCCTGCAGTTTGCCAGCAGAGCATTGCAGAAATCTTTTTAGATCTTGGTAGCTGCTGTAAAGTTGTCTGGGAACAAAATCTACTTTTCAACAGATTAATCTAAATGTACATATCCAAGTAGGGAACATGTGGCAGTAGGTTCAAAACTAACTTTCATTTTAAGTAGTTTCTTGAAGAAAGAGGAGAACTTTGGGTATTACATCATGGTTTTTCAGAAATACTCATTTTTTAAACCAAAGAAAACTTCTTTTTCCTGCTTTACATTAATAATCTGATTTCTAACCAGATATTGTCTGTTAAAAAGAAATCACAGAGACTTAGAAATATCTTTTCTGACAGAAAGAGACAAGACTAAGCGTATCAGAGCCGACGGGAATCGTTCAGTTTAGAGATTTTGTTGTTATAGATCATAATATTCTCATAATACAAGAGAGATTACAGAAATATGGCATAGTCTTATTTTGTCTGACATTGTAAAGAAAGAAAGACTTAAAGGATTAGCCTTGGTAACTTAGCTGTTCCTTTGCAACGTATTGTGATATAATAGGAAATAATGCAGCGCAGATCCTGAACATGAAATAAAGCCTCTGGTCAGAATCTCGTTAATGCCAGAAATTATTTAAACCCAGCGAACAGCCCCAGTTTTCTGTCCCAGAAATGACAACACAAGATGTGACGCCTCTTACTCTAATGCTGCATGAGAGCATATCGGGCATGTGATTAAGATACGATTCAACACGCCTAATTCCTCAAGATTCACTTCTCTTCATTGTTAGAAACCCAAAGACAGCACAAGAAAGCTGCGTGAGGTTTTAGATGGAAGCTGCTACTTTGACAAGGAATCAAACTACTTCCTTTTCCAGCGTCTGTCGAGAGGGATGGGCTAGGGAGGCAAAGTTAAACGTTTTTTCACTCAAGTAAGCTAAGCACCTAATTTACACATTCATTGGGCACAAAGCGTCACTGGCTGTGCTAACAAATCACCGTAATGAGGCATTTGCACACCCACACACATTTATACTCATGCTGTTGCTCAGCTTGCACCTGCAGTGGTGGTGAATAGATGTGTAATTGCATCTTGAGTTGCTGAAAGCGGGGCTACAGGCAAGGTCTGTATAGCTGGAGTGAGCGGCTGCCTTTTCGCTTCACTTTGCTGTGGTCGGCAGCTTTTTGGAAGCTGTTTTACCACATCAGTCCCGCTTTTCCGTTATCACAGCTCTCAAAGGCTTTTCCAAGGAGCCCTACAGGTGTTGGATTTGAGTCATGAAAATGTTGGGTGACTGCTCCGAGGTCTCGCATCTCTTGCAGAGTCAGAGCACTGAGAGTCCCTCAGCTGATAACACCAGGGGACTCTGATAAGCTCAGAGCAAGGGCAAGGGCTAGAAAGCCAAAGTTCACCATGCTCAGGTCTTGCAGATAAAGGGATTTGTGAAGAAGTGGTCAAAAACCTGGTGCTGCAAGATCCTCCTGAGAATAACAAGTAATACATACTGAAATCTGCAAAGTTAGTCGTGGCAGTGCTGATTTCCTGCCTTACAGCCTCAAGTCAGATCTTACAGTCCCTTGACACCAGAAATCAGCAATCCCATCTTCAGGGGAACCACGAAAATAAAATCCTTCCACCTCATGAAACATCCAAGACATGTGCCAAACTTCAGTTTCATGACTGCTGCCATGAAATTTTTAATTATACCTTCTAAAGCCCCATTTTTTTCCCCCTCATTTCTCATATAGCATCCACCTGTGCACAAAACAAAACCATTGCTAACTCGGATGTTTTGTAAACTCCAGAAAAAGCACAGAGATTCCTTTGCAGGCATTTTACCATTGCAGCAAGCTTGACTGACCCAGTGCTCTCATCTTGTCATTTGGGTGCCTTTCAGAAGGTATGACTTCAAAGATTCTGTTAAAAATAGTCTGTCTGGAGTGGTTTTAAGGATCTCTTTTATTTCATCCATTTTCTGCCCAAAACACGCTCTGCCTTCTGAGATGTGAAGAAGGCTTTGCCTATTCCAGTGCCATCTAAGTCTGCTAGAGGTGACAGCCTGGTTATTTAGGATGTTTCCCGTGGCAGATGGGTTATTTACAGCAACTGTATCCCGAAGATGTACGAAGTAATATTTTCATAAATTGTCGGCAGCTTTGGGATCCCAAGTGTCACGTGCAAATCAGCAAATTCTGAGCGGCTCCACCATCAGATTCCAATAACACTGGTGTTTGAATAGTAATTATGTGTTTATTTTTTAGAGTTTTGTCTGAAATTTAACAGTTCTGATGCATTTTTACTGGGCATTTCACATCTGTGTTTGATACCGTCAGTTTGTTGGACTGAGGATAATGGGAACTCACAGTTGCACATCTAAACCGGTGCCTCACTGTAAAACTATTTGCACAATTTAAATGCCTGGACACTAAACTGTGATTCCCTTTCAGGTCCTGTGCTATCATATAATCCATATCCATTGAAAATTGATTTGACATGCATAACCACTGTTTAATTGTAGTATCTCCTAAGGAGGCTATTTTATAGAAGTGAAAATAATAGCGTAGGACAAGTATATGGTTTTCTCTAATAAGCAAGTTATTCTGATTACCCTGCCCTAATAGCATAATTGCATTCTGGATGTTCTCTGCTCAGCAATAACTCTGGTAATTACAGTCTCTGTGTGGTCCAGGTCCTGGCAGGGGGCAAGGGGGTGGGGTTTGGGGATTTGCTGTTGTTGATGTTGTTGCTCAAATCTGAATTTTAAAAACATGTGCCCGGATTTTTCTGCACTGCAGCTATGGTCAGGCTCTAGGATAATCTCCAGGATGAGAGGGAGTAGCCATCAGGTTTTAATTATTCATTTTTCACCGTTGTTGCTGAAAAAAAATAACAATTTCAGCCTTCGTTGGTGGAGGGAAGTGGGAAGAGGAGAGGTGAGGAGGGGATGGCAGCAACCACCTGTTTACCCTTGTATCTAGTGTGTTTTCCTGTCAACATGTTGTGTGAAAAGCACAACCCAAGGGTATCTGAATTTCTGACATTTTCTTTCCTCATGGCTTATGCCACTATAAATCCATCAGGCCTGCAGTCACATCCTCACAGTAGCCTGGAGTGAGCTTATGAGAAGCCAACCTCGAGCACCAATTCTGCCCCTAATATCCATAAAGAAGAGGTTGGTGAAATTTCAGCTATATTTAGGACTGAATTTCAGCTGATGAAATACCACTATAAGAGCTCTTTCTCCCAGAAAATGTAGAGCCTAAAATTAAGTCATTTGGTCATCATAAGAGATGAGAACAAAGCTTTTAGATCCAAGAGGATTTAAGTGTGGAATAGTCTTTTAGGAGTGCTTAGACAAATCTACTCTGATAGTCCTTAAGAAGTACTTCATAACCATCCTCATTTTCCAATTTTTCCCACCAAAAATTACATTTACAGCTGTAATATTCTAGTCCTCCTCTCCTTGAAAAAGACTCCAGAAAACCCAACCCCACCCAAAGCTTGGTCCCCTAAAAAAGGGAAAAGCCAGGCAATTATGTATGTCTGTAACTAAGTTATTGCTAGTGGACTGATGCAGAAAGTGTTCAAATACTCAGATCACAGAGAGCAAAAAAAAAGTGTTTAACAGCCCTAGCAGAACAGCCAAGGTTTGACAGGGCCCAAATAACCCGTCCTGATGATGTGGCTGAGTCTTGATGGGAAGAACAATTTCACTGCTGTTGCGTGGGGAATTCTTGTTCCGTAAACAACAACCTCAGTTCTCCTGGGAATACTGCAGTCACTTCAGACAATAATACAGCTTGCAATTTGTTAGTTCATGATATGCACTTTGTTTACTATACAAGAAGAGATTTAATGAAATGGCTTGGGGTTTGAGACAGGATTTTTCAGCTATTCATAATTTTGTAGCTGATTTAACCATTCACCTGGAATTGTGATGCAGAGCAAGTAATTGCACATGTTAATGGCAATTACAATAACTAACAGGCATAATGAAGTGTTTTGCATATGCACTTGTGGGATTTTTGTGCATGCAAATCATTGGTATATTTTGTACAAATTTTTTTCTTTGTATGTAAAAGACCTCTTTTATATGTTGTTGCCATGCCTATTTTATTCAGCACAGGATATTAAACTTAACATTCAAAGAATTCAAGCACACAGTTACCACTGATACGTGTGTTATAATTAACCAGATTGCATGAATAATGCTTCTTTTTTTAATCAAAGTCTGATTCGTATGTGTTTGTCTAGTTCTCCGGTAGATCAAGGTCTGTCTTATTTACTAGAAATACAAAAATTTTAACTGACCATTGAGAAAATCCCTTTGGGGATTTTCTTGAGAATCTACCAGTGGAAGAACTTTGCTAGAGTTGACAGCACAAAGGCCAGAATTTGCCAGACTGCTCTTCTTCCTTTGGTTTTGTTTCATGACTTCACTGCTCCTTTTTATTTTTCTTAAAACCGAGTAAGTCGTGCTACAACAAGTCATTAAGCTTATCCACTTTTACTTACTCCTGGTTTCTCCACACCCAGTTCCTTTCCAGGTGAGTCAAGTAGACTCCTCCAAGAGCCCGCAGCTGCTGTGGCTCCTTGTTTGGTAGAGTAAGGGTTTTTCTTTGTACATCTTTGCTTTTGAAAAATTCTGATGAGATTAGCCTTGAGCTATCTGCATAACCCATTTCATCATGAAATGGAAAAAAAAGAAATGGGAAAGAATCCCCTAAATTCAGGGAACCAGCTTGCACAGGAGGACAGTCCAGAAAGCTGTAGCTCTATCAGTGGAAAGGTTTGGCAGTTCTGTAATGCAGCCTAGACTTCTTCCAGGGAGCAGAATGACTCAGTGCAGAGGAGACAGAGCTAATGATGGCTGAAGAGTCCTAATGATGCGTGTTGTGTACAAACAAAGTACAAATCCATTATATTCTGCTTTCATTTTATTAATTGGTCATTCATTACCCAATGTACTGTCAATTAAGTGGCTCTGAAGAAATTCATGGTATCCTCCTGTTCCTTTTATCCATAATAAATATGTCAGTCTCTGATTAAATGCCTGAGTGGGTAGAACATGTTTAGAGGATATGACATTGTCTACCTCTCCACAGTATGACCCAAGGCTCTGATGACACAATTAAGGCACGCTCCAGCAGACAGACCAGTTCCCCACAGTGAGCCTCCTCAGTGGGCTCATCCAAAGTCATGAGGGTTATGATTCAACCTAAAATCCGTCTCCAGGAGTGTCTCAATATACACCCTGCAGGAGAGTCTCAGTGTGCATGTGGCTCAGAACTCACAGAGTCAGCCTGTGCTGGAGTGAAGCTCGAAGTGAAACCCAGGAACAGCCACCCATGCTTAATAAAATCACCAATTCTTATTTCAGAGCATTTGGAAACAGATAATGTTTAAATTCTGACAAGCAAGGTACCAAATAGTCATGTTAGTCTGGGAACACAGTCAAATGGTTCAATCTATTCTAATTTGGCTAATTTCTCCTAAAAATTACAGTGGTTTCTCCCGTTTAACAAAATTAGGCAGCATCTGTGCAAAGCAAGGTTTGAATTGCCAAGCATATGTTTTGCACACATGCAAATAAACTTAATTAAGAGTTGCACTCAGTCACAGAGTGAGGTGACCTAAGGTACTGGACTAGGACTGAGCAGTGCCACTTGTGTTTGGGTGCTGAATGCAGACAAAATGCATTTCAAACACTGCAGAAATAATCCAGCAGGTACGAGTTGGTGATGGAGACAGGAAAACTGTGACACAATCAAGGGAATATGCAGATAGAAAGTATGGAGGTGCAAATACATTACTCATCAGGAACTATTTGCTCAGCTGTAATGGAAGTCATTGCATCTGACTAAATCAGTAAGGGCTGTGAAAGCAAATTTGGGTCACGCTACCACCTTAATTAGTAACTACTAATCTTGCTAAGTTTATTGCCTTCTCAACCAGTCAAAAACCCCCAGACTTTTGCCTCCAGTTCCCCAGGTGACCTGTAATAACTTTCAGATTGCATTTTATTTAACTGATCCTGGCTTGAAACATGAACAAGTTCTGTCCTTCTCAAAAAATACAGAAATAGCTAAAAATGTGAATTGGAGAGAAAGTCCTTGCTTCTTTTTATAGTCACAGTTTGAATTTCATGCATGGCAGTAGCTCTAAGGCACTGAAGCTATTAGATCATTTTTAGTTCTACCTATTATGTGAGCTGTTTTAGAAGAGAGAGAAACCTACTCAAATATATTTAAAGATAAAAGCAAAACATGAAACACAGCATTTTGAATGTATGCGGGCGTCTGCATCAGTGGCATTCACAAGCCAAGTGCATTCTGAAACAATCACACAGAGCCTGAATTCACAGCCCAAACCATTACATAAACACTGCCAGCTTTAGTGGATGTGGCTGTTTAATCTCCAGTGTAGCACTGGGAGATGGCAGCCACACGTCCTGGCCACAGCGCTTCCTTTTGTCACTAATTCACACCAGTCCCAACAATCGAGTGCCAAGGGTGGCTTTGTACCCAAACTGGGGGACAGCTGTGCGGCGAAGACACTCAGTCCATGCAGTGTGCCTGGTACCAAACACTCGACCTCCTGAGATCTCTGGATTTCCAGCTGGTGGAAGGTGATTCTCCAGTGGGATCGGGAGAGTTAACTCAAGCTGGGGAACTGGTGCGTTCTCTCTTCTTATCTTTCACTTTCTCCCACATACACCCCCATTATCTTTAAAATGTTTTAACTGCTTCTACTGGGCAGAGGAGGGGAAGAGAAGCAAGGTGTAGGTTTTTGTCAGAGCAATCACCTTGTTCTCTCCATTTTAATCAAGAGGGTAGGCTTAGGTATCCTCCCATTTGGGAAAGCAGTCTTGAATTGCTGTTGAAGAACCAGCCTGGAAAAGTCATCCAGATGTGTCTGATGAAACATAAACTAAATGGGGTGCTTAGATATCTCTTGGGTATTGCTTTAGCAGAGGGCCATTAATTCTTAGAACACGGTCGTGAGTATTGGATCCTCACCTGAGACTGCAAGCACTGCCGTGTTCTGCCCTTTCTGTGCAGGTCTGGGGGAACTGGACATCCTCCTGCAAATAATGCTTGCTAGAACAAGCTCCTGGGCAGTGGGAAATGCCCATGAAATGACAGAGTTGCGTAGCTGCTTGTTTTTCCATAAACCAGAGGCAAATATTTGCCTAATGAAGAGATACAGAGACTGCCTGGGATTTTGTCTGTATTTGAACCAGTTCTGCACCTGTTTCTATTGTATTTGTGCTTCCTTTTCTTTCAAAGGGATTTGGGGGTGCTTAGTGCTTTGGAGTGCTTTGAACACAGCAAATATGAGGAATGTGGAATTCAGACTTTGGAAGTCCCTGTGAAAGGCGACAGGAGATGGGCTTAGAAATAACCACCGAGTGTTACTACACTCTAACATTCTACCACAAGGACTGCTTGTAATCCAGAATGGTATTTGATTTCTTCTTATGCTTTCATAACCAGGTGGTTTATGGGCTGTACATATTTTATAGACACTGAGAAATATTTTTAGCCAAAGGTATTTTTGATCCCAGACGCTCCCACAGGATTGGGATTGGCCTTTTCCTCTGGTCTGGTTCAACCTCGGAGCTGACTCAGCACAGTAATGATGTCTTCCTGAGATACATCCTTTACCTAAGTGACACATTTGTGAAACAAGAAGTGGAAATGTACAGGGACTCTAGTGAAGAACAAAAGAATCCATATCTTAAATTTCATCTTTTGTTTCTGCTATGCAAGAATAGAAAAATATTTTTTCCTGTTCTCTGCATGACATGATTTTTTAGACACAAAGACCTTCATTCTGTAGTAGAGCAATGCTGAAACAGGTTTCTTGTTAAAAACTACTGTTCACTCTCTTTCTCTAATACAAGAACATCCGTGTTTTCCTGAACAGAAGTTACGTGGTGCTAAAGTAATAACTGAAAAGATCTTTCTGTTTCCATTGAAGGAAACAGTTGAACTTCCATCTACATCAAAGAATCTCTTTCTGTACTCCTGGCCATTTTAATGGTTTTCTCTAGTAAATCTAAAGGCTAGAAGAGCAGTTGTCATGGGAACTGGCAACAGATGACTCAAGAAAACAAAATTAAATGTTGGCTTGATGTCAGCAGCTAATCTAGTGCCCTGCCAACTGCAATCACAGCTAACATGAGCCTTGCCCAGCAAGCTGTGATTTGAAAGGAGCTGCAGCCAAAGATAGAGTTTCTCACCCTATGAACAGGAGAACACTTTAAAAACTGAAACTAATGAGGGGACCCAACAACTTTGGAAACAGTGAAACTTAAAAAAACATTGTTTTTAATTGCTGAGTTAGAGCCTTAACAGCTATAAATCAGAGTTTCTTCTTTGACATCAAAATTGTGATGTCAAATTAATTACCATTTCAAGAACTGTCTTAGCATTTTCAGAATCCATATGATTGATTTGTGCTGGGACAGAGCCCAAAAATTGTTTCAGATTGTGGTTTTAGTGCATCTGTTATCTAGAAAATCCAATTCCTATGCTATAATCTATTTTGCAAAGGAACATCTTTAAGTATATCATTTTTAGACATGGAATTTAAAGACTTTTTTCCTAAGAAATCCTATGTAGCTTCTTTTGTTCGTCACCAGTAGATTTTAAGGCCTAAAGGGTTGCATGAAGGACTGTAATTCAGAGAATATGTAAAAAATTGTCTTTTATATCCAGTGATGGAAAATACAGTCTTGGTTAAGAACAATCTGCTAATACTTGGCTCCTCCTAGTGACTATTAAATTAGCCCATATGGAACATAACAGAAAATAGAACAGTCTTGAAATAAAATAAGAGTGTGTTTAGAGCTTGTTTACATAAACACAGCCTATGAAAATCCATGCAGGTTCACTTATGAAAGTACAGTGGATTAATTAACTATTAAAATCTGTGCGGACACTCATGTTGAGAATTAAAGTGAGCTCAATTTAATTTAGCTTTATTCTGTTCCAAAGTAAATGAACCTAAATTGAATTAAGATTACTTTAATTCTAGGAGAGAGTATTCATGCAAATTTACTGTGGTTTAATTAAGCTACTTCCAAGCACACGCACTTAGGTAAATTGGATTAGATTTTGTAAGCATTTCCAAGTAAAAAAAGCCCGTAGGATTCGTGTAAAGGACAACTTTTGGGCTGAAATGTCTTTGTGTGCAGTAATGTGTCAGTTTGGCCACTGAAGTAAACATGCAGTGATTGACTTTTCCCTTTGTTCTGGGATTTCCCGTGTGCACCATTGCCGTGTTCTCTCTAATGCTGCTACACATTCCAGGTTGCTTCATGGGGAAGATTTTCTAACCTTACTGCAGTTTGGGTTTTTTGAACTGTGTACCAAAATTGTCTACACCCACAACACTTGGAAGCTGTGGAAATTTTAGACTCCCAGGCCAGCTTTGTTGTCAGTAGTAAATTGTCAAAGAACTTGTTCAGATCCTATGACAATCCCTTCTCTAAATATTAAAGCTCTCATTAGCTTGATACATAATAAATCCAGTAGGACCTCATTTGCCTTTTTACACGTATCAAATGTATTAAGACGCCTTCTGAATGAGCGTCTCGCACACATCTAGATCAGTTTAAGTCAGGAATAGATTAATCTCAAATCTACCCAGTGCCTCTCCAGGTTTCAAGTCCACTCTCAAAGGGAATACAAGCCAGCTAAACCTACACAGAACCAGTCTCTCAATCCATCCATCCATCCATCCATCCACTGAAGGGGCTGAAAATGTGTGTCTGTCTCAGTCTCCATACATGAGGCACACATTTCTCTTTTTGGGGGGATGTAGCTGAGGAGCAGACAAGAAGTGGAGAGAGCAGTAGGTTTCTCAGGTGGCACTGCCCTGCCCTGGTGGGTGAGCGTGTCCAGCACGTTGCTCACACGCTGTCGAATGCTTCGGAAAAGGCTCATTTGTGGCTGGCCTATCATGAAGCCAAGAGGGAGCTGTGCTACAATATTATGTCTTTGGAGATTGTGCAATTTATGATCTTTGTTCAAGCCTGTGCCTAAAGGCACGATTTAGCCCATATATTGTACATAAAGAGTTCAAAGAAAAGTACATGCAAGTGCAGTGCTCAATTCATCTGGCTTTTCTTCCACTGCAGCTGCATTGTGCATTACTGAAAGTAAATAAGGTTACAAACTTATCTCACATCTATTTGCATTATATTCCACATAGAATGGCCTATAAAGAATGCAGTTAATGAATAAAATATAAGGTTTAGATTTTAAAAAAAAAATCTTCTCTATTGCTGTTCAACAAGTGTTGAGATTTCTCTGTGTTTTTGATGGGAGTTTTGA
Source organism: Rhagologus leucostigma (assembly GCA_013397725.1). NCBI lineage: Eukaryota > Metazoa > Chordata > Aves > Passeriformes > Rhagologus > Rhagologus leucostigma. Next base: position 448,705 of record VZTD01003768.1, read on the forward strand.
CTTTTTAGTGGATCGAGGTCCTTGTCTATGGGCTGTGCATAGTCCTGAGCTGACCTTGGTGCTGAACACTGGCGTGGTCCTCCCTGGTCCACATTACCACATCCCTGGAATTCCCATTGCAAGAGATAGCTGTGAGTTTATGAGGATAAATAACATGTTGGGATATCTTACTCTTATTAATGACTAATGTAGAGCCACTTTCAAATTTTTACAGCAACATTTGAGGGAGGGTGATGAAGAGAGGTCCAAACCAGCAGTCCATGAAAGCATTAATGGACAGGAAAATCAACAAGTCCTGACATGCTGATTAGGATCTGTAGATATGGAAATTTTATGAATGAAATGAAAATTTATGAATTTAATGAGAATTTTATCCAGTTTTAATCCTCAGAGGAATGGAAATACAGTTTTAAGGTTATGACCTGTGCCATCAACACTGTCATATTCAGTTGTTTCACAATTTATCCCATATAGGAAGGACAGAAACCTGTGTTTTCAGAACTGACTAAAACCAAAATATGTACTTTTACACTGTGCAGAAGTTGCCTCCTCACTGATTATTCTCTCAAAAGACCATCACAACTTCAAGTGAAAAGGCAGGAGAGATTGTGAAGAATGCTCAGAGAATGTGGGAAGCGATAAGAGAAAATCCTACAGGGATTACAGTTGAGTGCTGCTGCTTTTTGACATCACTCTTTTCACTTTATTTTATGTTGGCTGGTGAAAAAATGGCCATCCCCATTTCAAATGATACACTCTGTGGTGACAAATGTTAGAAGCTGCAAAGATCTTATTTTAACAAGTGAGAAGAGAAATACATGTTGTGTGTGATGTTAGGTAATGTCTGTAAAGCTTCCCTTAAAAATTTACTTAGAGCTCAAACTAGGAATTTCAATTGCAAGTACAGAAATTCATCCCAAGGAGTGGTGTTGATTATCAACAACTGGTTCGCTTTTGTATTTTTTGTACAAAATGAACCTGATTTACTGTTTCTTGCCTTACCAAAGTTGTTCTTGAAGTCTAGAAGAGTGCATAATTTTTAGGCTTCTAAGCTTTTCCAGCTTTGGCCAAGTGGAATTTTCTATTGTGCTCCAGTGTTTCTGCCTGAAGGTCAAAAACATATATTTGGGACATCTGTAGAAATATTGGTAAATAATTGATGGATGTGGACATGTATTTTATTTGTAGGGGTTACATAAACAGATCACAGGATCACAGAGTGATTCAGGCTGGCAGGGACCACAGAAGATCATCCAGTCCAACACAAAGGTTCTTTGCAAGGAAGAGTTTCTAGTTTCTCAGAGGATGCTGTGGTTGGAAAATAAACTGAATTGTGAAGCTGTATCTTGTTATTGCAGAAACAAGGGTGCAGCATGATTATATTTCTTTGTTCTGTCAAATACCTTAAGAAGAGCTCTTATTCCTGTGGAATCAGCGTCAGTGAAATAAAAACCCCAATGCTGGGTCTTTCACTGCTTTTGGAGTAGTACTTATGTATAATCAGTTTAGGGTCAAATTCTCCATCCCTCACTCGCGGAGCAGCGCTTTGCTGTGTGGATAATCACAGCAGTGGGCAACAGGAACACGTCTGATTCAGTGACCTGAGCCATACTGGCAGGATCTGCCATTTGCATTAATTGCACCCTGATCCTCACTCTGGAAATAGCTGTACACGCTGTCACAGGGGCTCATGAACTGCGTCAGTGACATCTTCACCAACTGCTAATATTTCCTATCCTCTGTATTCATTTACAGGATTATAAACGTGTGTTGATAGAAAGCCCTCGAGTCCTGGCCTTGGTGCAGTCGGAATGATGCATTTAATCATTCATCACCTGCACTGATAAATCCAGGCTTAATGATTTTAATAATAGGTCAGCATTGCACTGAGTGGCTTCTGTTTGGAAAACTCTGTGTTGGAATAACCACTTCAGACCTATGCAGAGCAGCTATGGCCCTACAGACTCCCCGCTGGCTACATTATGGCTCCAGACTCTTGCCCAGAGAAGCAGCTTTTTATCCCTGGCATCCCAACATTAGGTAATCTCTTCCCTCTTCCCTTCACAGGAGCTCTACAAACCCACTAATGAAAGATAGAAATACCAACAGAAAACATATTTAAATTCTCAGCCCTTTGCCATTTCACTGTTTCCCACTTAGTGTAATTTCTGGGCTTGGACAGGGTTTTATACAACTCAATTGCATAACAACCTTTCAGTGAACCATTAAATTGCTTACACATACAACAAATTTCTGTGACAGATGATAAAAAGAAAAACTGAAAAAAGGCCTTATTGAGAAAATGAAAGGAACTTATTGCCACATTTAAAACCCCCAAATATCCTAATTAAGACGGATCAAGACACACAGTGATAGCAGTATATGAATTTTCTAGCTTTTGAGTATAATTCTTAGGATATTTTAAAGATACTTCCAGGAATATATTGGAATCTCTGGTCTCTCTTCTTCTGCTAAATATAACATTAATTCCAAATTAGCAAAGGTTACAAATGTTAATTACTGCAGTAGTAACAAGGCACTCCAAGCATGTTAAGTGTATTCAAATGACAAAGACTTTAAAATAAGAGGGATTTCTTTGGGTTCATGACAAGAGAACAAATGTCTCATTCTACAGTATTTCTAAATCTAATCTTAAAGTTTTTGCTTTAAAAGTAGCTGTTTCCAATTTTTATGAGTATGCCTCTGCTATAGGTATTCATGAAACCTGATAGAAAAAAGTCTCAAAACTGAGTCCAAACACAATTTATGAGTATTTAAGAAATACTGAATGTTGTAGTCCTAATTTCACCTAATTTAAAACCTGTTACGAAGGATTCCTCAAATGCCAATTTTTCTTCATTGTGAGGGTCTCAAAGAGTCTTCTGATTCTATTTGAAGAGTTCTAAAATTAGCACTCAGCATTCTGATACACAGACAGATTTTATCATTATCATTTTTTTTCTTGGAAAAGAAGAATCAAAAGCAAAACACCTTGGATTTTCAAGAGGTGACCTACCCAATTTGCACCCAGTGACCCCTTCCTCAATGAGGAAACAAGATTTTCAATATCTACCTATGCTTTGTGTGCCAAGTTTGTGCTCTGTCACTGCCCAAGCCATTACCTGGTAACTTTGACAATTTAATCTCTTTTTACTGGAAGACTTTTTAAGAAGTTGCACAATAAAGCATTGGAAGATGGAACGTTGCCCTTCAGTGAAAGGAGTCACAATTTATTGCCAGCAAAGTCTTATATTTTAGCTTTAATCCAAAGAGCTATGAATCTCTTAAATAAATGAATGTCTTCTAACACTGAAATACACTGCCAGCTGAAATGTAAGCCATTACCCAAAACTATTGCCACATGCACAGAATTTAACAGGAGACATGTAGGATGCTTTACGAACTTCACATACTTGGGGCATGTTTGCTAAGAAAAACTTCACTAAAACGTAGTTTCCACTAAGAAATGGAGAATTCCATTCCATGGAGAATACAAAGTGTATGAATGGAGCTCAGATTCTAAACGAGATACATTAAAAAGGCCTGTATTCACTGTAGAGATTATTTATTCCTGCACTGTAAGTAGCCAGAGGTGCTTCATATCTGGAAGTGTAAAAATGAGAGTTCTGAGTCTCATGCAAAAAGGGAAGATTGAGTCTGTTAAGGAGGAAATGTTATATTTATGGCATTGAAAAATCTGAAGTTAAGCTGCTCTAAGCTTTTGGGGAATTTTGTCCATCAGCCAGAGTACAAAGCAGCAGCTTCCTCGATATGTTTATTCCTTTGTTAGTCCTGTACCCAAAGTTTCGTCTTGCCTTGGTTGCTGCAGCCTCAGGAGCAACCTGTGACACAGCTGCTGCATTAGGCAACTTCTCTGGGCCTGAAGAGTTGATGATTCATAGAAACTTCGGCACCAGGAAAGATCTGTTTATTTTTCACTCGCATTTAAGAAGCTTTTGCCAGATTTTCAAACTTGTGTGCCTAAATTTCAAGTATTTAGAAGCTTAGCAAACATGGGTTTAAAACTCAAAGAAGCCTGTTTGGCATAAGGCATCTCCCTGACAGATGAATCCCATTAACCTTGTAAAGACTGAGTGCGTATGTTTAAGCACATGTTTGGGAACTTTGCTTTCAGAATCTTTAATTTTTAAAGAGATTTTGCTTAATATTTTTATTTGCATTTGGAGTTAGGCCTTTGGTTGTCTTAGCTTTTTCCAGAACTTCAGTAAGTAGAAGGGATGATTTCTGTGCACAGATGGACATGGTATTTTTTTTTTTAATTAACCGATCACATCAATGCAACCAAGAAATCAGGCTTTTAGATACAAGGATGTTTGTCCTTTGCTTTGTTTGACTTTATCTTCCACTTTTCCCTATACAAAATTTTTGGCCTAGGTTATGCCACTGACATTAATTAAAAGACTCCCAATGATAATAAGTTGTGGAAGCAGTACTTCATTAAACTTCCCTGAAGTATCCCTTAGGGAATAAACAATGGGCTGTCCACTGAAGTCCTATTTATGACTGAAAGCCTCTGTTTTACATATGTTCATTGAATTAAACCAAATCAATTTTATATTATCCACAGGATTAGTGCACTTTTTTTCAGAAGAAGCAATTTACCTGAGCTGCAGTGGATCCTTTAGTCACTGACTAAACTATTCTGGAAGATAAACGTGGGTGGTTGTAGATGATGCATAAGAAGACTCAATAAGAGAAAAACTGTTAATATCTATTTCCTGGGGAAAAAAAAAGACTGCGATTTACTTAAAATTTTTTAAGATTTTATGGAAAACGTGTTTAGATTTTCTCCCTGGGTTTTGGCAGTTCCCTAGTAGGAGGTATACTCAGGGCTCCAAGGTGGAATTTTTGCCAGAACACTGTTTCAGGAATTACATGATCTAGTATCTACAGAAACAGACAGTGCTCAGTTTACTTGAAAAATATTTTCCTTTAGAACTGAAAAATTGTAACTTTGGAACGTGGGTTTAATTTCCAGCATTTCGGTGTACTACAGATGTAATACAATAGCGGCTCATTAGGATTTTTGAGCAGTTGGTGAAGAGCTGAAGCATCCATGGAATGAAATTTCAATAAAGAACTGTGAATAGTGATTAAAGTGTACAAGAATTCCTGTACCGGTGGTTTTTGGCCAGTTCTGTACAGACACCTTGCAAGCAAAGACCTTCTAAACCACTTTGCTTTTCGCTTGGATCTCATTTTCTGCATCATTGGCACAGAATACTTGCACAGAACAGTCATTGTGGTTTTAAGTCTGCTTTTGCCTTCGTGCAGGAAAGCCAGTGTTTTTAAATTTAGATGGTAATAATATGTTCCCACTGACAAAATAATGTAGAAAAAGATTCTGAAATACGGCTCTCTGGAAGCTGAGAGCAATGCAGCTGTTCACTGAGTCCTCTCCTGTTTCTTTTAAATCCAGAGCATCTGCCTTCCAAAACACTTCAACATTAAGTCTCCCTAATGAAGGCATTTAGGATTGCAGGAAGGAAAGACTGTTTTCCTGCATTCTGGGAACTGTGGCTAAGACTGGGTGGGGAATAACATGAAATGTAAATATTCTAGAAAAAAGTAGTAAGGGAAGAGGCCAGAACAGGCTTTCACTACTGTAATTTGGGCTGGAATCTTTTCAAGCAGTGCTGGAGCAGTTTGCTGACAGTGCTACAAGACAAAATTGTCGTGGGGGAAAGGAATCACAGGTTTGATGTGGTAGCTGACCGAAAGTTACACTGGGGTTAGAGGCATTTAACGGCCAGAACATCTCCAGTGTGTTTGTTTCTGGTGTTATACCAAGTCTAGAGCTCTGCTCCAGCATTTCCAGCGAAAGGTACTGGTTAAACAGCGATTTCCAGCTTCTTCTGCAAGAGAGAAAAAGAGAAACTTTTGCCACAAAGAGAAGTTGATTTGCAGATTTTCATCTGGTCCTGCATTTAGAGAGCTGAGCCCGATTCTGAGCATTCCGTGGGCTTTCACCGTTGCCACAGTGCACTGTTAGCGATCCCGGCGCCTGTCAGTGCAGACATGATTTTCGTGGTTGAAACAGGAAATGCATTCATCTGTTTTACATAATATACACAGACCTGGAGAGAGCCCAAAGGGCCATCCTTGTGTTCCTGTGCAACTCGAAAAGAGAAAGTGAAGGAGTTTCAAGGCAGAGCAGTAACAGAGGGTGAAAGGAAATAACCTTTTTCTTCCTCGGGTTGAGCTGCTGCCTTCTGTGTGCTCCGAGCAACAGCAGCACTCGGAGGTGAGTAGCAAAGGATAAAAGAAATGGATAGAAAGATGGATAAATCCTTCCTTCCTGCTACAGATGCCGTATTTCTTTAAACTGATCTATTTACTGGGAGTTTTAGCTGAGGTGAGTGGACATTGAAGCTTCAGATGTTTTAAAAATATTTCTGAAATTCTATATTGAGGGAATGCTGCGAGCTTTTAACATGAAGGAATTAGGACTCCTCGGATATTTCGCTTGTGATAAAATATGCAAGAATGTGTTATCTCTGTGATCATTAGGAACAGAGGAAAAAAATTCTATTGGCTCTCTTTTACCTAAGCAAGTAGGATTGTTCTTTCGTACTTTGGGCTTTGAAAATCATCCATTTCCTAACCAGGAATGTGTTCCTCCCGAACTGGGAACCAGGGATGGTGCTGGCAGATCAACTGCATAGCTGTGACACGTGCACATTTCAGGATCAATAGATACACTTTTCCAATAGGGAGAGGGATTTATGTCTGCAGTTATGTTGCAGAGAAGCTGGAGGGAATGGGGGCAGGAAACAAGGAATTTTTCTCACTGCAAGTGCCATAATACTTTTGAGTTTAGGCGTGTGTTGGATAGCTCGTTTCTTTCCTCTTGGCACTGATGAGAAAAAGAGTTTTGCTAAAAAAAATCCAACAGTGCAAGAAAATCTATGTCTGTGAAACCTCTAAAGCTGGTCAGGTAATCTACCAGTTGTCCAGCAAGCCTCTGACTGCATTTTGCTGTAGTTAGAAGGTGCAGAGTGTTTGTATGCTACCTAGTACTTTAGATATCGATGTATATTCATTTTCAAACAATAGTTGAAGAAATCAGAAAAGAAACATATTATTTTATAGGATAAGAACTTTTTCAGTAATGTATATGAACGAACATACAGAAACATTCAGGAAATTCTCTTTTTTTTTCCTCCTATAAATTTGGATCTGCATTATGATTAAAATAAAGTGCCTGGTGAAATTAAATTCACATACTTAAAAAGAAGCCATCAGTTCCCTTCCTCTCTCACTCTTCCTACACGTTATTCATCTAGTATGTGAAAAGCTGTTCTGTAGCTTCCGTACAAAAGCAAAGCGAAAAGAAAGCCAAAGATGTTTTAGTTAAAGAACGATTATTTTCAGGATCCTTCTAAAGCACAAAACAAAATGTTCTCCAGATACCGTGAAAATATATATGTAATTTCAGATAATCACATGTTATATACCAGAAAGCTGCTATGTTAAAAGCACATTATTAAGATTTTAAAGGCAGGCACTAGAAATTTAGGAAGTGCCAGAATTATGGTTGCCTCTGCAATCTTCACTTGGTTCCTTGTGCATATGCATTGTGATGCAGCCTTAAAGTGCACATCACACACATTTTTCTCCAGTAATCTGCGAGGGCAGAAGTTATTAATCTATTCAGAAGCTTTTATGTAGCGCCTGTCACTACAGTACCTGCTGCACAAAAGCTCTGAGTGGTGTGGGGCTGGAGTGTCCACCTCGCAGACTTGAGGGGCGTGCGGAGCATCGGAGAGAGATTTGAAAGTGCTGATTTTGACTGCCTCACTTGAGACGTGTACACTGTGATTTTCCAGACCCGTTAGGTAAGGGGGTCTTTAAGCACTTTACGTGCTTAGAGAATAATCTTTTACTAAATTCTGTTGTGGATTCTCAACTGCCTGAAGATTTACGTGTCAGCTGTACTATGTTTAAATGATTTACTTCCCCCCCGCCCCGGCAGTCTGGCAGGGGTAGGAGACAGAACCCAGTTCTCCAGGGCCTTTTCCATCTTCTTTTTTCCACAGTTCCCTGACCCGTCCACAACTTTTGCAGCCAAGCCACCATACAATTTCTCAGGGAATGACAACAGAATATTGCGTAAGATTACGTAGCTAACAGCAGGCATGTGAGAGCTCTAGTAAGGACTTCAGAATATCAATTAAACCAGCCCCAGACCCTCTGCCATAGAGTTCAGCATCAGTGTTCTGTCTGCAGTTCTTCAGGCAGCAGAGGTCCTGCAGGGAGCTGCAGGGTGACAAACTGAACCAGCAGGTGGGAATGAAGGTGAAACCTTTACCAGCACCCATCAGGTATTTCCTAGTAGAGAAACAATGTCTGAAATCTTGGATTCCATTTGAGGCTCTGGAGGACAGTGTGCTTTGAATTCAACTTTTTTCCTTCCCCTGAGATCTCTCCAGCTGAGTTTCGTTTCTCTTAAAATTTTGGCTCTGGATCTTTCTCTCTTTCACATTTCTAATCCTACACTTCACCATTCCGAGGCACATTTTTTCTTCTCTTAATTCTAAGTCTGGGACAGAGTTTTAGGACGTGTTTTGAAGGCAAAGCCAATTAAGAAGTTGTTCTGCCGTCAGCTATTTGTTTCCTTGCGCACTTGTATTCCATCATCCTGCACTCAGCTCCTTGTCCTCAGTTTTGTCCACTCAGTGGTTTCTGAGGCAGTGTTGTGCAGCGTAGCACTGAAATAACCCAGATTAAGACAACCCTTTTAAAAAAAGAAGTTACATTATACATATTGAAGGGTTAAGGAGATTTTCAGTGTCTCTTTTTAAAGTAAGCCTAGAAAAAATATTTTAATCTCCACTGAAATGAACAATATGGGGTTTTTTGCCATTGGATTTCTAGTATTAGTCAATAGATTGAATCTATAATGTGTAATTTCTAGTAGTGGTAGCCTTCATACCATAATAATCTATAATGGCTGTGCTGTAAGCATTAAATATTAGACAGAAGATCATGCTATGAATGCTGTATGATTGTTGATATTATGAGCTGGTAAATTATGCTTGATTAATTTATGGATCTCAAATCTTGTCCACCACCAAGCCCTTGTTTCTGCTGGAAATCTGGCACTATTTTGCAGTTATAAAGCAACCCTGAGCTAACAGAATGTGATTTATGTAGTTTTTAGTGGGTTGAAAAGGAGTTGATTTATTGTAGACCTCATGGGGTGTCATTATGGTATTTATTTCAGCATGGTCTTAGTAAAAAGTGCCCAGTACAACTTCAGACTTGTGTGACTGGAGCACTTTTCCTCACTCTCCTGGTGGTGTTTGAGATGAACAAACCTCAAATGAGAACAAGTAAAGGGTTTCCAGTTCTGCATTAGTATTTTCCTGCTCTGTGGTTTTGACCTGAACTCTTAACGGGCTCGTGTGGTAAAGCGAGAGTGGAGTACAAAGCTGTTTGGAGAAAGAAATCTATTTTTTTACCTGGGGAAATAGGAATGTTTCCCTTAATGAATGGCCATCAAATGAAATCTGATTAAGCACATAAAGTATGAAAATCCCAAAGGCCCCTGCGGTGAACGGAATTAGATTCTTGTTTGATTTGTAGCAGTCACTTTACCTTTGCATTGCAGTTTGATTTTTCTGTTTCTAATCTCAGAAAGCGATGTCTAGGAGAGGTAACTTTGCATGGTAGGATGTTTTCCATCCTTTTTTGCACTTTACAATAAAGACTCTCACTAAAGCAGCTGTAGGGAACCTAACAGGGAAACTTCTTAATATAAATTAGATGAATGACTGATCTGATTTACACGTTTCCTGCTGTGACCTGAGAACTTTCTCATTGCTTCCAAGCATTGAAAAAAAAAAATTCTGTTTGAACATAAAATTTTTTAAAGTTATGGGTTTTTTCATGGCACAAGAAATTTTGTTAGTATTTCTGATGTTCATGAAAGCACTTCCCTTTGATTTATATTGTTTAACTTATTTTGTACTGGAGAGTCCTGTGGCAGATCCTCAGTTGATATAATCAGTAATAGATCAACTGATTTCATAAGAGCTGGAACAATTTATAGCACTGATAGTGAATCTGCCCTTGAAAAATTATATTTGAAAGCGCTTAGTTCTCTGTGGTAGGAAAAAGTTCAGTGGTTAGGAAACTGGACTAAGGAAAGGATCTGTCCTTTATTCAGTTCTTCAAAACTTCAGAAAATTCATTAAAATCTGTGCAGTAGTCTGTCTGTAAAACTGGGCTAACCTCCTTTAGAATATTTAAATTGCAGTCTCTTCAGAGAAAACATTCTGATTTATCAATTGTTTTCTTGGTTGTTTTTCCATCTTATTTCTCGGAGTTGTTACATGGCTCCAAAAATACTCTCTAAACCTGCCCTGCAGCTTTTACAACAGTATTTTTTGAATTCTAAGAGCCAAGTTGCAAAAAAAAACCCCAAAATTCTTACTTGGCAGGACTGTAGAGCCCACCACTGCGGATGAGCCTGAGCCATTTACAAATAGGGGCTCTCAGTAGGGATCACACAATATTCATGTTATGACAGAGATCTAAAACAAGAATGAAGATGTCAGAGCTACCTAGCAGCAAATGTAAATTTAATCTTAAGATAAAAAGCATATCAGATATACCCGAGTGGCTTATTGCCAGAGATGCTAATTAGAAAAAGCTGTATTATGCAAAGCCATTTGTTCCAAATGGCTCTTCAGGGACCAGGTTAAGGAGGAGTTTCCCCTGTGTGGTTTGGTCTTGTTTACAGAGGTTGTTAATATTTGCAAAACCATCTCGGTGAAAAATGTATGTCAAGTGAATAAAAGAGACTTAAATGGGACTTCAGAATTTTCAATTTTCAATTAAAAAAAAAAAAAGATTATAAGGAAAAGCTGTAAATTTGAGAGTAGTAATAAGTAGAAGATTCCCCTCATATAGCCTGGATCACTCTTTTCAGGACAAGAGGGATAAATAATTCTGGGCACAGTAAACAACTGCTTTGTCAAACAGCAGTTTTAGGACCCACACAAGACATGAAGTCTGAATTTCATCTGGAGTGGTGCTCAGGGCTCAGTTCAAAAGGGTTTAAGGAGTAAGAGCCAAAGTCCAGTTCTATTTTGGGGGGATAGGAGGCCCAGTGCATCCAGGTGCTTAATTTCTAGAAAAGGGACCATGTAAAAATGAGGTGATGGGGAAAAAAGGAAAACCCTAAAATAAACAGTCCGAAAAGCAAGAGGCCTGAAAGATGCCTTTAAGTTAATTCAAACATGCTGTGTTTGAAACCCAGGTGAAAAATACGCCCATAACTCAAGATAAAACTGTCACAAAATACAATGAATGGCAGTGGAAAAATTAGGAGACATCACAGGGAAAAGGTTGGTATTCAAAAATGAAAGTTTGCCAGGATGAATGGAGCAGGATCACCTTAGAAACTCTGGGCATATTTCTCATTTCCCCCTCCCCAGCACTGAAATGGTGCTCCTGTCACGGGGAAGGATCCTCCTGCCAAAGCAACTGCCAGGAATGTCCTCTCTGTTAAACACACGTCCATCCATTATCCCAAGACTCCAGTGGACATTGCAAGTGGTAATCATACCTTTCAAAGTAAATTAAATTTCTTGTATCCCTTTTAGTCAAAGAGGATAAATGAAGCCCAGAGGGAAAGAAAAGGTTGCTCAAGGTCACCAGGCAAGTCAGTGGTAGGACTGTACAAAGAAAAAAATCAACAGATCTTCCAGGTTTGGGATATCTTGGCCCAGTCTTTATGAAAAGTGACACAAAAAATGTAAATAGCGTCCAATTTATGGATATCTGCCTAAAAAAACCACACTGAAGTATAAATACCATAAAACTTGGGATTGAATCCTGAGCTGACAACACTGTGTGAGAAGCTCTCTACTATAATATCTAATTAACCATGGATTTGCAATTGTGCAGCAAGTGGAACTGTATCAGTTTATAAATAGTGTACATACATCCCCGGCTGCATGACAGGATTACTGCTGTGAAATTTTTGCAAATCTTTGAAATCCTGCAAAAGGAGGCACCATCAGGCAACAGAGAAAGGGATGACAAAGAGAGGAGGAGCCTGGGGAGAGACAGAAGTACGAGACTGGCCCTATTAACAGAAAGCTGAATTTTAACCTGCAAATACAGGTTTAAAAACTGCAAATGTGGTATTCCATGATTTAAATGTGTGGTACCACAACCCCTCCTCTAACTGCGCTACCTTCAAAGCTGGTTCAGTTTTAATAGATTACGTGACATTTAAAAATCCAAGTGTGGAGAGAGTTGCTAATATATTTAGACTGGAGAGCTTCATTTTGGTCATCTCTGCCTCCAGCTTCCTCTTAAAACATTTAATGGAGCTTCATTCCTCTTGGCTTCTCTGAAGTGGGGACTTTAATTTATTTATGCTGATGAGGAACTTTTCAATATCCTCTTCCCCTCCTGTCACCATTACAGAGAAGAGAGCAACGATTTTTAAAGGAAACTGTTTTTTATCTGGAACATGCAAAATTAAAAAGATACTGGAAAACGCAGCATAATTCAGGCTCACAGCACTCTCGAGACCTAGTTAAAGAATACCTGTTAATGGATTAATTTTTCATGCTCCACATATGCAGAGAAATGTATTTCAGGGGATATATAGGCCTACAATATAAAATCAATTTCAGAAGTAATGTGATGAAATGGCAGAAGCTGATGAAAGCACTGATTTGTTTGAATATCTCACGGTTTGTTAATTGTACAGAAAATGCCTGACTTCACCCCTCGTGCAGTGGTTGAAGAGGAAAATGCCACACGTGACTAATCTGACAGTTATTGCAATACTTAATGCAGCCAGCCCTCTTTCAACCTTCTGCTCCTGGTTCATCTATTTTATATAATTTTGCTACCAAGTATTACTTTAAAGCAAAGGTCAGGATTATTACACGTGAAGGATGGGGTCTCTCCATCCTGTCTTCCACTGAGGCTGCTTGTGCCAACTTTCTCCAGCTTTGTGCACCGAATTCCTTCAGATTTATTCCCTGGTCCTTCCTTGTTCTTTAATTCTTTCTACAGAAAGTTCATCTCCCTCCCCAAAAATCTCAAGATTTTCTTAGAAGTCATGTAACTTATATTAAACCATGGGCTATTGAGCCCTTATGATTCACTTTACCAAGCTCTGCTGAATAACCATGTGGGCCAGAAAATTTAATTAATTTCTATTGTCTAGCTGCAAAATCTATTAATGCTCTTCAAGAAGAAATAAGCTCTGTCACTCACAGAAAACTGAGCTATCAGACCCTGATGTTATTTTTGCAGCACTAGATTTTTTGCCAAAATTGGATCTCAGTCTCTCGCAGGATTATCCGGGCACGATCTCCAGGCACCACTACCTAGGCAGCGCTTGGGAAGATGGACAAACATATCCAAGTATCAGAAACTTCCAGAATGCAAATTGCTGATTTTCGCTTTTGGGGAATAAGCCTTGGAAATTTGATCCACATGCACTCTGCTGGTTCAAAAATCAGAGGGCCAGGGAGATCCATCCCATTCCCTTGCCCCTCTCCCACTGTAAAAAAAAAAAAAGAGGGGGCATATCTGCAGTTTTCAAGGGGATGTTGTAATTCACACACCTGGCAATGGTAACAAAGCCAAAGGACTGTTTCTCTCCCCATGTCTGCAGGCCAAAAGTTTTCTCCCTTGTTTTCAGTGCCAGAGAAATAAAACTGGGCCTATTTTATGGCACAAGCACAGTGCCCCGTGGAGACTTCCCCTGGCATGTTACACCTGCACTGCCACTGGAAGCCAGCTGAAAATATTGCCCAAAGTAGAGAAAAACAGCAGGATCCCCTCACCTCCCTTTTGAGAGAATTAGAATTTTCCCAGATTTTCTTATTTATCTCTGGAAGATGAAAGAGAGGTAATAATTCCTTTTCAATACAGGATATAACAATCGTCTGGAAGGTGATAAACGCAATAATCCAGAGGAATTAGCACAGTGAAACCCAATTAAAATGGGACAGCAACTGCAGTGATCTGCATATCCAGAGGAGGCAATTTACACCAAATGACACATCAGATTATTTTCTTCTGAGCATAAAATTGCACAGCAACTTCCCAAATACCGTTATCAATGCCAGTTACTGTTAGCTGCACATGTATCAAGACACAAATATATCTGTCATTCCATAACTGCTGAAACACTGTTTGGTGCTTATCCCACTGGGCTACTTTTTTTTTGGAGTAGTTCATGATTCCTTATTCAGAATTCATAATAGAAAGTGACACAGCCCTGAATAACATTTAGATCTTTATGGACCATCTACAGATAGGGGGCTAATACAGAAATTCCCCACAGTTCATCTGTATCCTGGTCTACAGAGTTCTCACTTCTCTCTCAGTAGGGAATGGAGCTGGATTCATAAGCAAACCATGAAACAGCTCTTCCCCCACTCTGAAAGACAGAGCCCAGTTTGAGAGGGGAGAAAATCCCAGGAAATTTGCATTGAACATTGCTGAAGATTCAAAACAGCATTTCAAAGATGCTTGTGAAATACTTCAAATGAAATATTGAACAGGGGTCTAAAAACAAACTCTGGTTATTCAAAATAAACAGCGTAGAAAGAAAATTAGTATTGTAAGAAGAGAAGGGAACGGTTTACTTTTTAGATTTCTGCTTGTGAAAAGAGTGATTAAATTGATAAGGTGAGATAAGGAGACCAGGTGTCATGTATTTCACTGAAGAAAGCCAGTCAGCATCAGATTTGACTTCAAACTAAAGTCCCCTGTAGCTGTGCATCCTCGTAGGGCTTGGTTTTATTAAATGTCATGCTAGAAACTATTACTTTGCTGTGTTTGTAGGAAGTAGCTGCTGGTGCCATCCCATCTGCGCCTCAACCCTTATTAGCCTCTGCTCTCATTTTCTACAAAGATTAATCTATTTTGAGAAGAATAATGGCAACAAATTCTGCTTGTGCAGCGAGGTCTCATTGTGGAGATTGTGAGCCCTGTGAAGTTCATCCTTCTGCTTGCACGGCACGCGAGGGCACGGTGTCAAGGAGGGGATGATTAACTGAGCCTGCAGGAAGGCGTGGATTGGCAATCCCTGGCTTTGCTTGTGGAGCTGAGTGGTTACACATCAGAACAGCCCAAACCCACAGCCATTATCTGAGTCATTCCTCCAGCTGTGGCAGCTATAGCTCAAATTAGGCCTAAATATGCACATACTTCGTGTACAGCTGCACACTACGAGCACTGAAAATATTCTTCTGTGGCGGTCAGTGCAGTCATTCTGCACAGCATGCAGGTTTGGTAAAAAAAAAAACAGTTACATTATCCATTTGTGCACCCTCAGACCTCACAGCCTCTGAATTCTACCGTGTTCAGAGTGAGATAAGGTATCATATCACAGGACAGCTCCAGGGAACTTCCTCTGCCTGTGACCAGACAGAATTTGCTGGGCTAAAGGATTTAGCTAAAGAAGCTAAAAGGCAGAGTTCTGGAACAATAATCAGAGGTGAAGTTTTACTTTCCAGCACTGGATCAACCTGACTCGGGTCCCGCTACACATTTTAGCTTTCCTCTCTTGTAAAGCACTTGGGTGTATAATTACAAAACAGGATTATGTAAGACTCAGCTGTTATGTTGAAGTAACAACTGGAAAACATGACACTAATACATGATACTCAGCTACTTCATGGGGGTTTTTTATTCTTAATGACTGTAGAGTGCCCAGGTTAGTTTGTAGAACAAGATGCTGAGGACCACTTTAATGAAGAAGTTGTGTGCCTCAAGTGGCTTTACAGTTGCCATGGTAAAATTTATTTGCTGAGTGCCAAAGAGCATCATGGAAGAAGAGAGTTGTGTTCCTTCTTAAATGGTCAAAACATAAGTTAAACCTGCCTTTAGGCTGGCTCAGCATATCCTGAAGCCACCCTGGAGTGCTTTCAACAAATATGAAAAGTTGGAACAGGAACATTTGGTTTTTTTCAGCTGGGTTTGCCAGTTTTGGCTTGGGAGCTGTCAAAGCATTTCACTTTTAATGTTGCCTAAATACAAAGTAGCACTGCCCTTCTCCCCTTGCCCTTCTGCCAGCTCTGGGGGCCAGGGATGCAGAACCAAAAAAAGAGAGAGGAAACAAAAGAATCAGAGGAAACAAAGAGCAGGAGAGATGAGGAGACCTGAAGAAGCCTTTAATGGGAACTGCAGTTAACTCTTGTTTACAGCCCTTTCACTGTGCATTTAGGCACTGGAGCATTATAAATATGAACGTGTAAGACAGCACTGTAACAGATGCCAAAACATAACTTCTAACTCATGCCTTGTCTTGTTTCATTTGAAAGCCATCATGCACGCTCCTCGGATGAATGAGATGTGTTATTGAGGAGGGGTTAGGAACAGCGTGGCCGAGTGAGGCAGGCTGGGCACTGGCCTCTGCTGGGGAGCTGGGTTGGGTTTACAGGACCTCTGGTGCTGACTGTGCCACCCTAAAATCAAGCTCCCAAACCCGCTCTCACTCTGACCTCCACGAGAAGCAGCTATTTTGTAATCAAATCCATATTATCAGCAGGCTCTTTGATGGTTTTTTTTTAGATTTTCAACATGCAGTTACGTAATACAATGTGTAATGCTGCGTGCATACTTATATACGGTATAGATATAACATACAGGTACAGGCTACAGAATAGCTGCTGAATTTGTGGTGCATGGGCCAAAAGCCCAACGCCAAAACGCAAGAAGAGAAAACATGAGGAAAGGGCATCTGTTTTGCCCTGAAAACAGAGCTGTTCTGCATTCCCCCTTGCTGGCTGCAGCTGCACAGCACAGGCTCACGCCCTGCGAAAATCCTCTCCTTGCTGTTCTTGTGGCAGGAGCTGCTGTTGAGAGTTGAGGTCACTGAGCAGAAGGATGTGCACAGGGGCTGGAGGCACCATGTGATGTCTCATTTTTGCCACCCTGAGCTCAGGGCTGGGGCACAGGCAGAGATGTCCCATTAATTTCCCAACACCTTCTGGCACCGCCAGGCTCTGCCATCATACGGGAGGCTGATGTTCTGTGCACGAGGGCTTCTAACAGCAGGACAGGTTTCCTGCAGATCAGGCACGGGCAAATGACCATATTTCTGTCAAATCAGCCAGAGCTGTGATACACTTCATGCCAACACTGTGCTTTTATGCCAGATTGATGCCAACTGGGGGATGACAGACAATTCTTGATACAGCATAAAGTGCAAGTGGTGCAGAGAAATGATACTGATCCAGCAAAAAGCTTGCATGAACAGTGTGGACTAATCAACGTATTTTAAACAATTTGAGAAGTCAGAATTAATTTCTACTGGATCTGCACTTTGTACCATTGGGACCATGGTCATTTTGATCTGTTACTGAATACCCTAAAACTCGATTTATTGGATACTGGCCCAAGAGTTTGTAAACCAAGACCTGCTTGGCATGTCTGTATCTTCTGAGGGAAGAAGATACATCTTCTTGTGGAAGAAAAGTTGTGTTAGGGGGTCTGAGCTGCTGTATCTAATTCCATGCCATGCATACATCATGGAAATATATAATTCCTCCCATCCAGCACCCTGCTAATGGGGAATGCTGCTTAGCTCTCCATTTTAGACTCACAGCCATGCAAATGCTGCAGGGATAGACTTGGGTTTGGGTTACTCAGAGACCTCTAGCCCAGTGTTCACTTTACAAATATTTTGCCTGCATTTCCTTATTAAACCAAGAACAAAATCCAAGGAAGTATTTGATTTTCAGCTTTAAGCCTTCTATTCAGGTTTTACTGTGTTTATCGTGAATCACATGCTTTGGGCAACATATCCATATGTTTTGGTGAATATGATCTCTGCATGGTCCCACCAGGAATGCACAAGACACGTAACTCTCATAGCTCTGGAGTGAATCCCTAGAATGGCACCTGGGTGCGGGGTCAGCATGTGAAGAAAATGACCAAGGTCCAGCACATGTCAAGGAAGTAAAGCCAAATGGATCAGATGCCTGGAAGCAGGATATGAGCTATTCAGTATAAAATGTCCCTTCAAACTCCCCGGGAGGTGTTCTGTTTGCTGACTTACTGTGACAGGAATTCTCATCCTTTGCCCACGCAAAATGTCATCCCAGCTCTGGTATCCATTTCATACCTCTGCAGGGAGATCATGGGGACAGAGCAACACCTGCTCTGCTGATCTTGGGGCATTGGGGTCAGGCTCAGGCTTGGCTGAGCAGCACCTGGGGAGGTTCTGCTGCTGCATTAGCTCTGCCTGGTTTTGGGCATGAAGGAAAACCTGTGGTTTGGGATCCTCCAGTTTGCTTCCCCCAGCACTAAGGGAGAAGCTGGGTGGGATTCTAGCAGGGGTGTAGCCATGGGATGCAGCTGTGTGGAGAAATGATGCCTTGTCTATCATCCTGCCTTATTTCCAAATAAATGTGTGCATTTTAAAGCCACTGTATCTGAACTCATCATCCGAGGGCTATACTGATAGCCAGATGTCAGAATCATAGATTTTTGTTCTTCCAAGCTTTTCCCCAGTAGCTTTAAATAGAAGAATAAATTTTCCACAGAGAAAGAATCTTCTATTAATAGCATTAGATCATTTCAGCACTTGAAAGGAAGGAATTAGTTGAGGGTTTTTATAGGGTTTTTTTTTAATACTTTCTAAAATATTGTAAGTTCTTTTATTGTGCAGGCAAGAGCGTCCGCCTTCAGAGTTTTAATTACTAGGGAAAAAATAATTCTCTGAGTTCAAAAAACAAATATAGTGAATAAGATTATGTGAAATGACTTAAAATAAACATCTTCAAACAATCGGAACCTATGTGTCAGTTCTCTCTCATGCTTTGATAATCTCATTCCGTTGTTGAAATAGATTTACACAGATTGCAGAGGAGGCTTGCAGCCGATTGAAAAGACTTCTGCTTATCCAGTGCACTGGATTGCCAATCAGAGGTGATGTTCTGGGGGCAGTCTCAAATTCCTTACTGTATTTTCTCATAACTGAGAAAATTCAGCCAGTTCCACTCCTGTGATCTCACATTCTAAGATCTCTCCTCATTCATTAAAGAAAATCAGAGGAAAACAAGCTGCAGGCTTCGCTGCCTGTTCCAACTAAACTTTGTTATCCTCTTATGTAAAACACCGGGATATTCCAAATGGCAAAGAGCTTTATACACCGCTTCTCTTAAAAGCAAAAACATAAAACGTGTTTTGTTCTGCAGTCACAGAAATTCCAGTCATTTACAGCAATGAATGGGCAGTGTCAAAGGAACATATGGTATTTTTAGCTCTGCTTCATTACCCAGTGTTGTAAACGAACCCTGAATACTTGTAATGTCTAAAAGCTTTCTTGGAGAAGAAAGGCTTTTCCTGCATAGTGTTGATTAAAGTCAGGCTGTTTCTGTGCAGAGGCTCAGCAAACTGCACTGAGCAGGGAGGGGAGGCTGCAGGACGAGCAGTCAGACCTGCACAGAGGTGAAAGGACAGCAAAATCAGGGGTGTGAAAGCAGAATGTGAATAGAGAAGGGGAAGGGTAGCACAGCGAGAAAGGGAAGAGCCTCGGATAGGGAGATGTGATTTCAGTGTGACCAACTCTTTGTCTGACCTCATGTGCAGGAATTCAGGACTGAAGCTCTGTGTTAGAAGCAGATAAGCTCCAGCCAACAGCACTGAGCCAGGCCACTCTAAGGCATAATGATACAGGCCTATAAATGCCATAGAGCTGATGGGCACATTCGATACCAAGAGCCTCTGTTAATGTTTCACAACGTCTTTTTACTGTTGTGTGTTTGCTCTTTGACTCCATTTGACCCACCAGTGAATTTGCTTTATGATTAAGTTGACCTTTCTTTCTTTTTCCTCTCACTGCAAAAGATCCGTGCCCTGGTGTGCTGTGCCCTGCTCAGTCCAGACATGAACCAAAGGAAGAGGGGTCCGGCTTGTTCTCAATAAATTATGGCATTTCAGAACGGAGGATGGTTTTGTGCCATGAGCTTCCCCCATTGTTTCTAACTATTTCCTGGGCAGCTTCAAACAGATTTAGTTTGGATGTAACTTACGGTGTATAGGGAGGGACAGGCACTGGATGAACTGATCTTGCAGTAATGTGGATCAGTGTGGCAAGCACTGAACACCCTCCCAGTTCTTATAAAAGCCTGTGGATTTCAGAGTTTCTTGGAACATCACAGGACCAAATCCAAATTATGCCTAGACCAGTGACATTCAATACTATTATTACACAAAACAATCCACAAAGTCAACAGCAGTCTGAAATCTCTGCAAATGCTGAAGAACAATTACATGAATTTCAACATGGAAATCCTCAGGTATCTTTGTTATTATTACACTCATAAATAATCTCTTTTTGCAGCTAAGATATTGCCACTTCCTCTATTAGTTCCCGTGGAGGTTTTTAGTACAAGGAAGCTTTCAGAAGATTTTTGTGGTGTCGTAGTGGTATCCCCCAAAACACACAGAGGCTCCCTCCTGAGGAAGCAGTTATTACAATATTGTGGGGGGTTCTTGTTTCCAGCTCTCCATGACTCATGCAGGCAGCTGAGAACACACTTAAAATATGAGTGCTGAAAAGAAACTGGAAGAGGGAGTAGTTATTCCACTTCTCTTTCTCTTGGAAGAACTAAAACCTACATAAATTTAGGTCAGACAGGGTAAAAATATTCCGTGCTGGTTTTCATTCCAAGCTGTTTGGGCTTTGTGAGACATGAAAACAGGCCCAGGATATGGTTGAAATGAACAAGACTGTTATTTACTTGCTTAATAAAAACCTCATGCATTGTAACAGAAATTCAGTTCATATTCTGTGGTAGTTATAAAATGATAGTTTTGTCACAGACCTGGTTATCCCCCTTGTGTAAAAAGTAATAAATTAAGAATTAAGAAAATAAGAGAGGAAAACAAGAAAAGAAAGTCAAATATTCATGCTGATGGCAAGGCAAATGTTAGAAAAACACTCATTAGAGGTTTCTGTCTCAAAAACATGTCCTGAATGAAAATCAAGGGCTGGAGACAAAGGAGCTGTCTGGGACTGTTGGTTTGAAAAAATGTGAATTTAAAACTTGTGGGCAGTAAAATTAACAAAATTTGTCTGTACAAGGAAAGAGCCTCCTGTCATGCTTTAGTCTGGGAAATGGTTGTTACATTTTGTTCTTTTGCATAAGCCCTGACCAGCAGAACAGAAGTGCAATCATGTGCTCCCTGGACGCTTCTCAAAATTCTAGATTCTCCACCTTGTCTTTCTTTTTACACCGTTACATTATAAATTTAGTCTGTAAACATAGAACTGGAGTAATCTTACCTGTTCAGACAAAGTGTGCACGGCAGGACTTTGATCAGCAGTGTCTGTACAAGGGACACGGTGCAGAGAGGGTTTGCTAGCCCAGGGACACCGAAGCTGCTCCACATCCACCCTGCTGGCCCCAACCACTGAGTTTTCCTGACAAAGCCATGGGAAAATTTTGAGTAGGAAAATCTTGTGCAACTCAGAGTTGGTTCATCCCCTCCGGTTTGATCCGCAGGCTGGTCCAGGAGGAGCAGGACAATGCCTGATGCATCAGCCACGTGGTGACTTCTAGGGGGAACCTGCCAGCACTTAAAGGGAGCTGTGGGGAACTTTTACCAGTAGACTTCTAAAACATCTATCTATAAAAGCCATTTCTCAGCAGTTACCATGTACATTTTAGTTTAGCTCCTGGCATTCTATGTGCCAGCTGTGAATGTGTTTCTTCCTGCGTGTATTTCCACTGGAGGTGTAACCACTGCAGCCATTATACACCATACTTGTCCAAGCTATTGCCTAATACTCCTGGTGATTTTAACCATCTGCAGACATATTGCTGAGGTTTATTCTGTCTCTGTTGCAGTTGGAAGCAGTACAACCTCACCAACCCACAAGTTTTCTCCTTGAAAACAGCTGGAATTTAAAATGGTCTTTAAGAGATATCCCTCCTGTTCTTTCAAACGTAACCATTTCAAGAAATGGTGATGGTGTATTTTCTGACTTGTTTTTAGCACCAATTCTCTACTTTGCACGGAAAGAATGTTTTATGAACTAAAAAATGAATACAAAGCTCAGTTGTCGGCACTGAACTGCAGGAAGACTCACGCCAGTTAATAAAACCAGTACACCTCTGGTTAAATGCTGAGTCCTTTCTCCACTAGATTCAGTGCACTCTGAACCTTAGAAGAGAAGCTGAAAGAAACTCATCCATCTGTGCATTAAATTTGCTTTTTCTGTCACAGCCTCAGCATAATCCTAGGAATTTTGAAATTGCCGTTGTCAATGTTAATTTATGCAAAGCAATTTGATTGATGCCAAAATGTGTTGCTGGAAGGCCCCAGGAAGGTACCTGCCACTCTGGACACAGGTATTTATAGGGGACAGATGCAGTGTAAGGACATGTCAGATAAGCTTTAATATGGGGTAAAATGCAATACAAGGGAACTTTTACTTCACCAAAAATGTGAGAGCCAATGTTTTGATGAAAGTTGGTGACTTTTGGTGCCAACAAGTCATAGGAATTTGCATGTGTGATTAGGGGCTTTTGAATCTTGCAGTTTCATAAGACAAATAATGATCTTTATCCTTCCTCTGGGAAGAAAACACAGGCATCCTTAGTTTATTTGTGGAAGGATGGTTGTGTGGTTTGGTTGGTATTTTTACTATCAAGAAGAATCTTGTTTTCTTTGCACTTTGTAAGGAAAGAGCTCGCTCACTGTCGAGTTGGAGTCACAAGATCACAGCACTGCTGCTTAACAAATGCAGCCAGAAGGTGTTGAGTCCTCAGCACCAGCTGCTCACAGACCCACTTCTAACACTGCATTTCTTGCTAATGCAGCCACAGCCAATAAATCACATTAGCAAGAGGAATTGCAGTTACTGCCATAGTTCTCCCTGCTTGGCTGCTCGGTGACACAGAGAGTTAATGGACAGACATTGCTGTTCTCCTGCCAAATTCCCATTTTGCTGTTGCCGTGTGGGACATTGTCTCTCTATTTTTCTGTTTCTTACACAGGCCAAGGATTACAACTCAGTACTTTGTTTTTCCTAGTTCCTATAAAAGAAGGAAGAAACAACCTGGAATGGAGTCATTCCAAGAGCTGCAGAGGAGACAGCTTCATATATTTAGAGTAATTTCCATGTTTATTCTTGCTCTGAAGATCCTGCCATTCCCATTAGGACTAGATTGTGGTCTTGGTTCAGGCAAACAGTGATAATCACTACAGTAAATTTGATAAGCAATTATTTCTCTTGGCCCTCGACCAGTGAAGAATTGAATTTTAGAAGGCATGCTGCAGTTTGGTTGGATCAGTGCTTTAAAACCCTTATCTGAGCCTTGAGAAAGTTCCATGCTAAGGATGATGTTTAATGCAGGATTTAACAGGTGAGAAGTGCCCTCGCCCTTGGGGACTTGGTAGCATCTGACTCTGTGTTTAAGCACAGATGTCTCTTCTCAAAGGTGCTGAGGGTTTGTGGTACCTTGCTTTGGAGGACTGCTGAGTATTTAGTATAATTGCCTGTTGAGAAGTACCAGTAGACAATGGAATAAATGAATTTTTAAAAGCAATGTTCCCCTTAAAGGATTTCCTCCATGTGTCTCGTATTTACAGACTGTTACATCCAGCAGAGCAAACCATCCCTAGAAAGAATTTAACCATTCATTCAGGTGAAATGACCTCCTAAGAAGGGTTTCATTACAATTTACATACCAAGCGTATAAATCACTGGTAGCTTTAAAACAGTTTTACGAGGAGCCACATTGGGTGCATAACCTTAGACAAAAGTGGAATTCGCTCACTGTGCCTGTTTTCTACCTTTCCCTGTAGCTGTTCTGGTTTATGTCAGATTTTTGTTGTCTAAGTATTCCTTCTCCCACATCTCTGTCCTGTGCTGTAAAGCAGGCCAGGAGTGAGCACCAGAGACTGGTGACTGATGTGTATTTGTTGCCAATGGGTGTGAGGGAAGCGAGAGTGTGAAGCAGCAGGAGTGATAAAGGAGAAAACAAAACAAAAGGAGATGCTCTTGCATTTCACAGAGCACAAAGAGTGTTTTCCATCTGCAGCAGGGGCACTGAACAGTGACAGAGCACCAACAGAGAGCTGTGATGTGTTCGAGCAAAGAAGGAAATTATGCGTGGAATTACAGGGGCATGAAAGTGCATAGGATATGAGGATTTGATTAACTCTTGAATAGACAAGTTTGGGATAGATATAAAGTGAGAGCTGATTGCATGTCTGACAGACACAGACTCCCATGAATTGGAAGAACTCCAAACAAGTCAGTCTTGGGCCGTGAATCCCAGAAAAAGCAGTGCATGGGTCTCTGCTGGCAAACATGGTGCCCCCTACACCAATGGCTTCCCTGGGTGTTCCATGTCCCTCCAAAGGCAGCTGCTGCCAGGGATAACTGCAGTGGAAGAGATTTGAAGGTGCCTCTTGGAGATAGCCCAGGGTGTGTTTCAATCTGCAGACTCCCTGAGGATGCTATAAAAAACATCCTTTCAACAGGTTTGCAGCAAGGCTACAGCTAATTAAACAACTGCAGGTGATGAGAGGCTGGTCCTGCAGTGCAGACAGCAGCTTTACTGCTCTGAGTGCATGGCAAGCCTCATCCAAAACATCCTGTGCTCGCTGGGCCTGGCTCCCCGTGTCCTGCAGCACAGCATCTCTCCAGGAGCCTGGGGCAAGCTGCCCAGCCCCGGGGATTTGTAGCGTGTGTGGCACAAACCCCTCGCAGCTGCAGGAGGGACAGACTTGGCCCAGGCTGGCTCCTGGCCCTCTGCACAGGCAGTGCCCATTTGAATGGATTTTTATTTTATTTGAATGGATTTTTTGTGGCTCTGGGGAGATGCTGCTCTGCTGCCTGAGCCAGCTCTCGCTGGGGGACAGGCTTGCGAATGGCAGCTTTCCCCTCTCCAAAGCAGACAGTGCACAGGCTCAGGTAACTGAATTAGCAGTGGTTACACAGCCATCCTTCATCAGTCTCATTTTCTTATTGCTACTGAGCTCTTTCTTACCCAGGTAAAGGATGTTGTGGGTTCCTTTATGCAAACACTGACAAACCTATTTTGTTAATGAACTGCTAATGTCACACCGTGCATTGTAAATCACAGCAAGTGGTGTTGGAACTTGACACAATGATCCAAAAGCATGAAAGGTTCCTGATTAATTTCTTTGCACCTTGGCTCGCTTGGTGGTAATGCTGGTAGGTGATATGTCAACTTTCCAAAGGAACATTTTCTGGAAGAAATCACGAATCTCAAGCATAGAGAGCATATTTTTATCTACGAGATTTAGATGGAGTTGCCACTTCCCTGCTCTCTTTCCTTTGATAAGCATAATCTGTTTTCCCATTCATGTCAGGGAAACCTGGTTTTAAAATCCAAATACTTTGAAGGGAGGCTCAGCATGACAAAATGGAAATAAACTTCCCTGGCAAGCACAGCCTCCTCCTACCACCCACAAGTTATGTTTTGGGTTTTTTTTTAAATTTCCTTCAATTAGAGAAAAATGTTAAATCATGATTTAACATACTAAAGAGCAGTGGAAATTATAGAACAAGGACAAATGGCAAACCTTTGAGTCTGAAGTAAAAATGAAAGCTCAGACTCTGGAGACCACACAGTAAACTTGCCTTTTCATGCAGGGAAGTATAAAAACCTAATAAGGATTTATATCACCCAGCAAAAGGAAAAGTGATTGAGCCCAAGCACAGCCTCTACTGAGGGGAAGCTGAACCCAGAGCTGCTCCTGTATTCCCCTTTCTGCTGTTTATCTTTGCATTTTCACCCTGCTTTCATGGATCTCCATGAGTCTGCAGCCTGCACAAATTCACTGTGCCAGATTTTCCCCCCAAGGTAACTCAGGGAATGACGTAGATGCCATGTGGATAAACCTGGCCCACTCTCCATCTGCTCCTTGTGAGGTTAAACTCCCAGAGAGATGAAATCCACGGCGGGAAATCATGAACATAAAGAGTTGCAATAAGAGAGAAGAATTCAAGCCATTTTTTCCTTACACTGTTGGCCATACAAAATCTAAAAAATTGGATAAGTAATTGCCTGAATTTGCACCTCAAACCTGTAATTTTCCCTACTTTATTTCAGTGTTTTTCTGGTGTTATGAATATGATGTGTCAGAGCAACAATCTATGTCACATAAGCAGCTGTGCACCCAAAATCAGCTCATGATTACATTCAGTAATTACTGCAGGTACCTTGCCTTTCTAAATAACTAAACTGTTAAGAACTAGGTTCTCTCTTTTACAGAGGATTCTGTGTAAGTTTTTTCCAAACCAACCCAAAACAATACTGAAACACACCGTTTCAAATACAAAGTCCTTCAAAAACTAAATCAATTCCAGGTTCTTAAAAAGCTTTTTTTCTGCTTTATAATTTTCATTTCTAATTTCTGACAGTCATTCAAAATTGCAAAAATCAAAATACTCTATGTTCAAAAAGCTGAAATGGAGACTTCGAACTGGAACATTCCGCTGCAGTTCTCTTTCAAAGAGAGTCAAGAAAGAGAGCACATCTGCAGAAATGCAGGTGACAGAAAACATTTTTAGAACAAGGAAGAGCTCCATCACAGGAAACATCTAACTGGTGCAATAAAAAAGCTCTTCAGTTTGAATTCTGCTTCTCTGGAACCTAACAGAAGCATTCAAAGGCTCCCAGACACAAGCAACTTACCCCTGTCCTGCATGTTCAGTCACTGTGGTCAGCTCTTTCTTTTTTAGGATGCTAAACTGAGGAAAATGGGATTGTTCCTGCTGCTAATTCTGTTTCACAATGCTCAGGACAATCCTTACTCTGAAACCAAGACCAGCTTTCTGCCTTCCCTGCCCTGCAGGCTCCTCTCACGGGGTGAGAAGGACCCTCAGCAAGGAGCACCTTGAGGGAAGTGCTGGCTCAGTTTGGGACTGACCAGGAGAAGACAGGAACCCTTTAAAAGCTGAGCTCCCCCAATGTCATCCTCCCTCACATCCTTTTTAGAGGTCGTCCTGAACTCCAGGCAGCACTGAAAGTTACTGGTGGTAAAGGTACCTCTATCCCAATAGCCAAAAAGGTCATTTTGATTCCACTCACTGTCTCTACCCTCTGCAGTGGACCAAAGGGAACCTGTGTTTCCATTTTTAGCTCGATATATGAGTTGCAAAGACAGATGCAATGACAGGAAAGGGGAAAACATGCAGAGCTGCATTACAAACCAATTCATCAGCAAACAGAGCACGCCTGCCTTACAAATTTGCCTGCAGCTCTTGTCTGCTGTGTTATTTTTAAACTGCCTGCAGGTTGCAGATTTTTCAGTGGTCCTTCTCCGACCAATGTACACGCAGGATTTCGCAAGGCACAACTTCCATTACCATGAACTTAAGTTACCAAAATTCCCGGCACATTAAAAATCAGCATCCTTCATCTTCCCACAAACTTCTTGCTGCATTCACAGGAGGACATCCCATGTCTCCTGCAGCCTGTCTGCATGGCAAGGTCAGTGTAACTCAGCCCCGCATCCCTGATGTTCCCAGCTGCCATTCCTCAGCCTGTGGAACGCATGCTGCAGTTGCTGTAATCAGCAACCCAGGCATCCAGCTACAGACTCATCATGAAAAACCCGAGAAGATAAACCCAATTCACTGAGCTCAGTGCCCAGTTTAACAATGCTGTTATCACCCAGACACGATCACCTCAGCACCAAACCCAGCTGCTGTACAGATGAGGGCTGTGGGCAGCTCAGGGCACTCTCCCATCACACATCAGCACACAACTCCCAGCAAACCTGCCCCACTTCTGTGGGAGGCTGGCTGGGATGGAGGCAGGGTTTGAAATGTGTAAATGGGAGAGCTGCTGTGTGCAGAAAACCTTCACAATCATTGCACAATTCCCACAGAGAGGGGACTTGCAGGAAGAGTGCTCTATTTATGGCACCACAGTGTTTTAAAGAAGAAAGCAAGGGGGTGTTTTTCACCACAACTGCTGCTGATGTAAACAGAAGCTGCAGATGCTCACACTTTCTGAGGGGTCAGACCCTGGAGCCAAATGTAATGAATATTGTGGTTTGTTTGCTTCTTCTTTGTTGCCTGGTTGATTCTGCAGCCCAGAGCTGCACTGCAGAGCAGTGCCCAACCCTTTGGAACTTCTCCCCTCCTCTGACTGGGGACATCCCAGACATTAACCCACTCACACTGGACCACTCTTATGAGCTCTAGAAATTACCCCAGCTAGCATTGATTGATGCTCAGCATCATCAGCAGGGGCATGGCCACATTCATTTCCACCCCTTCGGCACACGCGGAGCAGGTAACGAGCGTGTGATATGTGAGGGATTTTTTGGGGCTGGAGCTCCAGCACAGAAGTCTTTGCCCTCAAAGGGGTACAGCAAGGAATTTAAAGTGGTTTTGGCATAAACAGCCAATAAGTTTCATCCAGAGCAAAATCCTGTGGCCCCACAGGGCTGAGGATTTTTTGCTTGTGGGGCAGTGAGGGCCAAGCACAGACTGGCCTTGCTGTGCTGGGGGTTAAACTGGTGCTCACTGGACCCCTGATAAAGACTGTCCCTCATCCTTCCACGTTACACAGAGAGTTAAGCTGCTGCTTGCTTTCCCCTGCTGATTTGGAGAGTCATGATTTGGCTCTGGGCTGTTTATATTTTGCAGACATCCCCTGTGTAATTGCGTGGCCTGGCCCCAGGCTGTCAGGCTCTGGGAGAAATAACCACATTATTCCACAGAACAGTTAGCATAATTAAAATATTGACTGCAGATTGAAAAAATGTGCTGAATGTTTCACAGAGTGGTTGGAGGGTTGGCAAGCCTCGGCAGCTTGTTGGCTGCAGGAACTGGCTGATATTTAGGAGTGCCTTCTCCTCCAGTATTCGTTGCTGTACGTGGGAACTGCTTTTTGTGCTGTCAGCTTCTGATCTCCCAAGCAGCCAACCCACAACCAGGAGAAAATGAACTGACTGGAAATGAGGTGCTCCAAGGGCTCTCTTGTGATTCTTATTGCCAGAGAGACCATTTCCTTCTTATTTATGACTTCAGGACATCTGTCTTGCTGTGTCTCTATCTATTTTTATTTGTGTCCATCTCTCCCAATGCACAGTATAGAAGCTGCACATGGTGAGAATGTACCAGGTGATAAATCCATTTGCTTAAGGACTGCTTGTACCATATGAGAAACATTAATAAAGTTAAAAAGCCCACAAAAACCTCCACTGGAACATTTGTTTTAGCTGCTATTCCTTCTTTGACATTGGATTTCTACCTGTGCTTCATCTGCAGTCAAAATCTAAGGCACAAAATCCTTGCGTTTCCACAACCAAGAGGGCAGAAAGGGAGGGAAGAAACCCAGTTGGCAGGGCTGGTGGAAACCACAGGAGCACTCATTCCTACAGGGCACTCAGGGAAACCTCAGTGTCCTTGTGATATCTCCCTGTGCTCTTTCTTAGGGGAATATCTGGGACCATAAGCATTGCTGGAGACACACAGGTGTGGGTTTGAATGATTTCCTGGTATTTTGTATATCCCCTCTCTGGCAAAAACTCAAAGTGACCTCATGCTGGCAGTGTGAAACAAAACACGTGGGGCACGTCTAACCCGCTTTGGAGACACCTACATCCTGAAGGAAACACAGCAGAGTCAGTAACCTGCCAAGCTGCTCCTTTAAATCAGCTTCTTGTTTAATCTTCACTTCCATGCTTGAGAAACTCTTGGCCTGGGAGGAGCAGCGGTGCAGTCGCACAAGCAAGGACCAGGGACAGCTGAGCTGAGCCCGTCCCACTCCGCTGCAGCTCCCAGGGCTCTGATTCACAGTCTCATCTACAGCTCTTTTGAGATGAGCTAATTTTGTGAACATTTCTATTTCCACTCAAGAGGTATCACAAGAAATGACCAAATGCTATTTCCTGAGGCTTCTATTACAGCTTTAAAGTGATCATAATAGCAAATTAATAGGAGATCTGCTCTGCCATTTTCCATTCTCATTGCTATTGCTGTAATCAGGAGCAGCCCTAATTCTTCAAAGCTTATTTACGTGGTACTTCTCATTTTTGAATACGCTGCTAGGAAAGGAGCAGAATATCTTGGCACTCCAGCTGTGGTCTGTAGGCTACTGCCTCCCTTCTGTGCAAGGCTCATTGCTATTTTCTGCTCTCAACTTAATACTGACCTCCAAACTGTAAATTATAAGTATCACCTTGGGTAGGCACCACGCTTTCAAAGGCAAAAAAAAAATTATTACTTTAAATCTCTTGTAAATTAAACCCCCAGATAAACTCAGTGGAATGCGAAAAAAGGTGCTCTAAATTCAGGACAAAGAAAGAGAATTTCACTGGGCATGCATGATGTGTGTGGGGAATTGTTACAGCTTTTCTCTGCTCTGATAGTTCACATAGCCAAGTTTTTAGTTTGTCTCCACTGAATGATTCATCTCTATTACCAGTATTTTCAAAATTAAATGGAAGAGGAGGAATGTGTTCATTCCCCTGCTGTGTTTAATATTCTTCCAAAAATTGTTTCCTGTTTACTTGGAAATCCCCACCTCCACGCTGTGATTTAGGCATTTTCACCCTGTTAACTTAAAAACAAAGCCTAGAAGATGCTGGGTATGATCTTGCAGTCATAAAGCAATTTATGATAAATGTTGTTGTTCCAGAGAAAAATTACTTGGAAATGTACGTATGTTCATAGCTTCATGTTGCTGATTTAAATCATAACTGGTTATTGGGGAAAAAAGTACAAATTGTTGCTCAGTTTTTACTTCTGCAACAGATCTGATGGCAGCCTCTCTTTCAACAATTACTGTATTGGTGCTGTAATGCAAATCTCAGTAAAGAATCAATAACCCCATTTAGGGGACTGTCCCACTGTCCTCCATGGCACTGGCTGGCACACAACTGTGAATACTCAGTGGGTATTGTTTTATGCAACACTTGTCTATTAGCAAAACTTAGGGTGCATTTTCAAGGAAAATTATTTAACTCAATTGATTTTCCAGCTGAAGCATTATCTCTGAATTCCTGTGGCTTGGCTGGACAAAAGGGAAAGAATTTTCCCTTTAGCTTCTTCAAGGAATAAATTTTCACCATAGTTCTAAGACTTTACTTATCAAGCAAACTCTTCTTTTATATAAGATTTGCATTAGCTCCCAAAAGTCAGCATGTTCTGTGTTAGCTCATGTGAAGAGTTCATTTAAAAGGCAGCAGTATCCTGTGACCCAGGAACAGAACTGGAAGCTGGGGGTTCCAAAGGGATCTGAGCTCTCTCACACCTCCTCTCAGCTTTTCATAAAGGTCTGCATTTCTCTAAATGAACATTACATTTACGTGATTAACTGGAGGCCACGTGAGCCTGATTTACAGATGTGTTAAACTTCCACTGCTCTTGTTACAGCCATGGGGAGCTCTCAGCTCTCCACGTTTCAGGAGGCTGTGACAGCTCCCTGCAGCCCTTGGGGGGACAGTGGCACCATTGCCTCGGTGAGCACCTTTGCCTGCCCTTTGCAAGTCACTCTGGAAGGGTTTTGCCCAACAGTTTTTCCCTCTCTTCCCCTCAGATGAGATGGAGCAGTCCCCTGCAGTGCGTTCTGACTACTTGGTCTCAGGGATTCGAACTCCGCCAGTGAGGAGGAACAGCAAACTGGCAACACTGGGCAGGATCTTCAAACCATGGAAGTGGCGGAAAAAGAAAAACGAGAAGCTAAAGCAGACATCTGCAGGTAGGCTGGGAACAAGAGAGGGATGCTGCACAGCAAAGCTTACGTGGGACACCTTAAAGGTGACCTGAGCCAAACCCAATTCAGAGATGCCAGCACCCAACAGATTAATAATGTTTAGGGCTAGGAGGGGCCCATATAGCCTGACTTCCTATAGAACACAATACAGTACATTTAGAAGAAAAGGTCGAAATATGAGAGTGAAGCACAAGCCTTGCACACAGACTGCTGTCCCTTCTCCACACAGGCTGCATTTATGGCCCCAAGTACTGTCACCCCTTTTATTTGGGGTGAAGTTTATATAGGTCACAGTAACATTATGAAAAGTGACAGGAGGGAGCTGCAGCATGTGAAATGCCTTCCCTCAAGCAGCTATCTCTGCGGGGAAGGAGCCCAGCACACAGCACAGCACGCTCTCCATGGTCTCCAGGGATGTCCCAGGAGATCAGTAAGGAGACAAACTGACTTGCATTTTCCTAAGATAGGACAGTGCAGTCCCCCCCACTTGTTCCTGTACCCTGTGGGAGTGTCCCAGTGAAGGACACTGTCCAAGGCAGCTCCAAGGTGCCACATTAAACAGCAAGAAGGCTCCAAAATTCCCGTGACTCTGCACACGGTGTGATCTGACAGCACCTCACATCATAAACCTCAGCTTTACATGTGGTGATTTTAACAAAGGAAGAGGCACAAAGAGCTGACCAATCCATGCTCCCCAAAGCAAAATCCTTGCAGTCCTTTCCAAGCACACAGAGGTCTGAGACTAGAGGGAATTTCCATGTTGCATCTTTTTCACCCCAATGAATGACTGCTCTGTTGGTAACTGATGCTGTGTTGTGCCACTGCTTTGTGCAGTGCTGGAGAAGAAGATGACAGCACGGCAAGGGCGGGATGAACTCATTAAGAAAGGCCTTCTGGAGATGATGGAACAAGGTAAGTAAAAATGCTTATTTTTTTTTTTATCCGAGGCTCTTTCAGGACAGTAGGAAACACATATTTGCAAAGGCAGAAACCTAACAAGCAAACAAATAAAAAGGAAAACCTTCAATCCAAACAGAGAGAAAATCTCAGTGTTTGAATTAAGGCTTGCCTTCCTTCAAGCTCCTCCCTGCTGCAGTCAATCCATGTAGTTTAGTGTTTGATGCTTTACCATCTTGAATGCAGCTCCATCTTCCCTCGGTTTACACGTGGTGCAGCCTGAACTGCTAAGTATGTTTTATGTAATTGCTCTAAACACAGCTAAATCCTCCTGCCAAGAAATCCAGCTCAAGCTGGATAAATATAAACTTCAACATACAGATGCGGTCAGCTAACATGAACGACCTATGGATCCAAATCCCATCAAATGATCCTAATCTGATGTTTTCAGCTGTTTTTCCAATAAACCAAGTTTGTGATGTAACACATTACCAGTCCTCCTGCTTTTCATTCCCATGGAGAAGTGAAGCGTTTTGTGGAGTCACTTTAAAGCTTTCCTGAGTACAAACCAGAAGTCATGGAAGGAAAGATGATGAAGTGTCAGAAACACTCAAAAAGGACGTGGTTCTTGTGCTCCAAAGCCCTGACAGATGCTGAGGGAGACACAGATCTGGGTGACTGTTCTGTGAGATTAACTGAGCTTCTGGTGTTATGGACAACATCTCAACTGCCATTTCCACCTAAACAGAAATAAACCCCACAAATCCGTCTTTTCTTTGAAGACATTGTAGCAGAAAGTACTGTCATGAAGGAGGACTGGCCTTTTGAGTTCGATTAATCTCACAGATAGAAGTTATGTTCTTTGAAAGTAGTAATTGAGTTTCTTTTGTATAAAACAAATGCCATGCCTATAAATAACCCCTGGGACAATACTCAGTGATGCCATGCTGGAGTGAAACCAAGCAACTGAAGAGTCAGAAAAAGAGCATCTTAAACAGGATTTTTTTTCCCATGGCAGTAAGCAATTTTAATATTATTTTGTTGGATGTATTTTATATTTCATGTTAAATAATCTGTCAAACCATCAGTTTATTCTAAAATGGAAGTTCTTAGAAAGCTCATTTTTAGTTCCTGTCCATTGAAGTCTTTGTGTCTCTCATAATTCTAGATAA
The DNA here is from genome assembly GCA_013397725.1 of Rhagologus leucostigma. Taxonomy (NCBI): domain Eukaryota; kingdom Metazoa; phylum Chordata; class Aves; order Passeriformes; genus Rhagologus; species Rhagologus leucostigma. Next base: position 482,507 of record VZTD01003768.1, read on the forward strand.
TTAGTTGCCCTATTAGCATATTAGCACTACTGGATATACACCATCTCCACTAGGAGCAGGAAAGTTCCCTGTAATCCATGAATTTGAAGACATGCATATGTACAGCTCTGCAAGAGAACAGTAAAACAAAACTTCTGTAGAGCACATTAAGATGTAATAATGAAGAATCAATAAACCTCTTGCATACATAAAGAACGGCTCGGGAGGAGAAGGCGATGCCAAGCAGCAAGATCATTTTAACAAAATTAAAATAGCTTAAATAAATATAGTCCGGTGAGGTGTGAGGACAAGCTGTGCTTTTAACTAGAGAGCTGCAAACAGACTGCTTACCTGTCTGCAGGAGAGCTGCCTAGAGCTCCTATAAACATCACACAAATTTCCAGTGCCTCCCTGTGCCCAGAGAGGGAAGAGTGGATCACAGTCAGCTGAAGGACATTGCAGCTGCCTGCAAGTTATTTTTCTTTACAGGGTGTTGTGAATCTCCAGGGTTATTTTATTATATTAGTAGAAGCAGCTTATTAACTGGAATAAAAAATTGACCCAAATAATTCTCAGTAAATGATTAGTGCCCTACTTGGACTGAGCTGAAGTGGCAGCAGTTTCAAGGCTAAGTCCTCGTTTACGCAGTAAGTTGCAATTGTCAAAGCAGCAATACTGTGCTAAAAGACTACGGTAAATCCTCAAATCCTTCTATTCCATCAGTCTCTACTCCACTTCCAGGGAGCTGGTTCCTGCTCGCTTTCATAAATAGCCCAACTGGGATGATGCTGCAGCCTGAGAAGCCTCATGCATTTGCAGTAGGTGCCACTCAGACCCTTAGCATAAAGTCTGTCAGCAGCGTTTGGACGTGGCCCTGGCAGTGGCCCTGGCAGTGGCCCGCGTGGCTCTGAGCTCTCCACAGAGCTGGCTCAGGATCTGCAGCGCTCTGGGAGCAGCCCAGGGTGGAACTGCACTGTCCTTGCTGGGTGATGAGTCACCCTGGCAGGTTATGTCACCCCTTCTCCTCACACAACCCCCGGTCTGGCTGCCCATTCACTGCGGGGCCTGGGCCACGTCCGTGCCCTTCCCTCCTCTCCAGCTCTGCTCACACAGGCAGATGCCAACCCACCCCTGGAAGACTCCTGAAATGCAGCTTCACTCTAGGGAACCAGCTTAACTCTCTGAGAGGTCACAGGCTGCAGGGTCTGGCATACAGTGGGGTTAATTCCCAGCAAAATCCCAGCCCTGCTCCTGATTACCTTGGAATACTGAGGACTGGTGTTTTCCTTACCCACGGATCTAAGGTCTGTGCTTTGTTGCGTCCCCAGACCACCTCCGAAATACGGTGTTGGGACCCACTGCCACCCAAAGCAGCACACCCACTTTGATCAAAGCACAAGCTGATCCTTCCTGCCCAAGAACATTGCTGTTGTGAGCCACAGAAATCCTCCAACAGGGGTGTTTCTGCCCTTCATCAGTCACTGCACTTGCATGGGCCGGGATCTGAAGGAGCCCTGTCTCTGGCTGCAGTTTCACTGTGGCACAGCTGTCAGCTGCTTGCCTTTCCCAAGGATGTGAGGAACGTGCAGAGCAGAGTTACCTCGAACACATTCAGGGAGCTCCCTGCCTCGATGTTTCTCCCCATTGTGAGTGCGAAGCTGGTGAGGTTTATCTGTACTTCCAGCACTGCCTGTCAAACAACGCGGGCAGTGGCTCACACAGCGATGATTATGTACAGGCTGCCTTCACAATGAGCTGAAATGTAGGCAGTGAACTTTTTCCCCCCTCCCCTTCCCTGTATCATAGCAACTGTGCTACTGCAAGGGCTATTTTAAGAACAGTAACTTTTCACCAAACGTGATTAGGAGGCAGACTGAGTGAGCTCAGTGTGCAAAAATACTGCATCCCTTCCGCAGCATCTCTGGGCCAAAATCTGATACCCTCACCCAAAAGCATGAGAAATTACCCGGCAGATTGTCCAAACAGCATCAAAAAGAGGTAACTGTGAATGTTGCTATTTTAAATCAATGTTCAAGGAACTTGTAGTGATATCATTGCAAGAAAACACAGCCCTGCCAGGAGCTTCCAGAAAGGAGTGTCCAGGGCTGAGAAATACAAGCTGGGAGGTGAAGGGTGGACAGCAGGAGTGTCCATCAGCATGGAGAGCTGCCCAGCGAGGGAAGTGATTGCCTTCTGTGGTTTGCAACAGTGATGTAGATCTTGTAAATTCTGAGGGAGTAAAAGGGTAGTTTGTATTCTGAGGACTCTTGCCTGAATAGGAGAATACTAGAAAAGCTTCAGTCATCAAGATGCGTACAGCTGCAGGGATCACTGGCACAAAAATCTTTCAGAGTAAGCAAAGGGAGCAGTTTCTAGGTCTGCATGAGGAGGGATTTGAATTTCTGATCAGCTCAATCACACAGGACACACTTTTCAAAGCTGAGTAACTAAAAGCGTGCTGAAAACCTGCAGCTCGGTAGGGAACGTGAGCAGCCTTTCCTTCAGCGAGGCTCCAGCGTCGCTGGATGGCAGCGAGTCGTGCACAGAGCTGACACAACCCAGACACGTCAGACCAACCTGGGCACGTGCTGCACCATGGGCTCTGCTCATGCAAGGAAGGAACTGCCTTCTCCCGGAGACCTCTGACTGCCCGTTGCTCGTCTCCCACATGGCAGCTGCTTCCGGAGCACAGGGGCCATTTGCTCAGGCTGCTGGATGCCCATAGAAATAGGTGCCTTGTTGAGAAAACTGAGTGGGTTTTAGTATCCAGGTGGGCTGGTGTCCACGGGATTTGCATTACAGGTGGTTAACGCAGAGATCGGGTGCTGCTCTAAGAGAAGTCTCAGTCCCCTGAGCACTGGGAGCTCTGGGGCTTCCTCTTCCCAAGAGGATAGCAGGGGGGGTCTCAGCTTTCACCGCTCATGGTTTAGTTAAGGTTAAATGATTTGTTGTTTTAGATTCTGAAGGCAAAGCCTGCACTGGTGACGATGCCACGAGGGCGACGCAGAGCGAGGCTCCAGCAGCCGTGTGCCAGGCACTCACCTCAGAGGAGGGGCAGCAGGAGACCGCAGCAGCAGCAGCCACAACCAACGTGACCTCCTTTGGTGAGGAGCTGCACTTGGATGAGCTGAAAGAAGATGCAGGTACTGGATAGAAAATGTTTTCAAAAATACTATAAAGTGTTGTAAAAATACTTCTGCTGAGGAGTTGAATGTGTCAGTGCATTAAGGGGTCGAAGCACCTTGTTCAGCTCAGCTCCATACTGGGTTAGCAATTGGTACTTAAAAGCAGTGATTTTTGAGACTTCTACCAAGCTGAGGAACTACACAAAGCTTAGCATGATGGGATTAGTTGAATTATGAGATGATCCAGTCCTGGCATGGTGCCCCTTTGGTATCAGCAGTGGCTGCTGTGAAGATGACATAAGCTTCTCTTAAAAAAGATTTCTTAAACTTCTGTGCCAAACCAGAATTTGTTTCTCCTGGCTCAGGAGAACAATGTCAATAGGCAGCCCACACTGTCCACATCATCACCCTGTCCCCAGCATGCTGCAAACACCAGTGAAGTTCGATACCAGGAGCACAGATCAGCTAAACCAAGCTCCTTTCATGCAGCTCTGCTCCAGTGAGCTCATCCATGGCAGCAGCTCCTAGGGACTGGAGCAGCCAGGCACAACCCAGCAGCTGGAGGGTTCCATTCACCTCCTGACAACCAAGGAATGCAAAGCTGCAGAGATAATGCTTTATCCTGGTTTGTGAGGAGTGCCATGTAGTGATTATGGATCTTCCTGGCCTCTGGTCAATCTTTACACCTTCTCCATCTGCCCCGGCTGCCTTTTGTTCTCTGTCTCACCCCTTCAGGCCCTGCTTTCTCAGGGGTCCCAGCCCCTGGCTGCTTTCCCCAAGCCCACTCCTGCGTGCTTCCACCCTCAGCCTGCTTCAGCAGCTCAGACTGGAAATCGTTCCCTCATTAGCTGAGGCAAAACCCATTCACCTCCCTGTTCTTCCAAAAACCAGATCAAATCTTGACCAGATTACAGGTTTCTTTTCTTTCTTCTTTTTTCTAGGGCGTTTAATTCTGTATCACTCATGAAATTTCTTTCTGAACTTCTAATTCTCACGATGGGGACATCCTATCATGGAAAGATAGCACTAATAAGGTGTCATGTACTTAACCTCATGGCTCTGCATAAACTCATACTGTGGTTTAAAATCTGCCTTACAGTGTGTTCAAAGTTGTGCACTGAAGCTTTCAAAATCATCCCAATTTCTTAGGTCTCTTTCCCTAATCCTAGTTCCTTTTATTGTCTCCCTGAAACAATCTTTCCTGTCTTCTGTATTTCTTTTCCTCCATTTCTTGAGGTGTCATTTTCCCAGGTTCCACAAAAAACCCTGTGGGATTATATTCTGCTGTCTACCTAGTCTGAGAGACTCCACTTCAATTTGTAGGAAGTCTTTCTACCTTTTCCATTGGTGGCCTCTGGCTTCCAAAATAATTACTGCCGATCTAGTCTTAATGTGCTAATTTATCCCTGTCTGTACATCCCAGCATTCCTGTCTCTAGTGAGTGCACCTGAAGGAATTAACTGGGTGGGAAAGCTCTTCAAAATTGTCAGAGTGTGTTGCTAAGTTTATTATAATGTCGAGTTTTTTATAACATTTGCCCTTGGGCTCAATCCAGGCCTAATGCAGTGGCTGTCTTTCCAGAAATTCTTATGAGTAAGTGACCAGCTAGAACCAAAATGAATGTACTTGTTTTATACCCAGTGTGTTCTATGTCATCCTGAGGATGTGGGATAAAGGCCAAGGAGGGGAAGAGGAGAAGACACAATTTGTAGACTTCATGTTCATGTTAATACACAGAAAAAGAACAGCCAGGGCTCAAAGAGGGCAGTTTTCCCACCTAACCTCGCCAGAGGGCTTGGGGACAGTCCCAAGGGGAGGATTTCTACCTAGTAATGAGATGGCATTTTGACAAGTGGCACTCCATGAATAATTTGCTACTCCAGCAGGAGCCTAGTGCTGAGCACTTGGAATATTTTCAGCAGGATAATATTCACTCTGCAGTATGAAATCTGTCAATGGGTTTGTGTGCTCCAGACTTGGGTCTGCCTGACACCACTCCCAGCGCAGGGTGGAGTTCAGGACCAAAAAAGTCTGACTGGGGCTGAGAGCGTTTGGGATCCACCTTCTCTGTAGCAGAGGTCCCGCTGGGGCTGCTCCTCTGCACCTGTGCCAGGCAGCCCTTCCTGTCGCAGGCACACCCACTGATTCTGGAGCTACTGCCAGAGAAAGCATTGCTCCACTCAGGGGAACGCACTCAAATCGGACTAATTTTCCTCTCAAGCTCCTCACATCTACTGGGGCTCTTGCTGTTTCTGTAATGTAACCCATTAGTGACTTTATTTTTCCCTTCCTCTACTCCCCATTTTGTCTCCTGTGCGGTGGGCACAAACACCCAAGAGATGTCACCCTGGAACAAGGCATTTCCCTACAAGTACATTTAAAAAAAATTATTTCCTTCTATAATGCACGTAACTATCACATGCGGCAGCTTTCCTGTCATGACAAATTTCACGAGAACTCCTGTTAATGATGCATATTTATTCTACTTCCCTGTCTCTTTTGAGTGATAAATACTCATTCCTCCTCTTCTAGGCATACTCATTAATCTGTTTGTCAACAAATTAAATGCCATTATCTTGCCAATGCTATTGTTTCCAACTGCCTGAGTGCCTTGGTGCCTCCCCACGCACTCTGAGCACGAGGCTGCTGAGTGTTCATTAATACAGAGAGTTTGAATTCCCAACGAGACACAAAACTGAGCCAAGGAAAGATGGCGATGCAGCAGCTGTGGGTGCCACTGCAGCAAGATTTTAGGAGATGCCCTAGAATGGTTTGGAGGGAAAGGTCCTCTGGTTAGACAATCCAGAGTGCCAAAAGGAGTGGGATTTTCCCCGGAGTTTGGACCTCTCATACTCTGCATGACCCCAGCTTTGGATCCTCAGCACAGGAAGACATGGACCTGTTGGAGGGCCAGAGAGCCACCAAAAGGATCAGAGGGATGGAACACCTCTCCTGAGAGGGCATCTGAGAGAGTTGGGGTCATCCAGATGGAGAAAAGAAGGCTCCAGGGAGGTCTTGTTGCAGCCTTTCAGCACTTAAAGGGAGCTTTATAAAAAAGATGGGGACAAACTTTTTGATAGGACCTGTTCCTGTAGGACAAGGGGTAATGTTGGTAAACTAAAAGAAGGAAGATTCAGGCTAGATACAAGGACCAATTTTTTTACAGTGAGGGTGGTGGAACACTGGAACACATTGCCCAGAGAGCTGGTAGATGCCTCATCCCTGGAAACATCCAAGGCCAGGTTGGATGGGACTCTGAGCAATTTGGTTTCATTGAAGATGTCCCTGCTCATTTCAGGGGGTTGGACTAAACACCTTTAAAGGTTCCTTCCAACACCAGCTATTCTGTGATTCTGTGCTTAGGAGAGATTTAAACACTGATCTCCCCATTTGGATGAGTGCTTTGCCTGCTGGGGTAGGAAAAATGACCCTCATGGCTACTGCTGAGCCCAGAGGGGCTGGAAATGCAGTTTGGAGGGAGCCTGGCCATGGCTGGGCACCTGGATCAGAGTCAGCCTCAAGCCTCTCAGCGGTTGCCCACACTTGCCAAGGACATGTAAGAGAGTGAAAGCCCAGCAGGGAGGCTCTGCACAAGTCTGGGCACTGCCAGAGCAGCTGTATCTGAGCAGAATTCAAGGATGCTAATTTTGGACTTCATCACTGAAATTCTACCTATGTCCTGCTTCAGGTTCATGCCTTTCTAGATCTGTTCCCCTGTGCCCTCATCACAGCCTGGTCAATTTGATGAACTGCTCAGTGATTCAGCCTGCACTAACTTTCACAGCTAAGTGCTTTTACCATCCTTGCAGAGACAATCCTGAAATGAGCAGTGCTTCACCATCTCAAATTAGGGCTTTGGAGACCAAATTTTTTCTTGAGTACTTCACTGATTCCCCGTTCCACTCTGACTGCTCAGATCCAATAGCAAATCTTTTTTGTGGCAGGTTCTTTTTGGTTATCAACTTTAGCCTCAGGAAAGGCTCCACAGCTCTGGAGTCAGGTACAGCAAAAGGAGACTTGGGAAGCAAGTTGAAATCATGTATTAAATAAGATAAAAATCATATTGGGAAAATAAACACACACATCAACTGTTGGAAAGTCAGTTTTTAGATAATAATATGGGTTTGATACTCTTGGCCCTTTGGCCGTGTGTTCCTAGACAGAAGAGTACTCACCCAGTGGCTGTGGCACCACAGTTGTGTGCTCTGAGAAAATTCATTGCAGTTCTCAGAAGTTGCTTTGCCTTGCTATCCTCATTATTTAAAAAAAAAAAAGTCAGGGGAAAAAGGCTTTAGGCAAGTAAAGGAAGCTCAGCAGTTTTCTCAGGAGCATCGAAACTAACATTTCTTCAATATCCTCGAACATTGTATTCTTCACCTGCCCTGGCTGGTTGGCTGTTTCACACAATTACTTGCACTGTGGAAAAGAAGTGCTTCTAGCTGTGTGCCATGTGTTCAGTTTCTCTGAATGTTCCTGGCATTGTCCCCTGGCCTATCATTATTAACTTCGTGTTCCATTAATTTCACTCATCTTCCCCCTAGCCAAGAAACCTTCAGCACCCACAGAAGAACTGGAAGATGCCAGCCTGCCAGCATCTGAAGACAGTCCACAAGCCTTACTTGTACCTGAATCCACAGATTCCCCCCAGAAGCAGACAGAAAGAAACCCAGCACAGCTTCCCAGCCCTCCATTGCTCCCAGCTCCACCACCTAAGGCAATCTCCAAAATCACCAAGAGCATAACAGGTCAGTCATCACTGCTCAGTAAAGATTTTCCCATCCTTTGTGTGTTGTTCACCTCCTGTCAAATCCTTTTCTCGTGTCTGTTTTTAAGCCCCAAACTGCTGAGAATCAGGCCAGTTAGACTGAGTGAACAGTAATGCTGTCTGGTTGCCTGATAACAATGCGCTGATCTTTGTACTTCACATATTTATCTGAATCTCTCAGGGGATTATTTGTTGTGAGTCTATAGCACTAAACACACGAAAAACAAATCAAACCAACTGCAAACGTCTGCTGAATCCCATACTCATATCGATATGCCATAAAACACAAGGAAGATTTAAATGTTTTCATTACCTAGACTCCCAGAGAGCAGGACAGCAGCCAAAATCTGGTTCAAGTCAAAGGTTCTGCAGAGGTTTCTGTCTGAAGGGTTTGCTCTCTAGGGCAGGTCTAAACTAGAGCTATGAAATCTGGTCTCGTTAACAGAACACACAAGAGTGATACACCTGGCAATCCTCTGTGCCAGACTTCATTCAACCTTTCCAAAAGCAATTCCCCTGGGCCTGATTTTCTAATGTATTGCCGATGTTGTTACATTTCTCAGCATTCTGGCACTGCAGAAAGGGTGTTAAAAATGAGAATGATTTTAGTTGGTTCCAATTTCAGGGCCCCTGCATATGGTAAAAGCAGTTAAAAGGGCCTTATTGCAAATCAGAATCAAGGCCTGACATCTAAATGTCAGACCTGTTGGATATTTAGACTTTTAAATGACAGCCATTATGTGAGCCCTGATTTGCATCCACACTCATCATCTGGCACAATAAGTAGGGTTTTCAAAGTCACCAGGAAACAAAACATCAGAGGGGCACTGTGACCTGACCACTGGGGCTTATAGAAAATATTGAGGTTTTTAGTCTCTTTGAAGAAAATTACAAGTATTTGTTTCCCATGGAAATGATTCATACTTTGTCTGTGCTTAAAAGCTGTAATAACTCAAGTGGAAGCTGGATTCAAAATGGCATTTTAATGCTCCTTGGGAGCTGCTGCTCAGGTTTCTTCACCATCCTGTGCTGTGGGTGAGGCTCGAGCCTCCCCTTCCACCCTGCAACAGGAACAGGCAGCCCCAGCCCCCTGTGCCTTTGCTCAGCTGAGGAGAAGGCCATGCTTGGCATCAGAGGTATTTGGAAACCTGACCCACGCAGGGTATAGAGATTACACCTCCACCAGGCACTTCAGAGCACTTAGGGTTCAGATATTTTGCTGCTTAACCCAAGTATTTCCTGTAGCATCTGAGCTATTTTGAGTTTTAGTATTTAATTCTCATTTACATTTTCCACGAAGAGCAACCTTTAATTTTCTCAATGACTCCAATAACCCTAGACCCTTTTCCAGTAGTGATTATACAGGTTTATTTTTGTGGGAGTGTGGAGGCAGTGCTAAGTTAAAATTAAACAAATACCATCAGTGAGTGAGAGGAAATACAAAAGTGTAGGGAGAGAGAAAGGGCAATTATGAAAGAAAAGGAAGATGAAGAGGTTGAAAAGCTCTTTTGTGTTTAGTTTTTTCCCTCCTTAACAATGCCAGGGATGCTGTCAGCAGAGGAGTAAGTCAAGCACCAATTAATCAGAGAGAGGAGGAACGGGCAAGGTGCCAAGACATCACTTTGCAAGATTATTCACTGAACATCTGTCATTAGGACAAATAAGGTGTGATCTCAGGAAATTCTCAATATCGTCCGAAGCTGCAATGAGGACGAAATTGGCCCTTGACCTGCTGCAGGAACAAGCTGGTGTAAAGACAAAACATCTCTCTTCCTGCTTTAGGGCTCAGCTGAACCCGTGTTCTTGCTCTGAGGAAACACGGACACCCTCTCTCTCTGTGCAGAGGATAAAGTGGCTCAGGAAGTGGTTTTGTCCATCCCCTCAGGCCATGATTCACTGGGCAGCAATTGATAATAAATATCCTTTGTCCGTCTCCACAGCAGCACAAAATCAAAACCCCCTTGAGTACCAAACCCCATCTTTGCTCAGCAGAGCTCGGCTGTGTCTGGCTGGAGCAGCCACCCTGATCAGTGCAGGGGAGCTCCGGGGTGGGAGGGTGTCTCAGACATTGCACATCAGGCACTCTGACACTTGGAGAAATGCCCCTGTACTTTCAGACTTCCCAGATTTTAAACAGGGTAAGTTTTGGGCTAGTTTGAACCCTGTCTCCTGTCTGCATAGAGGTGGACAAAGCCATTGCTCAGGGTTCTGGGCTGGAGGGACACAAATGGGCACAAACACCCTCCAGAAATGAAAAAAGTAATGTCAGACTTTCCTTAGAACAGGAGGGATTTTATTGTGGATGCAGCTCTCCTCACCGAAGGATGCTCTCCTCCTCACCCCACAAACGAGAAAAGACATCAGACTTAGTATTGCCACACTCAGGTTTTCAGTGTTAGACTTTGGTTATGGCTTCAGGAGCTCTTCTTAAGCAAACCTAAGAAACGGCATGTTTTTGGTAATCCTAATGCAGGATGCTGGCTCTGAGAGGAGATATTTAACAGCTGAAGTTAATATTTTTTGCCCTCTCCAGTTCTCTAGCAAGTTGCCCTGCTAACTGGAACCAAGTCCTTGTTACAGGAATACTTCAGGATAATCCTGGCTTGAGCAGAAATTTTTCTCTGCTATGAATTGAAGGATTTATCTCAAAAGTAAGCAGAACAAAAAGGGAAAATTACCTGAGAAAACACGTTTGTACCAAAGCTGCGCAAGCTGTGCCAGTTTAAATTCCTGTGTGAAGCACTAGGTGGCAACAAGGGACAAGAAATACTCAGGGATGAGGACCTCGCATTGCCCTTCTACACCCAGCCCGAGCTGCTGGTGTAAACAACTCCGTGTGCCAGAGGCTTGGGACAGGGATACAGCGGGAGAGGGAAAAGGACTGCAGAACAGAAAAACTAATCAGCATCGTTTTCAGGCCAGATGTTCACTTATCCTAAGGGTGTGGAGCTACCAAATTTACAACCAGGGAAATGTCCACTGTGTTGCAGACTCAAATGCTAGGAAAGGTATATATCAGCCTAAATGTATGACTCAATGTATAATTTCAGACAAAACGTTTACATTGCATAGAAAATAGCTGAATCTGGGGGTAAAAGAGGTTAGACTGCTCCCCCCTTCTTTTTTCCTGTTAGTGCTCAATACCTCATCTTTCATTTGGATGTCATTTGGCAAGTTTGGTTATGCAAACATTATCCTCATATTATAATGATTTTGGCATTTTCTCCACGGGCATATGAAAGACAGAGGTCTGAGCTGTGCAGCAATCACAGAGGAGCAGCGAATAGACACTGGTACATTTTGTCCAGACTCAGAACCACGGGGCATAAATTTTAATACAGTCTGCCAGAGTCCAGCAGAGAAAATGCTGGATTGGAAAGCCACCACAGCCCAAGCCTTTGGTGGTTAGCAGCAACAGTGTGGGCAAGCAAAAATGGTGGGCTGGGAAAAAGGAGACTCTGATCCTGTGAGAAAGAGGGGAAGTGGGAGAGGCATCTATTTTGCTAGATTAAAGATCTGGAGTGGCGCAGCAAGAGCCTTTTGAACTCAGTTACTCAGCCAGGTACCTCACAGCAAGAGCAAAACATCACCATTTATCCTCTGTTCAATACAACAAATTCATTTCGGTGCAGGCTCTGCACAAAAACAAAAAATAAAAGCATTGCACAACCTCTTCCCCTCTTGTGTTTTGACAGCAGGAAGTGAAATGGATGACCCAGCCATGAAATCTCCTCCCACCACCATCCTGAAGAACTATGTCATTGTTGGTTCCTCCCAAATCTCAGGACAAGCTGCCCTCTTCCACCCCTCTGGCCAGAAAAGCTCAGAGCCCCATGGCAGAGGCCAGGTAACAACGCCCACCGGTTCCCCTCACCTGGCTGCCGTTCATCTGCCTTTACCTCCCAGCAGAGTCATTGAAGAACTCCACAGGGCTCTGGCCACCAAACACCGGCAGGACAGGTACCTACAGCCTCCTGGCTCCAGGGCTGCATGAGGACACTCATCCCACCGCATCATTTTTCTTGGAGAATGTTCCTATCCTGTTGTTAGCCTTTTAATTGCTCCTACGGCTTGGGTTTGCCTTCCTCGTGATGTCACTGCTTGGAACATCCATCCCTGGTTAAAGTGCTTAATGTGGCAGCTACTTCAGAGTATGTTCTTCCTTTATAGGGAGGCTACTGGGGCATGGAGTAGGTTTTTGAACAGGTAGTGTCATGGGATAATCCTTGATCTAGTGCAAAAGAAAATCTCCCCACAAGATACCAAGTTAGAGTAGCAAAGGCACATCCTGCTCCAAGTACCAGCCCTCTACACATGAGAAATGCTGCAGTTTCTGTGTCTCTTGGCTGGCACAGGAGCACGTACAAGATCCATTTTAATATAAATGCTTTTGGGGAAGCACGCTGGGTGCTTTTTCTGGGTTTCATTATAAACCCTCCTGTACATCAGAGGAGGGCAGATATAACCTTTGCCATCCCAGAGCTTTGGAGTGCAGGTGGTATCATTTCTCAGTTCCCTAACAGCTACTGTCCCAGGGCACAGATATCACATAATATCATTTCCAGGCCCCGTTAAACCTTTGTCATGATCATACAATAGCAGAATGGTCATATTTCATGCCATGCATGTTTTACATTAGGAGTCTGTGTTGTTGTGGGGTTTTTTAATCACTACAGTATATCTTGTGACCGTATATCGAAGAAAAACATTCGTCACCATCCCTCCATATCTTATTTTAATGGCAGAGACAGGAAAATAGATCCACATAAGCCATTCTCAACTTGAAAATGCCATCCTGTGTTGGTCCATGCTGAACTCCCTGCCCTGCCCTTTACGAGCTACAGGACATTTTTCTCATTCTCGTATAAGTTTCCACTGCAGCAATAAAAGAGTCTTTGTAAAAACTGGGCTGTAAAAACTGGGCTGTGCATCTTCCACCCACAGCTTCCACGGAAGAGAAAGCAAAGGCTCTCCAAAAAAAAGAGTGGATGTCCGTCCCTCGAGAACATCGAGCATGGAGCGCAACAAAGAGAAGGAGAACTCACTGAGTTACGGCAGCGACTCAGAGAACAAGAGGAACTCGGTTAAAGAGTCAGATGAGAACAAAGAAAACATGATCATGAACTCAGAGCTCAAGGAAGAGTCTGTTTTTTATCAGGATGAGGAAGTTTTGAACGACTCTGTTATTTCTGGTAAGGAAAGTCACTTACTGTATTACAAAGATACACTCTCACAACTGAGGGGAATGCTCCAAAGGCAGCAGGCAACAGAAAATACTGAGAAGGATAAATTCCTCTACTGTCATATCAACTTTTTGAAGGAATCCTGGTGAAAAGCTGAAGTTAAATTGGAGTCACAGTGATTGTGATTGTCCTGGCAGGTACTGCACACTGAGATGTATCGCTGTGCTTCACCCTCTTGGTTACTGGTGCAGCCCTTGGGCTGCTCGGTATGAACAGCAGCACTCCCAGACACCTCACTGTCAGTAGCCAGAGCTTTCTGTACACCCAGTGCCACTGCTGGCGTTGGTTTGGAAATTTAGGACTAGTACTCCGTGCCGTGATGGTACACGGAAAAGTGATAGAGGCCAATCAGTCGAGGAAGGACAAACATGTAGAGAAAATACCTTAAAGAATAAAGTTTCTCCGCATTTTGTCCTTTTTACGCCTTCTGGAGACATATGGGGAATGCATTTTATAATCCTGTGCAATTACTTAAGTGAGCTTTGGCAAAATAATCAGCTCTCATTAGAAAATTTATTTTTGATTCAAGGTTTTAATGTTTTCCATGTTAGCAAGACAGATTCGATTTGAAATGAATCCTTCCTTCACTCTCTTCATGAATGCATTAAAAGAAGGCAGGCAGAGAACAATTCATCAAAAAATAATTGTTATAGCAGATGAAAGATGAATTTTAAAAGGTGTCTTTGAAAGCATGAGCCAGCAGACAGGACATGAGTTCTGCTGCTGTGTCTTAAGACACTAAGTAACAGAGCAGACTCCTGAGGTAAGGCAAAAGAAAAGAGTGCCTTGCCTAATTGCTGTGCATTTAAGGATAGCTTAAAACATAAAAAATACCTTTTAAGTTCTATTTTTTTTTCTGGCCATGTGTGTAAAAGTGGTCTCCTTTGATAAAAAATTCTAAGAGCTGGAGGCAGCCAGGCGAAAAATACATTATCCCCTATGAGCAAAACCAAATCTGAATATTTTACTATTGGAGGTGAACTTCTCTATATTTAACAAATAATTATTCATTATTATGATGATAGGAGGGCACTGGTTATTGTACAAGTTTCAGTGAAATCCAGAAGCAGCTCTGGGCTTTCCACAATAAGTGCTCGTGTTCTGGAAAACGCCTGCAGTTGAAGGACAGTGGCGGTGTGTTGGGGATGGCTGAGGCCAACTGAGAAAACCAGACCCGTTTTAAAGATATTTTGGCATTATTGTGGCTGCAACAACGCTGCTGCTCAGCACAGAGGATACTGAGCTCTGTCACTGATGCCCAGTTAGACAAGCTGGGACATTCCCGAGGCATTTCTGGTGTGGACGCTGGGAAGCACTGCTGGTGCCAGCGTTCACTCAGGTGCACACTGAACCACTCCAGAGGTGCAGTAGTGACAGGAACAGCACCAGAACAATTCCCTAAACACCTCCAGGTTCCTTCTAGTTTGAAAAAATCTGGGCTGGTTTCCAAGTCAGGGAGTAAAAGTATCCACTAACCCCGAGCTGCTTTACAATCCCTGTCCTGCCTTGGTACATCACCCACTCTTGCCACTGCCACCACGACAGGGCACACGGCCCTGTGGCTACAGGGAGGTACAGACAGCTCACAGATAACTCTGGAAAAAGTGAGGAATCACACCCTGGTTTTCCATTAGCATCCTACTCAATAAATTATTATTTGAAACCTCTGAAAATGCAAGACAAGACGAGCTTAAAAATCAGCGTTACTCAAATGTAGCCCACAACTGATAACTGGTAAAATCAAGGTCTGTCCAGCATCAGGCAGTGTTAGGATTTGCTTTTTTGTTGATAGAACAGTGAATATGATAAAAAGAACAGTAAACATACAGGAAATTAAATGTCATGATTTGACTGAATTAAAACAGGAAGTTTTTGCAGGAACCTGCAGCCCTACTATGAAAAGGGTGTGAATTTCACAAGCATTTCTAGCTGACCTCGCTGAGGTGTGATAAATCATGAAACAATCCAGCCAAGATCCTGCCTGAGATAGATGGTCATGGGACAGACTGGCACTGAATGTGCCTGACTGACCAGGAAAAATAACCCTTAGGAAGAGAATACTTGAATAAGGGTGTTTGCAGGTTCAGTTTCTACTGAGGTAGTGATCAGGAAGGAATTGGCTCAGAGCGCTGAATATGGATGTGGGAAAAACTAGCTTGGGGCTTTGTGTTCTCTTTGTTCTCTAGTTTTGTTTTATTCACATGCACTTATTCTCTTTTAATGCTTCGATTTTGCATGTATACTTACATTTTAACCTGTTCTGGTAAATTATGTTTCATTATGAATAGTCCACCTTTGATTGACAGATGGCGCTGACACTGTTAATTAGGACTTTGACCCCACTTCCTTTCAAGTCAATGACAAAAATCCTATAGATTATATCACCTTCCATGCCCCCAGGTGCCCTGCCCTGGGACACACTGCACTGGCCAGTGCTAGAAGCTCCTGTGGCCTGGACACACAGAGCTCCTTGTCCACGTGCAGGCTCTCCACAGAAACCTCCTGACACAGCCAAATTCCCGTCTCTCTAACGTCCTCAGGTGAAACTGGGAACGTGTGCAGGGATAACCAGGAGTTTTCTAGCCCCAAATGTCCTTCAGGTTGTTTCCAGCAGGAATTCTGTTGGTTCCTGTGCACCCACTCCCAGCATGGTGGAGGCTGGGGAAACCTTGTCAGAGTCCCAGGTCTGTGGCTTCGTGAGCCAAACGCTTCTGATGGAGTCAGATACTCAGTCAGCAGAAGGCTCCGTGTGGCAGCAGCCAAATCATTTAACTTCCCTGCCCATCTGTTAAATGTATAGCTGCTACTTCAGACAGGCCCGTGTGGTTTAATTTAATTAATGCTTGCAACAGACTGTGAGAGCATTTCAAGGAAGGTGCTAAATAAGGGCACAGCTTTTAGGCTCCAGAAAGGGGTTTTGAGCTGATTATGGTTTATAAAAAGTTTAACTTTAGACCGATGCAACTATCAAGAGATTTTTCACTGCTCACACAGGGAGACCAAAACTACTCTGCCCCACTCTTCCCAACAGGTAAGTGTGGGAAGGAGGTTGTACAGACTCCTCCCCTCTGCAGAAAGAAATTTGAGGTCAGTAGTGATAATAACAATGGAGGTCCACAGATCCCAAGCAAATAAAAACGCAGTATTTGGGAAATAAAAACCCAGTATTTGGGAATGAGAATCTATTTAGGATTTAGAATCTTGCCAACCTCCAAAGCATCCTTTAAGAAATAGACTTTAATCCATTCTCAAATGCCAAACAAAAATACCAATTAAATGTCATTTTCTTCAAAAATCAGGTGACCTTCTCTAGAAAAGGTGAAGCATTAAATTAGAAAGAAACCAAACCACTTAAAGCAAAAAGGCACCAAAACAAATTAACCTCCTATTACACACCGTGCCCCCAAGGTGAAACAATGATTTAAGTGCAGTTCCTGCACGCCCTGAGGAATATGTTCCCTCTGCATTTGTAGTGGTTTTGTGTCTGTCTGCCCTGCTCAGCTGTAGTGCTGCTTTCTGACATTAACATGTACACCTGCTCCTTGCTCAGCCCCACACTGATCGCTGCCACTCTGTGCCACCCCTGCTCTCCAGAAGTTCCTGTTTCATCCCCACGAGCTGCCTTTCTAATAACTTTCCTTTCAATGCATGTCCCAGGTACTTTGCCAAGAAAATGCAAGAAAGAACTGCTGGCAGTAAAACTACGGAACAGACCAAGTAAGCAGGAGCTGGAAGACAGGAATATTTTCCCAAGGAGAACAGATGAGGAGAGACAGGAAATCCGGCAGCAAATTGAAATGAAACTCTCGAAGTAAGTGTTGTGAATGAGAACAGGGAGGAGCCTCCCTTTACAGTGGAGCATCCTCTGAGTCCTGTCAGATGAGGCACTGCCACCCCCCAGGTCCACTTCCTGCAGGGAAACATCCACAAACCAATACAGCACATTTTCAGCTGTCAGTCAGCCACAGGAGAAAAAGTCTTAACTCCCTCTTCAGTCAGGATTGCCTTGATTTCAAGGGAAAACAAGACAGAAGTCAATTTGGGAGACAAAATCCTGCCAAATCTACCTGCAGCTCTGCTGCTGCAATCAAGATTTGGAGGTCCTCCAGAAAACCCGGTGCTTTAACGAAAATAGTAATATAATTATTTGTCAGCCTGATTTGGCTTTGTCTGCTCTAGCTGAGCGTGAGGATAAAAGCAGTTGTTAGAGCTGCACATTTATTTGCCCAAGAGAAAGCTGCACTGGTGGCTGCACTGGTGCTTTAAGGCAGAAGCAGCAATGCCCTCACCTGGGGAAGGTGCCTGTGTAAGTCCAGCTGCAGGCACAGCAGGGATGCTCTGGTTTTGATCAGTAACCAGGGCAACAGGGGAGAGCTGTGAGAGAAACAGCATCACTGTGGTGTGCAGCCTAAAGCAAAGAGTGAAGGTAACTGGGAGGCTCACACTGCACCATTTGGTTTTTGTGTGTGCTTTTTTTAAGAGCTGCATTTGGATATCTGCAGACATGAATATTTTAGAGGAGACAAAGTGGATTGTTAAATAATCTGTGCTGTGCTGCCCACACGGGGACAGCGAGCGCTGCTCACCACCAAAATGCTCGGAATCAAATTGAGAAACATGAATAGAAGTTCATTTTCAAGGCTTATTAAATATTAAATATCTCAAACCTCTCCTGAAAGAAACATTTATTGATATTTAGACCAACTCATTCATGTGCATGCTTTTGATTAAACTTTACCTCTGGGGACAGGGAGTGAGAACGAGTGTGTGGATCAGAGCACAAGCTCTAATGGACCAGAGTTTACGGAGGAGAACACCTCTGCCATCACCACTCCTGCCCTCAGCTAAGGAACGAGCTGCTGAGGGAACACAGAGGAGGTTTTGGGTGTCCTTCATGGTGCCCTGCAACAGCAGAGACGGCGTTATGGTCCCTCCAGTCTCAGTGGCTGCACAGCAGTGCTTTGCACCCAAAGGGGAGCAGTGCTTTGTGCCAGGGGCTGCACAACTCAGTGCAGGTGGCAGACTCTGCCACAGAAACCATCCAGACAAGTAGGAAAGATCCCCCTACAGTGTACAGTGAGTTCCAAGAGTTACAGACAGAGCAGATCATAGGTGTGTCCCATTAATACCCATCGCCTTAGGAAGGAAAGATGGGCCTTGAGCATCCTGACCTTGCAAGCCTTGTGCATTCATTTCAGGGAAATACTTCACATTGCACCCCAGCATTGTTAATTCCATTATTTTGGCCATTCAGTCACTCATGAGATCTGTTCACACATCAAGAGCCTAATTTGATTACTTTAAAATACACAAAAAATGGTTTCCACCCTACTGCATCCCTAAAACCAAGTTGAACCGTCACAAAGTATTCACTGAATGAGAAGATTGTGTCATATCCAGCCCCGTCTCATATTGCTGAAATGCCTAAAAGGTCACATCTCTTTTCAGCCCTGCCTGACTTCTCTTAGTGGGAAAGGTCTGATGGAATTGCAGCGTCAGGTGCTGTAACTACAGGCTTGATGCGTTTCTTTTCAGTTACCATTTATCTTGCTCAATAATGAGCCTAAAGAATTACTGTGAGGGATGCATCCCTAGAATCAAATGTCGGAACAAAGACACTGCTGGACAAGTGGAAGGGGCTGGTCATCACCAGGAGGCAGGAAGTTTGCTGTCTGTAGGTGAAGGCAGCTAAGGGAGCCTCCCCTGCCTGCTGTGATCTCATGCAGCAATCTGGGGTGCAGCCCATCAGTGTCACTGGTGATGTCTTGAGGATGGCTAAAAGCCATCTTTGTTCCAAGTGCTGGAAGTCAGGCCTTAATTTGGTTCCTTCTTCCTGGAACACGGAAGATTGAGCGCATTTCAGGGAACAGACGGCGCAGACATTGCTGGAATAGCCAGGAAAGGCAAAACAGATTGGGAGCAGTCTCCCACACAACTTCCAGCACATATGTGCTGGCAGAACTCAGCTCAGCTCTTAACTCATCCACCAGAATAGAACACGACCGTGCAAACAAGCTCAGGTGGTGGATGAATGCAGGAAAATATTTACAACACCACGAAAAGCAAGTGGGTGTCCAAGAAACCCAACAGCCAACCAACGAAGTAAAAATGAATTCTGGCAAAGGCCAAAGAGCCCAGGCCCTAGAGATAACCCTTTGGAGTTTCTGACTGGGATTCACCCCACAAGACCCAGGCCACCCCAGAGCCCACACTCAGAGCACAGCCTGGCTGTGGTGTGGAAATGAAACCAAACTGGGAAGAGTGAAGTTCTTGGATGAGATTTTGAGGTGTTTGCACTCATTCATTTCACTGGTACTTGTGCAGCACAGTCTCTGTGTGACAACTTGGAGGTTTACAGCTAAGGAATGTAGTGCTGGGGTGGGAAGTGTTGCCTGGGAAATGGGATCCAGTAGAAATGTCTGTTCTCTGCAGGGCTTTGCCACTACCTGTGCACAAAAGAGCAGCACATTGCTGCTGCTGCTGCAATGGCAACACTTAGATAACAGCAAATCATGAATCCACATGCACCATCAGGCTACAAATCTGTGTTTAGCACAAAGAATGACCTGTGGGCAGATTAACAAGTAGTTATTCAATGGCTGACTGCATAAGAATGGCACATAACCAGGCA
Source organism: Rhagologus leucostigma (assembly GCA_013397725.1). NCBI lineage: Eukaryota > Metazoa > Chordata > Aves > Passeriformes > Rhagologus > Rhagologus leucostigma. Next base: position 502,250 of record VZTD01003768.1, read on the forward strand.
GTTGTTAACAGGGTCGATATTTTTCAGCACAGTTGCAGGGGGTTGATGGTCTGTAGCTGTCTAGAAAATTGCCTCAGCCCCACAGCTAACACAGCCTCACTCTGTGCTCTGGAGGGAAAGATGTACTGACATATATAATGGGCAAAATACACCAAATAATGATGTTTATATAGCTTTAAAAATAGGGAGACAAAAGAAGAGCATCCTCTCAAAACCTCTGTATTATTTAAGTGGTTTTGGTTGTAACACATCTCAGCAGTAGCTGTGAACCTGCTGAGAAAAGCAACTCTCTGCTATCACTCTGATGAGTGTTTACGAAGTCAAAGCTAAACCCCCTATTTTCCTTCACTTTTCCACTCATTCCATCTCAAAAGGGAGATTGGGAAATTCTATATTTTGAGCCAAATTCTACTTTTACAGCAGTGCAAATCCACTGACTTCAGATTTATTATTGACTGACAGCAGCGTGAGGAGAGATTCCAGGATTCATTTATGTGCATCGCTGCCTTGAAAAGTGTATTTCCTGTATTTCGTGCTCCCAGCCAATTTAATCTACCACTTGTTGCCGTGGAAACATGTACTTTTCCCTCCTCTCTCCATCTGAAATGGCAGTATTCCAGTTTTCCCTGTGCTGTAGTGCTTCTCTTACTAGTCCATGCATGCCCAGTGCCCCAGAGCACGGTGTACCCTTGGAATACTCTCTTGTGCATTAGGCAGCAGGGCTCCCAACAGGTCTTGGTTCCGTTATTGTGTGTTCAGAGCACAGATAATAAGCCCCCGATGGAATTCAGTGAATTGAGAGCTCTTTGTGTCACGAGGCAGAAAAGACATTTGCAAGTACGATTGTTTGCGATATCTGCTTCCTGTCTCACAGACACGCTTTGTTCTGGAAGGGGTTTCAGCTGAAACCTGGGGGAGTGAAAGACTCGCTAGACTGACGGGTGACTCAGGAAAAGGTCGTTTAATTGAATTTGATATCTGACTATTTAGAAAGTTGATGTTTGAAGTGCCTGAGTGGCTCGTGCTTCTCGAGAATGCCTCATACAGCCACAGTTAAAAACACTCCGGTATGATTTAATGTCTCAATGAAAACACGAATTCCCAGAAGAGATTATACTTGTAACTTTCACTTCATGTGCTGCTCCGTGGGTATTTGTACAAGCAGACACGATGGGTGAAGTGGCACTTAAAAGATGATGGAGACAGGAATTAAGATACAGAAACGTGGGCAGAGGAGTCAGACAGGAAGAACGAAGGGTTTGTGTACACAGAGAGGAACCCAAACTTGAGCACCTAAAGCTGATCTCGAGCACATTGAAAATCTTGGCTTGGGTAAGTGGATGATGCTGGGGCAAGGTTTCCTGGCAACATAAAGGGAAAAGGAGGCATCTTTATTCAGTCGTTACCACAACTGGAATCTGTGGTTGTGGTGCTGCCCTGAGGTTCCTGGAGAGGCATTTTCGAGTTGACTCACCCAGGAACTGCGGATGTAGCTAAAAGCACACCCAGATGAGACCCTGGTTTGTCCCTCGGTAACAGAGTGTGAAGTCTCCACAGTGCTGCTAGAGACAGAACAATACCAAGCAAACAGCACTTCAGACTGGCAGCCTAAAAGCAAAACGGCACCACAGCTCAACACAGAGCACTCAAAAAGACAATTTTACCTTCTGATGACACAAAAGCTGTACCATGTTCTCCAAGGACAGCATGTCCAGTGCCACTTCCCCACAAAAATGTCTCGGTGCAGCCTTGCTCACTGAAAAGGCATCAGCCCTCCAGACTGAGACATTCAGCAGGGAACTGGGCTGAATGCACAGAACTTTGGGGAACATTTTGTTTAGATTGACCAAAAAAAGTGGTGTGTGAATACATGTACAAACTACTGGCAGCCCTAAGGCAGAAGTTTAGGAGATGATGAACTGAGCCCAGCCTAAGCTCACCCGGAGATTAGCAAGGTTCTTTTGATGAATCTCCAACTGTGCTCCAACTCCCAGTCACTGGACTAAAAACCCGGGAACTGCCCTAATTTCAGAAGGCTGGGAAGACTTGACACAGATTCATTCCAGAGACAGAAAGGCAGGGGGGCAGGTACGAAGAACAGATCAGCTGTCAGCATTAATTAGCTGTGTACAATTTAATGCATTTCATTATTGGGCAGGAATCATCCAGGTAAGCATCTTGCTGATGCTAAAAATAACGCCAGCGAGCGCAGCGTGGGCGTGTGTGCAAGGCTCAGCTCCTCACACGAGACAGGAGCTAAATATAGAGCCACAATTTAATTCTGTGGGCGTGCGGGAGCCCAGGGAGTCTCCCGTCGCCTCGCTCTGCTCCAGACAGCAAGACGTGATGCTGGCAGGGGGACAGCTGGGGGCTGCTGTCAGACCTGCACACGGCTGCAGGATTTTATTAAGAGCTTGCACAGCACCCATGTGCTCAGTGAGGATTTGGGATTTTTTGGGATGTTTTGCCCCTTTTCAGTTATGGCCTCTGCTTTTCAGGCTATGGAAAAGAAAGATATTGTGAGGGAATGGGGGGGAGCAGTAGGAAGGGAGGAGATGCAAGTGAAGCTGAGATTTTTTGGGGGCTGTCTCAAGGATTAAGATGTCCAGATCTCAAGGCATTAATATTCCCTGTGCTCTAACTTGGTGTCAGGCAGTGCCACACAGCTGGAACCCTGCTGTGAACACAGTGACACACAGCACTGGCCTGGTCAGGGAGCTGAGGGTTAGGGTTTGCTGCCAGAGCTCCTGAGACAGCCTTCAGTGGTAAAAATCAGGAGGAAAGGGAGAAGACTCAAGTGTCATTAAGGTCTCCAAGCCAGGAGTAAGTTCAGCCTCCTGTTTACAGGGCTTTTCAAGTCCAAGGGAGCTGCAGTGCCTTTCAAATAAAGCATTAGAGAAGGTTCAAGTACATCTGTACAGGCTGTACCTGGACTACGCTGTCACCTTGTCTAAAGGACTGAGAAAGGTTTGTTCCCTTTCAGGTATTAAGCTCCAAGAATAGAATGAACCTCACTAACACCAATCCCTGGTCAGGAGGGTAAACCTAACCTCCCTGAGCGTGTGATCATACTCTGGACAGCAGCTCCTGAACCAGAGGTGCTTCCTTGCTTCAGCAGCGCTTGCACAATTAATTATGGAGCACCCTGTCAGCTCTGGGCAAGAGCCGTGCTCTGCAGCTGAACCAGAATGAGCAATTTGCTGTCTCAGACCAGCCCACAGCTCGTCTGGCAGGAATTTTTGAACACACTTATTCATTTATAAAGGGTTGAAACAGGGTTGCCTTACTCCTGTGTTATTTTCTGGTTTGAACACATGCACACAACCCAGAGCTGCTCTGAGTGCAGGATTGTACTGCTGAGGATTCAGCATTCACCTCCTGCTGAAAATGGGGGTATTTGTGCAAACATGAGGCAGTATCACTGCAGAGGCAGTAAATTCTGCCAGGGGACAAAATAAAGTTCCAAATTTTCAGGGCACGGCTGATTAAAGACTGTCTTCTGGGAAGACACTATCTCCTTGCACTGCTCTGTCCTACTTCCCTGGCTCCAGTGCTGGGAATTCCTAATCAAACCTGTTTTGCACAGCCCAGTGAAGGCAAGGGCAGCAGGTCAGAGCACAGCAGGCAAGGGAAGAGCAGAGCAGCAGGTGGAAACACAGATAGGAATATACAGGGCCTTTTCTGGGACACAGAGTCAATTCCTCGAATAGATCTGGCGTAAGTGGCACAAGTGAAACTAGAAATAAAAATGTCAGAGTGCAGAAAGCTGCAAAGCATCACAGGGGAGCATAATTACATAAATAAACTTACAGGAAAACTGCTAAAGCAAGTGTAACTGAAGAAGAAAAAAGCCTTTTTGGGAAGAAAACAGTGCGCTTGTTTTGCCCTGCCAACCCGCCCACAAGCAGAAGCACATGCTCAGCTCAGATCCCTTCCCAGAAATTGGGCACCTCCACACGCCTGAAGATCTGGGCTCTACCCCTGTGGTGAGACAAGCAGTCATAAACCAAAGTGGAAATGCATAAAACGCCAGTAATACTCTGTAATGCTTCACCTTACGCTGGATTATGATTCAGGTCCTTGAGCTAGCGTGGGTGTGCAGCACAAGTAATTACAGAAAGAAATTACTTTAATTCAATTTGCAGAGCTTAATCGATAGAGACCAAAGTGAGCTGCTCTGGCTATCACAGTGATTTGTGTGGTTGTGGGATGGAAACCTGACCAGAACAAGGTGCTGTAACAGTTGTGAGCTCCTGATAACCCAAGGGTTGGGTAAGGAGGGATCCAGGCATTCACGGTGCCAGCCCTCACTCTGTCTAGGCATGGTCACTGTGCCACTGAGATGATTTAGAATTAGGTTTTTTTGGGTTAGAGCTGCTAATGAAATTCAGGAAAAAATGTTTTCTGTACTTAAAGCCAAGCACCTACTTCACTTAGTTGGAACAGAAGCCAGATGGGATGGACAGCGTGTACCTGAAAGGCTATGAACTGTATCAGCACAGTCTCAGCCAGAATTGGGTTTGGCTGCATGTTTTTTAACACATCCATTTCAGATGTGCCACTTGAAAGCATTTGAGAACAAAAGAGAGGGAGGAAGATTTGGTGCTGTGTTGGTTCTCCCTGCCCTTGCCTTTTAAACCTAGCAAATTTATATGCAGACTGGATATAAATGTCACCATGACTGTTGCAGTGAATTGCCCGCAGAATACCGAAATGGGCACTTCTCCCACAAAATCTGAAACGTGGCTTAGTTTGGAGAGGAAAAAACCTCCTTACTATGCAGAGCCACAGCTGCACACACTGTCCCTGGGGGCACAGCACTGTGTTATCCCTGCTTTATGGGGAGGGTTCTCCCATGAATCACCTGCACCTTCCCATGAAGAACTTGATCATATTTTTGGGCTCTCTTCCAAGAGAACTGTGTCTCAGTACATGTGATCCAAGGAAACTGTAATTCATACCCTGCAGTTTCTGGTTCACCACGTTCTGTGAGTTACTACAGTTCCCTCCCCCTGCAGCTCTGAGCACAACTTCTGCAGCCTGGTTCATTCAGGATCTCAGTTCCTGCAGGAATCGGGAGGCTTGGGCTTGCTGCTTTCATAGAGAAAAAACTGGGTCAGTCTAGCACAGTTTCTTTTTGAAATAACTTCAGAGAAGGTGAGGGGGGAGAAAAATAAAAGAAATAAATATTTAGAAAATAGGAAGCGGGAGAAGGAGAGAAAACAGGTCAGGACAGAAGGTCACTGATTTTCCTCAACCACTGCTGAATAGATGACATGCAATTGTATCAATTATTAAAACATGGCCGTAGCTAAGTCTTTCTGGTTCCACTGCCTGTGCCCACCTGGCAAGCTGCAGCTGCATAATCAGGTCTTGGGAGCTACTTGAGTCAGCCAGAGCACTGCAAGTTTCCTTCGGTATCTGTTTTTCAGGATAATGAACTCATCCAAGTGGCCAGCACACTTCCTTGACCTCCCCAGACTCTGGAGAGTGCTTTTTTCCCTGGAAAGCACTCTTAATTTTCCATCTTTTCCTTCAGCTCTCACATGTAACACACCAGAAAACAAACAAACAAAAAGGACTCCCAGGTTTATCAATCCATGCTTATGTTTTTATCCAGTGAAATTAAGAAGAAATGGACCACACCTTTGGAGGCTGAGGACCTCCTCCTGTTGAGAGTCCCCTTATATGGAGGATATCAAGACAACTGGGAAACAAGAGTCAGCTAGTTGGCAAAATCTAAGTCTTAAATCACATTAAAAACAGGTACTTCAGTCTAGTTAGTCCATTGTTCTGCAAAGATGTGTCAGATATTCTGCATTGTTAAAGCTATACAGAATACTACTTGGGCAAGAAAGAAACAGCAAGAATAAAACCTGAGTGCCTCACTGTGGAAGAAAAACCTCTTGAAACCAAGACTACATGGCTCACAGATGAACCACCAGTGTCATTTGCTTGAGATGATCATATTCATTAAGCAGATTAAATTCTGAATGAATTAATACTTCATTAGTTTCTCAGAAATTACGTTAAAAAAAAATTAAAGCCAGGCCCTCTCAGCAGTCTCTGCAGAAAGCAGCTGGCCTGTTGCACAGAGATCAGGCTAATTTGAGGGTGTCTGCAAAAGCCATATTCCGGCCAGGCTACACTGCAGCCTTGTTATAATCATCACTGGGAGCGGCTGCAGCACTTCCAAATACCACCCAGCTGGGGAAAAAAATCCTTCTTCTCAAGGAAAGGTTAAATAAACCAGGACTAATGTGGTGAGGGAAGTTATATTTATGGGCGTCGTGCAGTTAAGCTTACAGAAATCCCTTTATCAGCCTGTTTACACCATAAAGGAAGAAGGTAACAGGGAACGATGTGTGTGGAAATGCCAGGCTTGGGTCTGCAAGGGGGATGGGAGCAGGAGGCTCAGGGTTAGCAGGGAATTTTGGTGGAGCTGAGGCCCAGCACTCCAGGGCTGTGACTTGCTGTGCATCAGCTGCAGTGACAGGAACAGCTGCAAAAGGCAGGAAAATGAGGGTCTGAGGGAGGGCGTGTGCACAGAGCCAAGGGCTGTTTGAGCTCTGCGGAGTCACTGCCAGCTTCCACAGCTCTGCCTGGCCTTCCCCATCCCAGCAGTCCCTCCTCAGGCAGGGAACAACTCTAAGGACAATCACGGAGGTGGCACAATGGGATCCTTTCCCGAGAACACTCATAAAGGTTTTGTGTGGCAGCCTTGAGCTTTGTCAGTGAGAGACAATGCGTGTTGTACCACAACAAATCGCGGCTGTAACGTCCAAATGTTACGTAATTGAATTCTTACATTTTATTCAACTGAGGAACCTGGATTTCAGAAACTCAGAATATTCTGTTCTGTGTGAAATTTGCTAGCAAATTCTGTTTGGATTTATGTGACCATAACTAAACACAGGATCCTAAATAAAGTTAAGGAGGGTCCCAGAAAGCTTCGGGGAAGAGCAGACAGAATGTCAGTATGACATTTTAAAATCCAAATCCTGCCTGTATTTTCCTGTAAGTTAGCCTGTCTGCAGGGCTCAGTGTCACACTTTGTGGCATCGAGTGACAAGTCATACTCCTCACCCGGTCCAATTTAAAAACAAAGAAAAACAGAATTACTGAAATACCATTTGCAGAGGGAAGTGAATAAATTCCCAAAGGGGCTGCAAATCTGGTTTTTCAGACAAGACAGTTTGCCACATTCTCCTGTTCTGTACAACAGAGATAACCATGTAGATCAGCTTTGCAGAGCACTGTGAGAGCTGCTGCTGAAAGAACTACAAAATTGATGATTATTGAGACCAGGGGACTTGCACCCCTACGGACTGTTTGGGCCACGTGTTTTAGCTGTCAGTGGAATTTTTCATTTCACTCTGCACTGAGAGCAGGAACACTCTTCGTATTCAAAAATCAACAGATAACCTCAAGAGAAACTTGGAAAAAATAAATGGGAGTGCAGTAAAAAGCAGGATTCAGAGCCTGCTGTGGGCAAAGGCTGTGGCTCTGCCCAGCCAAGGTTAGCGACAGTGTGAGGCCAAGCTGTCGGTCTGACTCTGTCCTGGAAAATGCTGGGCCAACAACAGTGTCCACGAGAGAAACAGAAAATAGTACAGCAGATGGTGAAATGCTATCTGAAGGCAGGGATATCCCATCCTTTTGGAGATGCTGTGTGGGTGAGTGACAGGCGAGAACTCGAAAGTACTTGCCTTGCCAGGGGGAGCGTTCCCAGAGAGATTCCTGCAGGCTGGGAGCAGGTGTGCAGCCACACACACGGTCCCAGCAGGGGCTGGCTATCCCAGCAGCATTTCCAACTTCAGGAATTGCTGTCATTTAAGTTTTTCCTTCAGGGATTACAGAAAGTACTTGGAAATTGCTGCATTTTCCTTGATTTACTTCAGTAATTAAGAAAGCTGCTCCTTGGCATCAAGCCTGACATTACAAGGAGTTTGTAAAATGCCACAGCATGTCCACTCCTGCTTGGAGCTACTGGGTTAGGAGGTTCACAGCTCACACAGCTCAATAGCCCCAGCTCTGGGGTAAATCCTCTCTGTTCTTGCAGAGGGCAAAGACACCTTGCAGAGGTTCATTTGCCACCTCCCAGATTTTGCAGATTGCCAGAGGGTCCCTGGTATACAACTCCAGGTGACAGGGAAGGATGTTCTCCAGAACTCACACTGCATGGGGAAATGCCAGCAGCTCCCATCCGTGGCAAGAAGGGCCATTCTCAAATTGTTTTGCATCAAGGAAGGGGGAGGAGGAGAACTGACACACAGCTGACAGCCCATGCACACCAGTACTTTGCTCTCTGCAAATCCAGCTGTGGTTTCTTCCGGTGACCCAAATCCCACAGTTGCACATTGCAGTGGCATCTGTTGTAGGGGCAACTACAACATGGATTAAGTGCACAGTGCTGCAGGGTTTTAGTGCAGCCCTGAGCAGCCCAGCTGAGTCCAGGACATTCTGGGACACTTCCATCCATGGACAATATCTCTGTTTGATGCCCTCTGAAACAGAGCTAGTGCTGCAGTCCAAACTGACACATCTCTCTGTCATCCTGTCCCTGTCCTCTCCGACTGCCACGGCTGAAATTGCACTCCAGGCTGCCCAGGAAATTGAGTCACGAGCCTACAGACACTTCATTTCATACATGGCACAAAGGTGGCTGACAAGCCAGCCCCAGCCTCCCTGGAGGAGAACAGGCACAAACACTGTTCATACAGTGAAGTTAAAACCTAGCTTTTCTCTTTTCTTATCTTTTTCCCCTCCTTTTCTTTTTTTTTATATCATTACCCAGCAAGCACCCAGTACTATGCAGCTGTCACTAGGACAGGAAAGTCCCAGGTCAGTGACAGTCCCCACCACCGAGCTGAGATTTGCTGCTGTCTGCTGGTTATTGCAGACTCCCTCCTGCTGCTCAGGCAGTTGCTATCAGGGTTGATTTTAGTACCATTTCAGCAGTGGCAGATGTCTTTATTTAAAATGATATCATGGTAATAAACATATGATGGGATAGAACTAAAGCCCTGGGATTTATATGATTTCTTTTGTTTGCCTGTCCTGAAGTACCAAACCCACAATGTTCTCGATTTGCCCAAATCTGAGATATGTAGCATTGCTTTTTGCTTTTTCATTCTGCAGGAACACAGGGCTCCAGAGTTTTACTCCTATTTTGGACGAAAAAAAGGAAAGAAAACCTATTGCTTTACAATGAAACGTTATTAACCATTTTCAGTGACCTGCACAGTGTGACCAGGTCATACCCAGCACATGGTTTCTGCTGGAAGACCCTTCAACACCCATTTGATACCCAGCCTGAAGCTCTCCTCAACCTTCAGCAGAGGAGGTGCGCTGGGAGCTGCACCGCTCACTCCGTTATTTGAAGAGTGTGTTCTTTCGGCACTTTGCCTTGCTGAGCTATTTTTAGCTTGAAAGTATTCCCCAAACCAGCTCTTTGCCCAGCTGCAAGGCAAAGCAGAAGTGAGAACAAGCTGCTGTTCATGAGAACAGTGCTGCTCACGCTGACATTGCATCAAACTACAGACAGGGAACATGTCTTTGGCTGAACAACCAGTTGTACTTTTGTCACCCTAATGACTAAATATTGTAATTCTCTTACAAACAGGACAGATCCACTATCCAGCAGCTCTGTTAAACCCCAGGGTGGGGAAGCAGGTGGAAGGGAGAGGAGAAAGCTGCTGTTCTGAAAAAAGCAGTTATTACATTTAAACCCCATGTCAGCACGTTAGCTCTTGCATATTAACTAATAACTCAGGTGGAAATTAAAGCTGTTATGTTATGTTGGTCCCACAAGGGGCAACACCATCCTCCAAGAGTCCTTATCTGAGTGTGGAGAGAGACATGAAAGCAAAAGCCTCCTGAAGGTGGTAGAAGGATGCTCAGCACCTGCAGCGAGCTTTGCAGCAGAACTGGGTCCTGATCTGCTCCCAGCTGTGCCTGGCCTTTCCTCCTCACACCTTGGGAAAACCAGGCACCCAAAGGTCAAACGCAGCAGGGCTTTCACAGGTGGTGAAAACAGCGATTACCCTCAAGCCTTCTCCACCTGAATCCTCTCTCACAATTAGATCCTGGCTCTGTTGTTTCAGCCCACACAGTGCTTTACAGCCCTGTGCAATAACAAACCTGTCACAGGGTAGGTCCTTCAGGGACAGCGGGTTATGATACAAGGGTCACGCTGGGCAAGCGTGTGGTTTCTATTTCAGCTGAAATCTGAACTCTTTGCAGGGCTCCTATCACAGAAATGATAATGATGGACAACTGTAATTGCCTGGTAGATGGGTGGCAACATAATTAACTGAACTCGTGCTGATTTGCAGCTTTGAAAATCCAGACAGAGCTAAAGGCCAAACAAATAAATAACACATGTAATTAAGGCAACATTTATAGCCTCTGTGCTTATCTGCAGTTTTCTTATTTGGATAGAAAAAATAGTTCATGATGGCACAGCGACACAAATATCAGGCGATTTTAAAGAGTGCAACTCACAGTATTTACCAAACCAGCTCATCCTTTTCCCACCGCCCTGAGCTCCCTACTGTCAGAGGTCAGCAACTGCTCTTAGGATGATACTGCAAGGGCTGGAGAACCTCTGCTATGGAGAGAGGCTGAGAGAGTTGGGGCTGTACAGCCTAGGGACAAGAAGCTTCTAAGGAGACAATATTGTGGCCTTCCAGGACTTAAAGGGCATTATAATAAAGAGGAAGAGCAACCTTTTACATGGGCAGATAGTGATAGGTCAAGGGGAATGGTTTTAAACTGAAGGAAGGTTGGGTTAGATTAGATAAGAAAGATTTTTCCAGTGAAGGTGGTAGAACACTGGAACAGGTTACTCAGAGAGGTGGTGAATGTCCCATTCCTGGAAACATTCAGTGTCAGGTTGGATGAGGCGCTGAACAACCTGATCTACTTGAAGATGTCCCTGCTCATTGCGGGGGTGTTGGACAAGACACCTTTAAAGGCTTTTTCCAACTCAAACTGTCCTGATTCTGTGATTTTCCTGTTATGGGAAATGCTGGCACATCGGTTCCCACTTTTTACATGATCCAGAATTACTTTGGGGTGAAAACAAGTTTGTGTCTCGGTGTCTGCCTTCTAATTTTGTGCAGACAGTAAAAGAGAAGTCCCTCCCACCACAGATTTACTACGACCCATAATTGTACATTGCAGGCAGGCACAGAGCAGCGCGTGGGTGACTCAAAGCCCTGGCACACATCCCCTTCACAGCTACTTATAGGAAGGATGAAAATAAACTTCTTGTTGAATTGAACATGATGTTCTGGCAACAGAGATGCCAATTTAAGAGGCAGAGCCTCTGCCTCCTGATGGGCAGCAGACACAAGCAGCTTTATGAGAAGCCAAACCGGGGCACTCCCATTTCTCCTCCCTTTGCCTGGGCCGTGAGAGGGATCTTTCCCACCAGCTCCCTTCCCGACTCATCTGCAAAACCACCTGACACGAGGGACAATCAATGCAATTGCTGCTGGCTACAGCTCATTTACTGATGGCTGGATTGATTGCTCACTTGTCAGTCCAGGGTCCACAGGCACATGCACGTGTCCAAGTCTACCCAGCTCACTCCTCCCTTTGGAGGAGATCGTCAGAATCACATGGATCTTACTAAGGCCAGCAACAGGATTCCAAAGTATAACTTTCGGCTTCGGCTACAAATCCAAAAGAAATTCAGTTTTGTGGCAATCATACAAACAGATACCGTGCCACAGATTCTATGAAAAAATACATTTGGGAAACAGGAACATATTCTGGGGACAGATAAGAAACCACGCAAACCTGAGCTGGTTTTCACTGGATTCTGCTTGAATGCTTGCTTGAGTCTGCCAGGCAGGTGAGATACAGACTCCTAAGAGGAGAGAAAGGAAGGAGGGGCTGCCTAGGAAGGAAGGACTGTCTGAGGTGTGGGAAGTCGGCACAACCCCGTATGCACACAGCGGGCTGCACCTGCTCCAGACTGGTCTCTCATCAGCTGTTCTGTGCCCACACCTGCAAGCCCTCAGCTTGCTGTGCCTTTGCTGGGATGAAGCTCCTACAATGGACAAAGCAGACACTGCTGAGGGTAATTGTGAGGGCAGAGAACTTGGCAGCACCTCCAGCTCCCAGGACACACTGATGCATTGCCCATCTGACAGCAGCCCCTGGGTCCTGGTGACATGCAGATCCCCGGCTGCTGAGCACTCAGTCACCTGTGACTGTCCAACACGATCAATCTTTGTGTAACAGTGGTCCCAAGACATTCATTCCCTTCAATGTGCAGGATACAATCTGGCAGTGTGAAGCAAATATCGATCTCCTGATCAGCAGTCAGAGGCACATGTGCGAGTCCCTGAGCTCACAAACATGTGACCTTGCTCCGGAGGGGACGAGCCATTTGTGGCGCTCCCCACACTCCAAATCCCCATCTGCACTTGTGCTGGTGCCCAACGTGATCGTGGCAGGGCTCTGATGGCACAGGGCAGCCTGTTTTGCTGCAGTTACACACCACACACTGTCACCAAGGGAAAACGCCAGACACCACAGATCCCCTGCCCCTCTGAGAGCCAAGGGAGCACTCACGGACGTCAGAGGATTCCCATGTGCACGCTGCATGGGGAACACAAATACCTCAAGGCCACGTGCAAACTGTGAGCACCCGAGGTGCTTTGAGACCAAGAGCAGCTGGCTGTACCTGCAGGGTGTTCTGGGGAGAACCACAGGTGACTGAGCTAACTCGCAGTGACCTGCTCCTCTCACCCACAGGAGTAACACTGGGAGAACACGGGAGCAAGCAAAGTCTTTGGCTTCTATATGTAATAATATACATAATGTTATCTCTCTGATTTCTCTTTCTGAGCCCAAATTACTGGAGAAAACATTCTAAAGGTAGTCTGAAAATACACCCAGAACACTCCCCAAGCTTCAAACAGCTGAAGAACACCTGCTGCTTGCAAGTTTATGCCCACTTTGCACAGAACACCAGTAACACAAAACCTTTGCAATTTTTCTGAATGTGCACATGAAGTGTTGTGTGTCCATCCCCTTTTACCCCCACACACTTATGGTGACTACTTTAGTATTATGAGAAAATGCTAGTGTCTCTTCAAACTTGGAGCATCTCTGACACATGTCCAGCAATCTCTGAGCTGTACCCAGACAGCACTTACAGGGAAGTGCCACCGGTGCCTCCAGTGGTGCTCGGTTCCCCCGAGGCAGCTGCAGTCACCTCTGAGGTGCTGCCAGTTCAGCTCCACTTACTACTGCTCTTGGCATCCCTCGGTTTAAGCTGCCAGGGAAGCAAATTCCTGGACTGAGTACTCTTGACATGAGACCATGGCAATTCCAGTGACACCGGAGGGGAATCTGGACAGAGGCAGGACCTGCCTGCGAGTTACTCGAACATTTTCAAGAAAGGTTCATGACCGTCCCAAAAACAACTGTCCCCACAGAGGTGCTCGGAGGGAGCACTCCTGCCTCACCAGGCAGTACAAAAATACCCAAACCTAGGTTTTCGTAACGCACAAGAGCATTAATTGGCTGTTTTTCCCAGAAGCAAGAAATAGATACCGAAATCAGCTGAAAGGAAATCATTACTGTCACACAACAGAAGTGGTGGACTATGTGAGTGCTCCCTGTGGAGCTCGCAGTCACCTTGCTGACGTGAGTCCACGTGGGGCTCTGAGTCCCTAAGTGAAAAAAGAACAGAAATGGAAAGCACAGGACTCACCCAGCCACGACCACGCTGTGTTGCAGCAGCACTGGAGCCTCCTGTCCACCTCAGACCTTCAGAGGGCACCTGCAGCCAGAGCTGCCAAACAGCACAGCAAGCACAGCAGCCCAGTGTGAACCCTGCAACCACCCTCACTCAGGTGCAGGGACTTCACTGGATCCACAGGAAATGAGCCAGGACTCTGATTCAAAATCACCTGCACCTGCCTCCTACACAGTTCTCTCTGTGCAAAGCCTGTGGAGAGCATCCATAGTCACTGAGGGGTCAGGTTTTAGTCTTCATAAAGGCTCCTTCATGGCAGGTGCCTGTTTCATCCTCCAGAATCACACGTGCCCTGTCACTATCAAGGCATCTGGAGCCCATCACCTTCACCAGCTCCCCTGGCCCCTGCCCAAGCCCAGCCACCCCACAGCAGCTCAGAGGGGAAGTGAAATTTTTTTCCTGGGCACAGAGAGGCTTCTCCTGAACAGCAGAAATAACAAACAGACCCAAAATGTCCCCGTACCTGGATAGCAACAATGTCAGAGGTTTTTGCCACTTCTCCTTTGATCGTGACTCTGGCTGTACTTGGTGTTTTCACTCTATCCCCACCTTCCCAAAACGCTGTTAGAAATTTATTTTTAACCTGAATCTGTGTCTAGTTTTGTGCCTGTGACACAAAGTTTGGAAGTGTGGTCCGTATTTCGGAAAAACTCGTGAAAAAGCCCTGCAGTGCTCTCATGTGCACATAGTCCTGTGTGTGTCTGCACCTTTTCCTGCTGCTGGGGGTAAAGCCGAGGGTGTGCACAGAAAAATGGGCACTTACCATGTATTTATCAAAGCCGAAAGGGAAACGGTTTAAATAATCAGCCATGATACATATTATGTATAAATACAGAGCATTCACACAGAATCACAGAATATTCATATACATTTGCATTGTCATAGTGCTTTTACTCATTCTGTTAGGCTTTTAATCCCCCAGTTTAAAAGGGGCCTCTGAAATCTAATGTACAGACTGGGGAGAATCTGTCAATCTCACATGGCAGGGCTGTAATTAAGAATGGCTGAGAGAGAGGCCTATGAGCAGCAGGTCAGGTGGACCTTCCATTTGCAGATGAGCTCTTGGAGTAAGTCATTCTTCCCTGATTTATATTATAAAACACACTTTAATCTGTTTCAAACAAAACCTAGCCAGAGTTGTGTAATTTCTGAGACATACAGGGAAATGAGTGAGGAGGGAGGAGTCCAAGGGTATCAGGAATTAAAAATACATGTTTAAAGCCTTTAGTTTCAGCATCATTCCTGTTTCAGTTGGGGTTATTGCAACTTCTGCTGCTGGAGTATCTGGTTTCTTACTCCAAAGAGAACCCAGCCTTAGGTGATACAAAGTGTTAGGCAGGAAGAGTGAGAGTTAGGCTGTAGGTGTTTCTACACAAGAGCTCATCTAATCCAAGTTTTCTGTCGGTGCGAATTTGGTGCAGTAGTTGTGGTGCCTTCCTGTTGCCAAAGATGAGAGTTTTTCCAGAGAGTTTAATTAAAAAAAGGTTAAGGAGTTGTTGGTCTGATAACCACAGAGGTGATTTTGAAGGTATATTGGGTAAGGCTGACAAAACAAGGAGAAATTGGAATCAGGTGCTTTTACCGGTTCTTTTGCAGTGTGTTAACAATTACTTCATTTTTCCATCTGCTGTATACTTGATAAAATGTAGATCCTGTTACAGCACGACTTTATAATTATTCATTTATTCCCTATACCCAGTAGAGGAATAACTGCAGCAGTTTGCGGTGTGGTCCCTGCTCTGAGTGTTTCTTTGTCTGTGTAACTTCATCTCCGGCTTGGCAACATCTGCCGAGAGCAGGCGATGAGAATCCGTGGCGTTGCCAGAACGCAGGCCAGGAAGCATCGGAAACTCTTTCCGATCTGCTGGCTGGATTATTACATGAAAGCCAGCGAATGCAGTCTCTGTGTGTGTGTGTGTGTGCCTGCCTAGGGGAGGGCTCCAATTACCTGAGATCTCTGCAGCTATCACAGCGCCTCGTGGGGGAGTCTCATTTAGTATGCGGAATAAAATCGCTGTGGCACCGATCATATGATTTGAAGAGTCAATCCTGAGGCAGCACTACTGAAAAGGGGAGGTGGAACCAAGACACTCGGTCCAGACAGCGCGAGGCTGTGAGCAGCACACGAATTGCATTCAGCAGGCAGGAGCAGAGCTGGGGGATCGGGCTGGTAGACGAGGAGTCGGGAAAGCACAGGAAAGCTTTATTTCTGGCCAGCCTGCGTTTTGTCAGGATGGTGTTAGTGGAGAAAAGGAAATGCGCTGCTGCGTGTGATTAAAAGGTACAGGCAGTGATAGAGACAGAAGATCGCTGTGAAACTCCTTTGATAACCACCTTGAGAGTGAATTTTACCTCTGGAGAGTGCTGGTTCCAACTGACTGTCTGGAAAGTGTGATGAAAAGGATGCACGTTCCGAGGAAGCGTTTCACTGACAGCAGAGCAAACTAGAGGAGAACTTTTACCTGCATTACTGGCATTTGGGAAAAATAATATAAGAAAGAATTCTCTGCCAGGATTCTTTTTTTTTTCCTTCTTCACGAGTCCTGGAGAGAGATTTTGTAGTCTCCTCCTGAGGAAAACACCAACCAGAAGTCAGAATACTGCAGACTTTCCAAAGAGCAGGCATGGTACAAAATATGATTTTGGTGTTTTTCCGCAGGCGACTCAGCCAAAGACCCGCTGTTGAGGAGCTAGAAAGAAGGAATATACTGAAACGTGAGTATTTTTTTCTTCCTAAAGTATTTTATATCTGTTTGTTGAAATCAGTGATTGCATTTCCAGAATGTATTATTTTTAAATAGACAAATTAATTCACTGGGATTATCTTCTGTACCTAAAAGTTTTAATTTTTCACAAAGACTTGCAATTCTAGAACAGAAAAGAATTGTTCAGGTTCAGGCTTTCCAGTAATTTTCATTCTGATTACACTGTTACTGGTGTCCAAGAGGGGAATACAATCCGAGTGTCACAGTGCCGTGAGAACTGGAGTGACATTTTTCAAGAAATGGATTTTCAAGGCAAACACTGAATAGCACTGGGAATACAGTGGAAGGGGGAAGCATCCTTGCAGAGATGTGATTCTCCCCAGGTCCATTTGCTCATGTCACTGGAGATCTTCCCAAAGCCAAGTCAAAGATCGGTCTGAGATACCAGAATTATTAGAGGGACAGTCCTAGGCGTGTTACAGGCACTGCCACAGGGGAGTGTTCTCAGCATCTCTCAAATTCACAAGGCAAAGCTTGCAACTCTTTTCCTAAATGTTTCCAAGGGATCAAACAAGTGATGAACTTAATCCCTTTCCTCAAAACTGCTGAATGAGGGAAAGGTGAGAGAGAGCTTTGAAACTGTCTCCACTATGGATCTCAAAAGGGGGAATCCATCTGCTATTTAGTCTATTTAGTGTTGAAAGACAAAACCCGGAATGATGTGAACTATAGTTTCTCATTAAACAAGCATAAAACATAAAGCCACAGAAATCTGTCACACAAGCAGTGCTGCCTACACAGTTTAATTTATATTTAATCATGTGATTGTAATTCACTAGGAAAAAAATTCACTATCTACATTGCGTTACCTAAAATTTAATGTATCAGAACTTTCTTAGTGGTTCCTGGGGAAAAACCTTATGCTCTTGCCATTGAAGTTATGTGGGATTTCATCTGACTTTTAATACAAAGGGATTCCACAGGCAACATATATTTAGCAGTATTTTCTGTGCTGTTCCAAAGCACAGATTACACACAGTAAAATGAGCTGTATTTAGCATGTGCATCGAGGAGGAAAAGGAAACCCTCCTTGCAATGTGAGTGGGTGGACTTGGCCAAACTTCACCTGTCATCTACCACCAGAGGCAGGAAGAAACAGTAACCCAAGATCTTGAAATATGTGGGACCAGGTTTTCAAGAGTCAGTAACCAAGACCTCTGAAAATCTGTTTCTTTGGGATTTTTTCCTGGCTGAGGAAAAGCTGATCTCCACTGAAAAAATCTGTTCCTTTATGTTTACTTTTTTGAAGTGTGCTGGTTACATCCTTAATCTGGGTTAAACTGACCAGTTTTAATACTAAAAAAGTTTGAATACATTCATATAATGAGCTTAGAGAGAGATAAAGCAGAAAGAAGATAAAGCAGAATTAAAGATAGTTCCTGAATACCAGCTAAACATACTGGTCTAGATTTGTATCTCATTTAAAGAGCTCCCAGCATGGAGCAAATGTATTGACTTCTGTTGAGTTGCTCAGGCTTTGTACAGGTTCAGCTGGGATCAGAACCACTTCCTTTTTTTTTACCTCTGCCATTATATAAAAAGCTGAGTATCCTGTAAAGCTGTAGCAGTATAAAAGCCCTTCAGTGAAATCTCCACAACCTCCTCCAGGTGTAGTAAGGGTTTGTGCAGTTTTAAGTTGTGCATTTCCCAACATCTTTGACGGTCGTAATTGGTACTGCTGACAGAAGTTCTTTTATGGACTCAGAATTCACATTTGTACAACTCTGGTAAAAAGAGAAGCCTATTGCAAAGTACAACTACTGTTACTTTAAAGAAAATCTCTGCAAGATTTCAGAAAGTGATTTTTATCTCCTTTAGGGAGTTGTTTCTGAGATAAAAGTAATACTTAAAAAGCAAACTTAAAGCCAGCACTTTCTTACAATTTTGTTGATCTTCCAAGTCCTTTAACCATAGAAACACTGCTGGCTTCCCACCAAGCACGAAAAGCAAATGAACTCAAATCACAGCCCAGGTGTCAGATGTGTCCTTGCTGTGCTCAACAGAAAGCTGAACTCACAGCCAAGAAGGCATCTCTTGAACCCCACTGTACAATCCCTGCTTCATTGTGAGCCCAAGGAATTGCCTTAGAGCCACGCAGAGCTGAGAGCTCCCCGAGGGAACTGGCAGAGCACAGAATGAGTTCCAGCACTGCACAGGCCCCCTCAGAACCGGGAGCATCTCTGCTGAGATTTACAAAACCAGCCCTCAGAAATGAATGGATCTGTGTGGGCAGAATGATGGTGATGGGAAAAGCCTCTCTGGGCTGTCTGAGTAATAATGCCTGAGTTCTAGAATCCCTTGCCAGCATTTCATATCAAATCTCAGGTTATGTTTTTGGTAAAAGAACCATTTCTTTTATTTCTTGGAGCTGGAAATAAGCATTGAACCCAAGTGAATAGAAATAACTCACTACACATTTAGTATATTTGGAAAAGTATTTTCTGATCAGAAATGTGTATTTTTGGCTTTTCTTTGGGAATTAGAATCATAGAATCACAGAATGGTTTGGGTTGGAAGGGACCTTAAAGATCATCTTGTTCTACCCTCTGCCATGGGCAGGGGCACTTTCCAGTATCCCAGGTTGCTCCAAGCCCCATCCACCTGCCTTGAAGGCTTCCAGGGATGGGGAAGCCACAGCTTCTCTGGGCAATTCTCTCACTGCATATCACATCATATCTTTAAAAGGCACTACGCCACAGAATATTATCCATTTTTAATTAAAAAAAATACAAAATAGGATTATCTACCCTAAAAGGGGTGAATTAAAGCTGAATGAATAACTTCTTGCAGGTATCTCTATATCTAAGAAAACCCTCTACTTTTGAAGGCCTGTTCTCCTTTTCCACACTGCAGACTGAAATAGCTGCTCATCCCTGACACAGCACTAATTTTAGCTGACCTGTTCTCTTTACATTTTGTGCCTTGCCACTGAACTGTAATGCAGCACATTATAGCATTCTGAACTCATTTGATTTACATTTCTACCATAGCCATGTGGAGCTATGCACTACAGTGTTATTTTAAATAGATATGATTGCATTTTAGTGTCATCTAATGAGTGCAAAAATCGGGGAGAAAAATGCTTCATTGTTAAAAATATCTTGGAAATCCATCTGCAGTGCTAGTGGGTTTTGGAGGCATAGTAGAAATCACGTGTGTGCTTTAACACTGGAAATACCTAATGCAAGTGGTATAATAAACCTCACGGTAGTACCCAGAGAATCCCAGAATGGTTAAACCTTTTTCTCTGGCTCTGCAGCTTTGTTCAGGTCATGGGCTCATGCCTTAATTTAGTAACAGATAGTACTGGAAATAGAAACGCCATTAACTCGTTTCCTAAGGCAGGGGATCTATTTCACACAGCGTTACAGCACTCTGGTCTATTTTTAGAGCCAGCGTGTAGGAGTTGTCACGGCTTGAATGTTAATAGGCACAACACACAAAGACAAGGGGCTGAGCTCAGAGCAGAACTCTGCGAAGGAAGCCCCGGGAGGAGAACGGGGTCTCGTGTCAGGGAAAGCCAAGGTGCAGGTCAGAGCCAGCGAGTGATGCACGGGACAGAGGGCAGAACGGGCTCTCCCTGGAGCTGCTGCAGTGAGGCTCCTCAGCATCTGACAGCATGAATGGCTCCAGCAATGTGGAGAGTAAAAAAGGATGATTAATCAACCGTGGAGTGTTTTGATTTTCCTTCTGAAGTTTATCCGAGCGGAGCGTTGGTGTGGCTGCTGTTGTTGCATTAAACCGGGCAGAGCTGGCATTGGCACCAGCACGGCGTCCTCACAGAGAGGTGACTCCGTGCTCCAACACACACCAGAGATGCTCTGAGTTGCCAAAACACGCCGCTACCGGCTGCTCCTTTTGCTGTGCTCACTATTGCCTGGAACTTGGGAAAACACCAAACTTCCTCATGAGGAAAGTCATCTTTTTTTTTATATTCTCCGCAGAACGAAATGATCAAACGGAACAGGAAGAGAGAAGGGAAATCAAGCAGAGACTGACAAGAAAGGTAAAATCTTGCAATACCTGCTATTAGCTTTTAGAAATTTAGCAAAATTACTATAACATCAAGCAGCCAGAGCGGTCGTTATTACACAGAACCTCCCTTAATATGCATCCTCTTCAGCAGGGTCTGATAGTAGTGGCTGGTAATATGAATTATAGACATACCTACTTTATCTCTTATGAGATTTAGTAGAATATTTACATATAAACTTAGGCAGAAAATGGGTATTTGTTTGCACACTGCATATTTGTCAGCTCCGTTGCTAGAAAAGGACTTTTTCATTCCTTATAGCAGAGCTGACTCCCTGCTGAGCACCAGGTCTGCTCCCATAGTACATTTCTTTTTGCATTTAAAATATTCTCAGAATTGGAACGAGATCTTGCTGTTCTGTTCCTAGAAATCCCTAATGGAATTACAGACCAAATATGCTGATAACTTGCTAAAGCCAGACTGAAATTCTTACAATGCATCTAGTGCTGAGAATCTCACACAGAGGCAGTGCCTCTCCCTGTAGCAGAACATCCTACAGCATCCAGCACCATCCAGAGATCACAACAAATCCATCATGATTCCTTTACATTTTGAAAATGTATTTTATCAGGATCTGGGTTAAAATATTTTCTTTTGTCCATTATAGAGGCACTGTGCTGTAGCCCACAACTCCATTTAAACCATTATGACTCTCCTAGCAGTCCTCCAAATGATTAAATATTTTCCTGGAGTTTCCAAGGGTTGGGCAGTTTTCCATGTGTGTAAGTGCACACTGAACCAAGATGAAAAGCCGCAAATATGGCATTTTTTACTGATACATTTGTTATTAACCCTGGTTTTATTTCACAAAACTTCTGGATGCAGCTTAACCAGAGACCTACAGTTGATGAACTGAGAGACAGAAAGATCCTGATTCGATTCAGTGATTATGTGGAAGTGGCAAAAGCACAGGACTACGACAGGAGAGCGGACAAACCATGGACACGACTGTCAGCAGCAGACAAGGTACTGACAGAACCACGGAGTTCTGCTTTCTCCTTGCTCTGTCTGTCATGATACATCACATTCTGAACAGACATTTAACCTCTGGCACATTTAATCTCTGTACACATTACCATTATTTTTTATTCTGAAATCACACCAATGTCATTAAAAATGCTGTTTATAAAAATGCCTATTTAGTACTGTAAAGGCTTTTACCCACCCACCCAAAAAGGTGGATACAATCTTTTGGGCTCCAACTCAAATCCATTTCCAGCCAATAGAGTATTAACCTTTATTCTCAGGCTGGAAGTTTTGTCCCAAACATGCGAATATTTCCTCTCCTGTTTTTCCTGTGAATGCTCAAGGAGTCACTGGACCCACATTCTCCTGAGCATAAACACTCATTTTGTCCCATCACACACCTGCCACGTAGCTGATTTACATCCCAATTTAAGTGTCACACTTAGATGCTTGAGTAGTAAGAAAAGTTCCCTGCGATTCCAGCCGGTTGGGAAGTTTCAGGGCTGCAGGAAGCAGAAGGAGCAGGATGCTGAGACAATTACTGGCAAAATGGCAAACACGGGCCTGTTAACATGGCTTTGCGCTGAGATGTGGAGATCAAACACTTTGGGTTCCATCCCAGTGCCTCCCCAGTAAGTGACAAATGGGTTTAGAGGACTCAGAAAAGGAACTGAGCATTTCTACTCCAGTAGCTGTTCTCCCAAGCTCCCTAAATGGTGAATAAGCTATTCCATAGTAATCAATGGAATAATGATTTCATATTTTCCAAGTATGTACTTTTATTAAAATCAGACTTTTCCTGGTTTTACTGTTTCAATGTTCATCTTTCAATTAACAAGGCAGGTTTATAAGCCAAAAGAAAGTGACAATTCAACTGCACATACTGGTGGCACACATCAGGAAGTCAGGGTCAGAGCTGGACATTTGCAATTGTGACTGAAAAATGGATCAATTTCTTGGCAACTTCTCTTAATCTTTAATAAATTTTAACTGCAATCTTATTAAATGTGAGACAACCAGTCCTGAGGTGTTATTCTTTGTTATTGTAGTCAGAATTGCTTGTAGACAGCAGTGACTCTGTCAGCAATCAATAACTAATGAGAAGTATTGTGTCACCAATCCATACAGCCCAAACATTCAGCATTTCTACCAGCACAGAGTGCTCTGCTATACCCAATATCTGCTTCTTCTACCCCAGAAAACTGTTCTGCTCTGCAGGTCTGGCATTTGCAGTGCTCACAAGCACAAAATTATTTGTTCATGTTTGTCTCTTTTCAATTCCTAGGCAGCAATTCGGAAAGAGCTGAATGAATACAAAAGTAATGAAATGGAGGTCCATGCATCGAGCAAACATTTGACAAGGTCAGTTTTCCAGCTATTTATTTCCACTGCCTGTTAAAAACTCTGATTGAGTCCTGAACCTGTGGATTTCACTCTTACATGCTGGATGTGGGAGAATATGCAAAGGGAGCTTAATATTAAAAGCAAATTGAAGCATTTCTCTTCCTGAAGAGGACCCAATTTTCTGATTTTTTGGGGGACTTTTATTAGCACATGCCAAGAAGCCTGCAGAAGGAAGGCCAGCATTCTCCAGGGCATCCCTCAGTCAGCATTCCTTGCACCAAAGATAGGACAAAAAAAATAAAGCATATAACACAGAAAACAATAGGATTTTTAAAAACAGAACAACTTAATGCACTGTACAAAGAGCTCTGAATTAAATGTACTTGAGTCTGCAGCCTTATCACAACCACTGAAACTTCCCTGCCAAGAAATACAAAACTGCACTGACCATAACAGGCCAGTGCCCAGGGGTAACACCTTTGTTCTAATTGGATTTGTTCTAAAGGATTCAACCTGGGGATTTCAGCATTCCCTGTCAGTCCAGTTGCTATTGGAAGGAGCAAGGCCCAGGTAACTTAATGACACTTAACTCCATGTCAGGAGGAGGTCAGGAGAGAGAACAGGTTTGGATTGTTGTCACTCTCCACGTGATGGGGCCTGTGAACCCGGTTAGGGCAGTGCCTGCTCCGTGTGCCAGCACTGGTGACAGGGACTGTGTTCAAACACACATAAAAACATTCAATTCCTTTCTTGAAGTGGAGGAAAAATGAGAGGCTGATTCCACAGCCACTGATACTTGCAAAAAGGCCTTATTAAGGGCAAAGCAGCATCACTGCAGTGATGGAATGAAGCAGGGGAAGGGAAGAGGGGATGGCTGCAGTTTCAGTCTGGAAGGGAGCTATACATTCCCTAACTGAAGCGACCTGGGGAGTTCGAGTAGATGATAATGAGAGATTTTGAAATTTGTTCAGAATATGAGCAGCAAACAGGCTTACAATTTACAATTAGTGCTAAGGCATTACAAATGATTGGGCTTTAATTATGGATCTCAGCTGAAAAACCAAGCCTACAGAGCAAGAGAAAATCTATTCCAGACTCACAAGACTATTGTATCTCCTCATACTTTATGATGCATTTCAATGTTGTTTAGCTCTTCCAAAAAGAAGATCACTGCACAATAAAGACTATTGCTACCAACGACAAGCTGCGGCTTCATTTTATAAAAGAAAAAGACCCAAAGCAACTACATACCTGTATTTGCAATTGCATTCCCAAATAAATGTAAACGAGGTACACTGGGCCCTGAGGACTGTACCTGCACTGCAGTCATGGCCCGGGGTGGGAACGTGCTGGGGAAAATGAGAGTTGCTAATATTCTTCAGTACTGTTAATGTACCTTTAAACAGAATGAATACTTTTGTGGGCTTTTAAAGTTTTGTTAATCCAACATAAATGCCCAAAAATAATTGAATTCTATTGCAAAGTGGTCTGAAAAATGTTTCTCTTTTCTCCTAGATTTCACAGGCCATAGAAATTTTCTTCTGAGAAGAATCAGTCTTTACTTTTTGATATTGCTGCTGAACACGCATCAGGGAATACTGGAGTCTTTCCCTAAGGTTCAGTGCAGGCTCCCTGGATGTTGACGTGACAGAAGGACTCCGCAGCTGAAGCCTCTGCAGCACTTGGGGACAGGACGCCAGCCCCGAGCTCTGGAGGCAGAAGAGTGCTGGCCTGTGGAGTGGGACAAGCTGCTGAAAAAGACTGAAGTGAAGCTACTTGGAAGAGCCTCCTCCTCTCCTTTCCCACCTGTCTGGAACTGGTTTGCAGCCTGCCTTGGAAAAGGAGACGTTGTGCATGTACAGGCTTTACCATTCCAAGGCCTCTGACATAAACGGACGTGACACTCTGTCATCCAGTATTATGTTGACAAGACATTTTGAACTTACCACAGTTAGTTTGTAAAACACCTAAGTTCATGTTCTAAAAACTAATTTAATGTATTATAATTTCATTCTTTTTTATATACTGTCTAACAGAATCACAGCTGCAAGCATTTTTGATTCCTGTTACTTTTGTTCTTTAATTAAATGACTACTTATTGCAGGAAATGAACACGTTTCCTAAAGCTCTTTTTTCCCCAGGGATAGTTGGGAAGAGATTATAATTATTATGCACCAAACCATTTGACTTCTTCATCCACACAAAGTCTGCAAAAGGATGATCTCAACTAAGGTTTTCCATCTTGTGGAATAGCATAACCTGGCTGTCATTGTGCACCAGTTGAGGCTCTGACCCTCTACAGAATGACAGTTTGGTTTGCTGTTATTCAAAAGTACTAAATTGGATAACCAGAGGCAGAAATGTAACAGTGTACTTTCATGTTTAGCAAACAAATGGTTTTAATGCTTTCTTGACAGTAAGAAGAAAAAAGTTACTAAATGCTAATAGCAAAGCAAATAGAACTGGTTGAGAAAAATGTAAAGCCAGACATTTTAATAATGCCTGACACGGAGAAGCATCTGAGGATTTACTTAATACTGCTAAAAAAAATAGTGTGAGAAGAGTAATACATTGATAGCTGTTAACCACACCTGACAAGACAGAACAAAATGGTGAATCCACTCACAAGACAAACATTGCTCTGCAAGACTCTGAAGCGCTGCCATTCCAGGGAGTCATTCAATGTTAAAAACTTGAAAAAGGCATTCTTGGTTCTTGTAGCTTCATTGGGATGATCTCCATGAAGTGTGAAAATAATAAAATGCAGTCTGTCAAAGTGTCTGTATAGACTACTACTGAATTGCTGTGAGGTGGGGAACAGCCCCCACACACAGAGTGTCAGTTCTGCCCCAGGTGGGGATGGAATCACAGGAACTGGAGCTGCTCCTGGGGAAACTGCCAGGCAGGAATGGAAGGTAAGGACACACAGTGCAACACTTACAGTCTGTGCCAGCGCAATGGGAGAAGGAACTAAGGACTCCTGGGAGAGGTGGTGTCAACATTTTAATGTCTTACTTGACTATCATCTGAAGACTTGAATGACCCCATGACTTGATCCAAAGATGTGTTTTTTCCTCTTTATTGTAATTTTTTAACTTGCTGGCTTTTCACAGAAATACGTAACATCATAACTCGCCTTTTAACATACATATATTTATCATTTTATTATTAATAATACAGCATTAATTCTTAACAACAGTATAATGATAGTCCAGGTGCAATATACAAAAAGGCTAAACAGAAAGGAGAGCAAAGTTTCTTCAGCAGAAGAAGCATTTTCAGTTTGAGCAGAGCAGATGAGCCACTGTTAACTACAAACTAAACTTGGCTAATAACCCATGCACAGGAACACTCCTGTTTAGCAGTGATGCACACTTCCACTGGTAATCAATATTATATAAAACACATTAAAATTACGCTGAAAAATATAATAAAAAGAAAGATATTGTAAGGGTAACTTAGAGCAGCTTTTAAATGTCAAACAATGGCCCTGAGCTGTGTCATTGCTGCACCTGAACCCTGGGGTAGCTCTGAGTGGCTCCGTCCTTGCCGCGCTCTCCGCTCCTTCCTCAGCCAGCCCGGCCCCTGCTCTGCTCCTGGGAGAGACACAACTCGTGACAGTTCAGAGCCACTGATCCCTGGCACCGAGCAGCGCCTGCCTGCTGCTGGGGGAGTCTGTGGAGGTGTTTGGACACTCCCTGGGCCATGGATTGTGCTCGGTTCCTGCTGGAATTTGGGATCACACCTCAGAGGGCTCAGGGAGGCTGTTCTTGGGCAGCCTCCTCCCAGTGGAAAAGAGAAACAGGCCTGCAGTGCACAGTTCCTGTCACTAACTGAAAACAAGGCTGTTGTGTTATTTTTCCAACATGGCCTCACTGTAAGAAAAGAACTTGGGCCTTGCAGTGCTCTTTCAGAAACCTTGTACAGTTTAGAGAAAAGTCCTGTTTCATTCAGATAAAATTCAATCAGACCAGTGAGAAGTTTAACATCTCATGAGGTCCATCTAGTGGAGATCACAGTGAGCACAGGCTCAAAAAAACCCCAAACCACACAAAAAACAGAGGCTCAGAAAACATCCCTACACTTACGTAAATGGGATGAGTGGACCAAATTATTTACTGGAAATTTCAGTATAATCATTTCCAGAGACAACACAGCCTTGTGGTTTTAAAATTCTTACTCAAAATATCTTCACAGCAGCTTTATTTGACTTCTTACTGATGTAAAGCAAAAGAGCAATGATATTTTGTAAAAAACCCAACAGATTATCTGTTTTTCTTGACTTTTTAGTACAACTATTTGCAACACAGTTCAAACACAAGTGTTGAGAGTGTTTTCTCTTAGAAAATCCTACTGAAGTCCACCACCACAGACAAACAGGACTGAGATCAAACCAGGTGGTTTGGTCCCTAAATAATTCCTCACTGTATTCTGGATCAGACCCAAAACATAGATTCAAAGTGAAATTCAAAGTAAATTCTCTGAAAGTCAGTTAAGCAACCTATAAAAATTGTTTAAGAGTTATTTAAAAGTAGCATGTGCTAAAAAGAAAATTACAAATTACATTTTAGCAGACTCAGTAAAATAATTCCAAATCTCATAGGTGAGTGGAAAAGTCTTATCCACACAGATTGTAACATTATTAAGGAAAATATGCTTTCATTAAAGTAGTTTCCTTGAGTGTGACTAAAAAAAAGAAAAAAAAAGAAAAAGCTGTCAAATTTCCCATTACAAAAGTGTTTATATTCACCTCGAATTTCAGGAAGGAACCTGAAAAATCACTTCAGAATTCTGCCTTTGATTGAAACAAGGTCTGCAATCCCCTGCGAACGTTACACAGCTCCTCTTCTTGCTGTACAAAAAAATTACCTTTATCACTTTTATCACATGCTTTTGGAAACAGGCAGATTTTATTTAATGTATTGCAATCCTGGTGCACTGTACAAGCTGCTTTTAACATATCAAATATGATAATTTCCTTTCCAACATTAAGACTCAGAACTAAACGAGTCCATTCACATCTCCTTGTAGCTCCCATCACCCAGGTAAAGTTTAAAGTGTAACAAATCAGTGACATTTGCATTCTCACTAAATTTTATTTTTGATAGGGGACTAAAAAGCAAAATTTTAGTAATTTAGTGTTCAAACAGCAAAAACCTAAATAAAAATGAGGACAAGATAAATTTATTTACCATTTCTTTTAGAAATTTCTCTTGGAGTCCTTTTATGTCTTCTTTCATCAGATGCATCTACAAAAAGACACTGAATGCATCTCCTCTGCTCACAACTGCTAACAGATTTCCAAGCAAACAATTGCATCCCTAAATGTGTCATAACCAAGAGACACAGGTGCACATGCAGCCACCTGCCTATGGAAAGGGGTTTGTGTTTTAAATCTGTTCTTTCTTGGAAGAGTTACACCAATAAACAAAGCCACAGAATCCAGAATAAGTCCTGATAACTGCACATACCTTGCAATGGGTGAAATCTAGGCCTAAACACTGAATATTGTTAAATTAAGGGACATTTTATGACAATTAAAAACTACAAAAATACTTATGTATTGTTAATATAATGCTGAGGATAAAATCTTCAGGAAAAAAATCAATACTGATATCTGTGGGTATAACTGAGGAATTGTTAAAATGAGCAAAACAGAAGTTCACCGTACCTCTGAAGAAAAAACATTTTCCTCATAGTCAACAGAATGGTAGATATTCTTTTCAAATGAAGTTTTAAGAATCTGAATTCTAAAGAAATAAAGGCAGTTCAAACAGCTTTGTTACATATGAACTTCCTACACAGAGCACAAATACATCCCATTTTTGGTAGTCTATCTGCATTTAAAGGATGGATAAATATCCCTATCATTGTTACTGCTGGAACAGTCCCTCAGGTACGTGGAGAAATTCAGCGGGAGAATAATTACATGAACATTTTAATCTCATTTTCTCATCTCATCACCCATCTCTCTTTATGGAAGAAGTTGCAGAGAGAAGAGCAGTTGTGCTGACTTCTCCCTCAACTGAACAGCACCCAAATCTCATCCCAGGATTAGTGAACCCTACTGACCTCTGCTGCTCATTTTTCATGTACGTACTAAAAGTGTGGGAATGCTTTTTCCAAAAGGTCTGGAAAGAAAAGAGATGCTAATCATTAGGAACTGATTTTCCAAACTAAAAGTAATTAATATCCAATAGGAACAAAATGACCACAACCACAGACTCAACACAGAAGGGGCAGGAGTTACACAGCCCTCACAGAAGCTGGAAGGAACCAGCCCAATAAAGTACTTGTAGGAGTTTACAGCAGGAGGAGAAACATATAGGAATTCATATAGTGGATGCATGTAGGAAAACACAGAGTGACTCAGGAATCCTCAGAGCATCCTAACACCTCAAATGCATTATCTGAAATTTGACCCAACTAGAAGCAAAAAGGTAAGGGCTTTGAAAATCATAATTAATGATCTTAGGTCAAAGATCATGTGAATAATCTACAGATTCCACAAGAATTCCCTTTTACCCATGATCAAACAACTAAAATACAAACCGAGAATTCTTTTTCCATGATTTTCAGGGACTGAGAATCCTTTTCAAATTTCTCAAGTTCCTCGGTGAGAGTAAAATGAAATTTTTCCAGCTGCCTGATCCTACCAAAACAAACCTGGTTACTTGTAGAAAGTATTTACTGCATTTTAAGGATGTTTTAAAAGAAATCTTCCATTACTGACCTGCATTCATGGAGTTGGTAACCCATTGTTGCCAAGTGCTGATGGGCAGCTCTCAGTGTTTGCTTATTAAAATGATCCATTTTCCGAGAGCGGTTCTATGAGAATGTTTTAATATGAAATTCAGATTATTTGCACTTTAGGAAAAAACCCCCTGTAGTATGTTCAGTACTGTAACTGCTTAATATCACAGCAAAGCCCCTCTTTTAAAATGTAATTGTGTGGTGCAAGCCAAGCTGTCACCTGTGTGCTCATGTTCCCACCCAAGTGATACTGCACATGAAGGGTCTTGCCTC
Organism: Rhagologus leucostigma; assembly: GCA_013397725.1. Lineage (NCBI taxonomy): Eukaryota > Metazoa > Chordata > Aves > Passeriformes > Rhagologus > Rhagologus leucostigma. The sequence goes on from VZTD01003768.1 coordinate 532,164, forward strand.
AATTTTCTTGGTAAATTCTTTCTGGAGCTGCTGACAAATGGTGATGGTTGAACAACCAGGCTCCCAGAATTCCCCATCCAAACCAGACAGGTCATTTACAGATTGAGTGGAGAAACTTTCAGACACTGAAGAGAACAAAAACATAATGTCAAATGCAGTATTATAAAGTCCCCAATCAGAAGTTAGCACAGGGCCTAGGACACCTTTTGTTATATATAAATTAATGTCACCCATTAGATGGCTGAAACCAGTTTCTATTTTCATATCAATTTCCTGACTTTTTATATGGATCCAGTCCCCAAACATTTAGCATTTTTTATTTCTCTGCTTTAACATGTAAAATGCCTTTTTTTGGATATTGTATTTCCTTGTTAAAACTTGAATTTGTCACATTATTTTAACACTTTGCACTGTCAGTCCATGACCAACCTCTGTAAGCAGCAGCATCATCTGTTTTAAATAATTTTTTGGGCTTTAAACTCATTCTTCTCCTTCCTTTCTTTTCCTCCTCTTTGCTTGTTTCTGCCTCATCAGAGTTGCTTTCTGTGTCACTGTGGTAAGTTCGTTTGAGGAATGTCTGTGCACTTGGTCCTTCAATAAACATGGAAACAATGCTGCATTTTAGCATTATTTAGAACAACGAGATGGGAGGATAAAGAAGATTTTATTGATCCACTGGATGCAAACTCTAGGAAGATGTGTCTTGGCTTTAAAACATGAGAATTATATAAAAATTAATAACCATTACATTTATAGAGGGGACAGTCAGCTGAACTCTGACTGATGAGCAAGTCTGGGATTTTTTCTGATAAAATCATTATCCCTATTTTTTTCCCAGTATCAGTGGAAATGCCTCTTTCTTTGGAACACAAGTAACTCTTCACTAAATCAATATTTTGGAGCCTAATATTCAGGTTTTTTAGGGATAATTAGAACAGCAGAGAAAATGCTAAAAAGAGCAAAAATGGAACAATACTGAAAATATATAAAATATAACAAGATCAAAAAATTTTGGCCATATTGTTATGCCAAATAAAACATTTTTCTTAACCCTTATGGAAACACATAGAAAGTCTTTTGCTTTACACTATATATCTGTACCTGACTCATTCATGGGGGCATAAGGTTCTTTAATCCAAGACTGTACTCTACTCCTGCTGGAAGCAGACAATGGAGATGGTGCTACATCATCCTAAAAGAAAAGTCACTGGTTTATTTATTAGCTTCAAAATTAAATTGCTTTTAGAAGTCTCCATCAGAAACTCACATTTATGTTGTGAAAAATCTTTTTTTTTTAATTGGAAGTCACTAAGAAAATATTTACTCCCTGTTATTTTTTTTAAATATGAATTATAACTGATCTTGTTGGGATATAATTCTTTCATTATATCCGTATGATAAATAATTATCTAATTTATCTCCAGTATTTAAAAATTAACTATTAGCAGGTCCCAAGAAGATCTGTGTTTAATACGGAGATGCATTTCCCTTGAACCTCAGCACCTGGAAAGCAGATAAAACAGATGCCAAGCTGCAGCTCTCTTCTGAGAGCAAGGAATGTACTAACTCACCTCTTTACTTTTAGTGAGAGGCTTGGTGGGATCCTGGAGTTTGTCTTTAGCAGAAAGTGTGTCTGAAAAGCAAGACTGGAGACTGGAATCTTCGTTGTTATTCCCTGTTTCCAGCACAGCTCCCTTCACACGTTTTCCACTGTCAGTTTTATACGTTGTTAAGCTGAGCTACACATTAAGGAAAGAATCATCATTGAAAGGAAGTGTCCCTTAAACCTCACCACCTGTAAACGGATAAAACAGACAAAGAGCTGCAGGTCTCTTCTGAAGAGCAAAGCATTTAGGAACATACCTCTTCCTTATTTTTGGGGACAGGTTTAGTGATATCCTGAAGCTTTCCTTTAACAGAAAATGTGTCCGAAAAACAGCGTTGGAAACTTGAATCTTCATTATTGTTACAGGTTTCTGATGCAGCTCCCTTGGAATTTTTGCCACTGACAGTTTTAAATGCGGTTAAGCTGAGCTGTACATGAACAAAAACCCCCCAACATTATTGAGAGGAGAAGCACAAAACACTTGGCAGCTGAATGGAACAATTTCAGTTAAAACAGCTCTAGAAAAATTAATGCTCTTACCAAAGATGCTTCAGTTAGAACTGGTGAGAAGCTTTTCCTTCCAAAAGTCAACTTTGTAACTGCTGTCTCAGGGGACTGATTCACACCCAGACTTTGCATAGTCTTATTTCGTGGACAGAAATTACTGGGAGAGATTCCTTTCTCAGAGTTTAGCATTTCCCTGTCTTCTAGTGTTGACTCCTGAAGACCAAGCGATCTTTCACTGGAACTGTGCTCTGGACTAACGCCTCCTGACGCTCTGTCAGCACCTAGGAAACAACTCCTGCACTGTCAGCACCAGCAGTGGAGTTACACAAGGGAAGCCAAAGCCCCAGCACTGCTCCCTAGTCCAGGCCTAGGAATTTCCAAGTCTCAGATGGGTGGAATTTGGCACAGGCCTTGCCACACTTCCCCTTTCTCCCTCTCCCACTGTTTCAGCAGTACCACATTTGTTCTAACACTGACATGACGTGTTTCTATACTACCCTGATGTCAAGTAACTGCACCAACCTACAGAAATGTTAGTGACGTACTAATACAATTCCTTAAATTATGTGGAGCACCCGGAATTTATGGGCATCTCTTGTTTTAGGAGCATGTAATAAAGGTAAAATTTACTGCTGTGATAACCCTCAATTAACCTCCACCTCTTGATTCAGTACTGCTAGAAACGAAAAGTGAAAATACCTACATCTCATTGTCTCAAGGGAGGCAGGGCTCTCAGCTGAAGGCATTTCCACTTCCTTCTGTTCTGCAGAATTCCTGGATTTGACCAGTGCTTTCTGTACATAGCTATCCACTCTCTTTGGCTCCACAGGTACAATCTGCAGTACCTTTGGCTGCTTGTAATCCTTGTTTGCCCCATTCATATGTTTCTATTAAAGTAAAAAAGTTATATATAAACATCTTTGTAACCACAGTGTACATAACAGCTGATAAAGAGATAGCGATATATTATCTATATACCATTGATCAAGCAGAAGGACCATCGTTAGAAGTATTTAAATCCATAAGCAGATCAGGTTTCCCAACATCAATAAACACTGAATTTAACTCAACACATAAATTTCTGTTCTTATGAACTACTTAATTATTGGAGGCAATTACTGATGCTTCAGGACTTCATGCATGAGGTTTATAAACCTTCCCATATATACTGACATGTTATGCTAAAACAATGAAAATGTTTCAGCAACCAAAGTTCATTTACTAAAAATCCTATCTGGATATTCAGCAGATGTATTGACACAGCCTCTCAAGTCAGCATTTTCTGCTGTACACAGAACAGGCCCAGCATTACCAGCATCACATCAACTCAACCACGTTTGGCTCACTAAACCCTCCCATTTAAAAGCATTTTCAAAATACAGCTCACAGCAGTCCTTTGCAGGAGAATAAATTTCATAAATAGAAACTAAAAATCTATTAGGACTAAAAAGATTATTGAGGACTGGTTTTCTTACCGCTCAATACTCAATACAGAAGAGCAATATTAAAAATAATAAAATTAACTTCAATTTGCTCATGTTGGGCACTTAAAATTCAGGAGTACCAAAGACAAAGCAGAGCAAAGTTTACTTTGAAAAACATGGCAGGAATGGATTTTTAGTAATCAAGTGGCACTGCACACCTGTATTTTGGCTTTCTCCTCCTTAGGGGTGCATGTTGGAATCTTTTCTTCACTCTCAGACTCAGAACTGGAAGGCTCTTTGTAATTTTTTGTTGCTGCTGCTCTTCGAGGGAGTTTTTTTCTGGTGGATTTTACTATCATTTCATCTGTTTTTGAATTCTGGGGTTTACATTTGTTTATCTTTGGAAGAATAAACCATCTTCAATTTATTAAGAATGATTAATACATGTATAAGATAAAATGGCAGGTAACTTGGTTTAATTACTTGAAATCCATTATTTCAGAACAGCTAAAAAGGTTTAACTTTACCAAAGCTCAGAGAGTCCAACAATCAGTCTACTAAAAACAGCACCCAATGTACAAAAATCATTCTAACTCACTTATGCCTGAAAAACCAGCTAAGTACTACATGAAAAGAATATAATACTTGAAAAGAACAAACTGTATTTAACAAATGATCTGGGAGAAATGTCACATATTTATGAAAAAATATTTTAAAACAGTTTCTAGGGGGAACTAAGAAATTTTGAATCTATATTAAAATTCTAGTTGCAAATTTACATTTACCTTTTTCTGATTTCTATTTTTGCTTCTAGGTTTATCCACGTGGCAAGCAAGTTCAGAGAATTTATCTGCTGTTACAATACAAGAAGGTTGAAAAAAATCGGGAAAATATTCAAATATTTCACATTATTTTTAGCTGTAAAATAACAGAATCACTTTCATGCCCACAAATTGATTGATTCAGTAACTGCTTTCAGCCCATTATTTTAAAAAACACTTTTTTTTAATTGACAACAACTTCTACCTGTCCCATCCTCTAATAGTTTTCCACATTAAAGTACAGAATTTCTGTAAATTGATCTTTATAAAAGATTAGAACTAATTTGAAAACTCTTTATGCTTGGAAACAAGACAACAAAAATATATGGTACCGGCAATACAGCACATGCCTTGGTGTGCACTTAATATCTAAGGACAAACCTACTGCATCATTCTTCAGAAATATGAAAAAGGTTTCTTACTTTTGTCCGTGCTTATTGGTTTCCCTGATTTTTTATTTCTACTGTAATCAATTATCTGGGCTTTAGGTTTTCTCTTGGATTCCTGCAGCCAACTAATCTCTGTCTTGCTGTCATCCCCTCTGTCTTCTGTGTCTGAGTCACTAAAGAGATGCTTCTTGTCTCGATTGTTCCTAGTCTACAAAACCCAAAAAAGTTCTTAAATTATTGATTTCTTTTTATATGTAGAGTGCTTACATAATTGGTATTTAAAGGCAGGAAGACAAGCTACACTGATCCATAAAAATCTGAGCCTTACCTTTTTTCCTCCTTTCACTTCCGTGCTGGATTTACTGGTGGTTGTGTTCCTTAATTAGAGAAATAAAACCTTTAAACAACACATTTTAAAATAGTTGTTCTAAAACTTTCTACCATTCCCATGATATGTGGATTAAGCATTCAAGCAGAAGTACCTACTTTTGCTTCCATATTATTTTGGAATTACCTGTTCACTTTAAACCCTAAAGGTTGTGCTTGTTTCCCAGTTATCAGTAAGAGCACACAGTAACAACACAGGAGGGTCATTAACCAAAAGCCATCCCCTCTATTCAGGAGTTTCTCTCCCTGCAGTATTCCATGAGGAGAGCTGTTTCCTTCATGGAACACATTCCTTTCTATCACCTTCCCAAAGGACAATCATGGAACAGCCTAGGAGAACACAGCAGTGTTTATTGCTTAAAAAAACCAACACACAGCCAAGATATTCTTGTCATGCAGCATTCCCTGGAAGTTTGTAACTGCCTGCTGGAGAGTGCAGGCTGTACTAGGATAATCAGCAATCAAAACAGAACGTCCTACCCTTTTTTGTTTGTCTCTGTGTGAACACTCAGTTCGGTCACACGCAATTCTTGGATCTAAAAATGCAAAGAGAGAGGAAACAAATGAAGGTTTTCATTTGTTACTGAACCTGAACAAAATTAAACAGGCCACCAGACAGGTTACCAGATAGTAACTGCTAAGGGTTTTTTCCTCAGTTATTACACTGAGCAATTAACAGTCATTAATTTCTATCTTAGAATTTATTTAACAGGGCTCACAGTCAAAACCAGCTGCAGCTGACTGAAGCTTTCAGTATCTCAAAGCAACACAAGAGTTCCCAACCACCTGCTTCACTACCTTCCCAATTCACCAGGCTCCTCTGAGCCATAAGAAGCAAAACCATCTTGTATCATCATTAGATTTTCTTTTTGCTCAAACATCTGGACAAAGACATCTTTAAAATGAGGACTAGAAGGATGGTAATAGTTATCAGGATAATTTAAAATAATGATACTCCTAACACACCGTTTAATTCTTAATTTCAGGAAAATCATCATCATAGCTTGAAGTGGCCAGAATCCTAAAACAGAGTATATTATCATATATCTGAGAATGCTGGAGGTATTTACACAGCAAACCTTTTCCCCCACTTAGTTCACTGATATAATTTGAATTTTCTAGATCTTATTTATACTTCCAATAGACAACATTTGACAGATTTCCTTTCTATCTTATTCATAACATATAAGTTGCAGTTATTTCTTACTCCAAGCTTTATTGTAGGCTCATCAAACCCACTGATGTTAAAATTGTAGATATCATCCCTGTGAAACAGACATAGAGATCAATTTTGTGAGTGAATTATTTCAGAGTCAGGTGTGGGTAATCAGAAATTGTGTTTGAAAATGTAACTACTTACAGAACGTGACCAGCAGTTATATTAAGAAAAGAAGCGGTTTTTAGGGTTCTGTCCTGAACTTCTTCCTATCCATAAATGAAAAGTTAACTCCTCTGTCAAATTTGGACTGTGCATTCATAGACACTGTCATCTCAAAAAGCAAAATCTTCATCATGACGATAATCAGGTAGATTAGCAAGAGTTCCATATGGCAAAACATACAGTCAATGCATAATTAACATTAACATCTACAAATACTTAATATTCAATGGTATTTGAGAACTTTCCCTTTACACCTATTGACTACCACCATGTATGTACATATAACTCATATTAAAAACAATTCCAACAAAAGCACTGTTACCTTGGAGATCCAGGATTTATTTAAATGTGTCCTAAAAAAAAGATTCATTTTGTTAAATGCTAATTAGAATATATGCATTAGAATACTGCCTATACAAACATAAGCCTTAGCAAACCCAGCAAATTTATTCATGCATTTAAATACAGCATTAATTAAAAGATGGATTAAAAGAGCCCAGCCATTCATTGGTACATCACAGAGACAGCCAGAGGCACACAAAGACTCAGTACAACAGGAAATAGTTCACATCATACCTGTTAAAGCCCAGGGAATCTCTTGCTTTGCTTTTCTCATCACTCTTGGCTTTGTATCTGTCACTGATTTTACTGATCAGTGATTTGGCTGCATCTGCCATTTCTTTAGACTTTGTTTTCTATAAAAACAGTTTAAGACTCAACATCCAACAGAAGAACAAAGCTGCAAACAGAACTTCAGGTTCCTAACAACCCCCTAAACTTCATTAAATGTCTCCTACATGGATTAAATCACATTCATTTGAAAACCATTTTCCCTTGCACGACAGTAAACCCACCAATTCTGAAACACTGAAAATTTGACAATTGTCTTAATTGCAAGCAGAAGAAACAAAGGTAAGAAGCTCTCACTGTCTTTGACTGTTTTGGATTTGAAGTCTCTTTTCTGAGGTCCTCTTGTGCAAGACGAGAATGCAAAGATGTGTCAGACACTCTGGCTGAAAGAAATGTTTTAAACCATGCTTCAGTAGTTTCAGTATTTTTCTCTTCTGTATTTAACAGTTTCTGTTCTGAATGATCAACACTTTGACTGCCACTAAAGATGGTATCAACTTAATTTTCTTGGTTCTGTTTTTTTAATTTCTTTATCTGCAGAGGTACTTCAAAAAGCTGAATAAATGCTTTTTGTTCCACAGCTTTTTCACTACCAATAGTAATAAAGTGAAAAAAAAAAGCAACACTGCAAGTTAATTTCTCTGATCTATTTTTAAGAGTAACAGTTGACCAAGTGTGACCATCACCTGGATGGGATGGATGTGCCAGTGATGGATTTGGCTTTTGCTTGTCCCCAGTTGTTATATTCTTCTCAGGAAGAGGGAATGTTCTTTTTTTCCATGTTTCAGTTTTATCAAAAGAAGTCTCCAAAAGACCAGGCAGCCTAACACAGACAACACCATCTTACTGTCAGAACTTGAGTCTTAATTATAATAAACATGTATCATAAAACAAGAAAATGATGATATCTTAGAGATATCAAAGCATTTTAAATTGCAACAAAATATTAGTTCTGGTAATGCCTAAAAATTCTCCCTTCCAAGTGAGTGACAACAGTGACGTGGAATTCTTTTCCAATACTTACAAAGGTTTGTTGCTTCTCCCAGCTGGCTGAGAATCAGGAACAATATCTAACACCTCATCTAAATGAGACATTAATTTGGTGTCAATTATTATGGCAAAAGAAATGGAAAAAATTAAAATAATTCTAAAAGTAAGGACTATCAATGCTTGTAAAATTACTTGCCTAAAGTTTGCTTTTCTGTGGCCTCTTGTAAAAATTTTAAGACTTCTTCAGAACACATTTGCTACAGTGGAATGACACACAAAAGGAATTATTAGTGTAGGACTATAACCAGTATAACTTCATAAACTTGTGCTTTCCCTAATGAAACATGACATTCTTTTTCTCATTTCATGGAAGTGCTGTTCCAGTACCTTTTCATGTATTTTTGCCTCTTTCCTGGTATCTGACTTCCTGATCTGTTCTGTTTCACAAAATTCATTGTCTACTGTGCATCTCTGCCCACTCTAAAAAGCACAGTAAGTAACACTGCCAGTTACAGCTCATAAAAGCCAAAGAAATGCTCTAAACAAAACATTCTGTACATGAAAGCCTTTTTCAGAGCATGGCTGGATCAAAAAATGCTTCAGAGTCCCATAGTCTGGGGCTTGACCTGAATCTGAGCAAGGCAGACATTCACAACCAGAAACAATATGAAAATATTATTTTACAGTCATTGTTCAATTGGAAGAAAACACTCAAAAAATGTACTTAAACTGCAGGCCAGTGGCACCTATTTAGCTTTTTTTTATACAGTAGAGAATGCCTGATCAAAAATGCACTAAAACTAATGCTTTAAATGCTGCAAGCTGAAGACATGAAGGTTTCACAACCACAGCTGAATGTCTTCTATGTTTTATGACTATTTCACTACTGCATAATCTATTAGAGATTATTGCATGCACCTTTCTCCTATTGTACACAAAGGAAGAACTGAGGTTCCAAAAATAGGAAGTTAATTCTGGGGTCAGAACTGATGAGTGAATGCAAATTGTGCCTAATTTTGTTAGAGTTCAGTCTGACTTCAAACATGTTAAACCAGAAATCCAGAGGGCAAGAAAACATCATGCAATAAAGTAAAACATACTATTTTCTAAAAGTGACTTGCTGACTGTAAAACTCTAGCTCTCTGAAATATGAATTAGGAACAAATTAGAATAGAAATTAATGTTATTCTAAGAAAAAGACTTAGCTACAGAGGACATGCATACTCCAGGAGGTTCCTGATAGAAATTCTTTGTTCTGCTCTCATTTATTGCATCATTGTCAGACCTTTTAGTAGAGCTGGTCATTTCCAAAGGCAATTTAAATCTCCCTTTAAAAGGAGTGGCTGAAACAAAACAGAGATGTGTTAGAATTGCGCTAGTTCTTCCATTACAATTACAACAGGAAGAGTTTTGCCCACAATCACAGCTATTCCATGAACTCCAACAAAAGCTGGTTAGTTTTGATACCAGCCCCTTATGGACCTTTAATAATTCCATTGACTCCAACTACGTTACGTGGAGATTTAGAGCTCAGGGACTGTGGATGTCTGGAGGCGAAAGCAAAGCTTGTTACAGGCTGGCTCTGGTAGAAAAGAGTTGGTTGCTATTTAAAGACTTCACTGTAATATATTTTTACTGAGTTCTCAGCTTGCTCCAGCACCAGCAGCTGCCTGACAGCTGCAGCAAAAATGCCAGGTGACCCTCAGCTGCTGGGAATGCAGTGCAGCCGCTGTCCCACACCATGTCCATGGACCACGAACAAACAGCCCTTAAACATTTTGAGTTTAAAGCATCTGCTCAGGAGATTTTATAACCTCTCCTTTTCATTTCCAGCTCTGCCAAGTATCACAGTTCATGCCTGTGTTTCAAAGACCCATTTATAGTGTATTTTTACCCTGAAAGCACTTGCAAACTTACATGTGCTAACAAAACCCAGTGGACTCCTTGTGGAAACTCTTGTACTTCCAGGAATAAGCACAGATGCTTCAGACACTTTCCTTTTACGGGATGGAGTTATCTTGAGGAACAGAAAGAACTTGATCATAATACACTGATTTAAGAATGACAGAACAAGAATTCAGAAAATCTATTGCCAAGAGTCTCCTGACACTTTCCATTACTGGAGTGTCAATTGCTGCTGCTGCAGACATCAAGGTAATGTGATTTTTATGCAGTTATACTTCAACAAAATGTTTTTAAACTGAGATTCGTGATTTTTGCTTTCTAAATTAATTCAGTGAAGTATGGGCAAATCCTGTCCCTTGTTTGCCAAGGGATTCCCTGGAGATTCTGCAAAGCTACAGACTAAGCAGAAACAGGTTCATTAACTCCTGCAAGACACCCACTGCTGCACGATGAAGACACGGTGACTGTTTCAGTTTTTACCCCCTTCCCAGCAGTCTCTGAGGGCATACTTGACTTTTCCATACTGGGACATCTGAGCATGTCTTCAAAAACTTCACTTTAAAGAGAATTCTCAGAGCATCGTGGTCTAAAGAACATTAACAATTCCTTTTTACTTCTGTCGCATTATTGTAGTTTAAAAATACTAACAAACTCTTTACAAAAGGATTTTTATAGCTTAGTGTCAAGTCATAAGGAAAACAATCAAACCCTGTACTAACTATATCCCAACTGTTAAATAAGAAAGGGTTTAGACTATCAAACATTACAAATATTTAAACTGACATGCATTTTCTCTCTACTCCTTTTTGACAATCCTACTTACCTTGGACGAATCACCTCTGAGTTTTTCTTGACTGTTATTTTTACTCTGAGTCCTCAAACTTCCAGGAGGTTGCTGAGTTTTGTACTTACTGAGTTTCTCCTCCTCCTCTCCAGATTTTTCTTTCAAACCTGGTGACAACTGACTTTCTGGTACCAGAACCTATAGAGTATTTTCATTTTTTAAAACTTGTATACAATATTTGGATTGCATAATGTTTTATTTTTCTATTTATACAAACACAAAGAGCAATTTCTTTACCCTAAATAACACTTCCCCCACTGGAGATTCTGATAAACTTCAGAGGTTAAAGACTTTTAGTTTAAAAAACTTCCAACTTAATTGCTATTTTTGGTATAAGGATGGGTTTTCAAGTAACAATACACATAAAAGAACTTCCCCTGTGCATATTTCTCTGTTTTATTCTATGATTTGGATATTAATATCTCTCCAGGAAAACAATACATACATACTAGACACCACTTGCCTGGCTTTAGACTTACCCATACTTACTGATATTTCAAAGTCCTTTTTTTCACTGTGAATGATTATAAATTATGGATAATCAGACTAATCATACAAATCCAAGAAAGCATCTCAGCACACTGAGGTAAAATACCTGGGATCCACTTTCATCAAAGACGATGTGAACAGTTGTTTTGGCTACTGATGAAGACTGCTTCTTGCTGAAATCCTGCAAAGGGATAGGTCAAAATAGACACTTTGCTCTTTTTTAAAGCAAGAAACAAAATATTTAAGTGAAATATCATAAGTGTCTGAAATCAGATTACAGAGGCAAACAGATTCTACAAATTCACAGCAGTTCCATCCCCCATGAGTTCTTCAGTCAGACTTCAGGACAAAGAGTTTGTTACAAGCAGTAAGGAGTAAGGTATGCCTTGCTAAAAATGTTTTACTAAATGAGTAAATTCATGAGTGTTAATTGCACTGCAGAACAAGATAGCTCATGAATCATTTCTGAAGGTTTTTGTAAGCAACCAGGTTGTGTTTCTGCAAAATTAAATATGCAAAATATGACATTAAGATGTGGTGTTTTTCCACCAATCACCAGTTTCAGGTGACTGAGTCCAGCACTGCCAAGCCCATCACTAACCATGTCCCCAAGTGCCACATCCACATGTGTCTTAAATAACCCCAGTGATGGGGACTCTGCCACTGCTCTGGCAGCCTGTGCCAGGGCTTGACAACCCTTTCAGTGGAAAGATTTTCCTAAAATCCAACCTAAACCTCCCCTGGTGAAACTTGAGGCCATTTCCTCTTGTCCTTATTAAGCATCTTTCCCAAAGCTTAACATATTCTGCTGTTCTGTAGCAGTGATGTTAATCAGAAACTCCTGGTGTGGAGAGATACCAATAATCACAGCTGGAACATTTATATGGCAATGAGACATTGATTTTGAATCAATTAGAATCTATTCATAAGGTGTTTAAATCTTACCTTACATTTATGAAATCCATAAATCTTTCTGGTCACATCTTTGATTTCCAAGATAGAATCAAAATATAAAAGAAATTTCCCTCCTTCAAGAGTGCCCACATTCATTGGGCTTTTTAGATCTATTGTTAATAATTTCCTTGAATCTTTTTCTGGACAAAAACAAAATTTGAAAAGCAGCTTCATTTCAATTTAACAGCATCTCATATAATGTTTGTAAACACATCACACATTCTTCAGTTCAGGCACTAAAATTAATATTTTATTTAATTCACTCTAATCTACAATAATTTTATTAGTGAAACAATTCAAGATTTAATCTTTTAGAAATACTTATTCTGTATGTTATTCCACAGAATTTTCTTTGAAGGTTACTCACTGTAGCTGCAGACAAATTACAGATATTTACTCTTCTAACTAGTGCAAAAGGAATATCATTACCTGTCACTGTCTCATGCCTTACTTTGTATTGAAATCTGAGACACGATTATTAAATTATTTTCACAAAATCACACCTGCATGCCCAAAGTGCAGATGTGACTGCAGTGCAATTTTATCCCTGATAAAAACAGTTCCTACAATATTTTAAGTGAGAATTCTGCTTTGCTAGAATTATGTCAGTACTTTTAGATTAATCAGTTTGAAATTAGTTTGAAAATCCAAGTAAGAATACAACAAAAGGTCCCATTTTTGAGTTCAAATACCTTCCAGGCTGTACATGTTTACATCTTCCTCTCGTATAATGACTGTTTCCCACTGATGCTCCTTACATGAAAAATACATTTTGAAAGAAAGGAAAATATTATATTACAATTACATGAAATCCAGTGATTAGAGTCATTCAGTGAGAACAAATTTCCAACTTTTTAAACCTCTGTTACACAGAGTGACAAGAACTTGTGCTTCACTACATGCTGTGCACGTTAAACTATTTCCAAACAGCATTAGAAAGTCATAACTGTGAAATTATTTGATCTAAATATCGTCAAATCTGGATTTTTTTTAGCCTCATTAACACTGGAGTTCAACATGTTGAACATGGGGAAATAAAATCTGACACACTCCAAGGAATGTGTATCTGCTGCCTCAGAACAACCGGGCAGGAGACAAAGCTCAGCTTACTGCATCCTCTGCTGCCACGTAGAAGGAAATACTTCTGCTGCCAATGTTGAAATCAACCCAAAACGCTTCCAGGTTTTCATCCAATGGTATCTGGAGCTAAAACAGAAAGAATGGGATAAAACAGTAGGAGCAGACAGCACTGATTTCTACCAGCTAAGAAGCTTCATGTTGGTCTGAACCCCTGACAAACTTGCAGTCCATGCCTATTTGAATACTTCTGAAAAAAAGTAATTTTCTTATTTTATCTCTATTTTTTCTTAACTAGAAGGCAGAGAACCTTACCTCATATTTATCAAGAGCTGCTGATAAACATGGATATGTAAAAACCCTGTAAGAAAAGGATATTTTTTCAAGTATTCTACAATGCTGGAAATAAATTTTGCAGATCTGAACATAGAAAATGGATTGTGTTTTCACAAACTTTAGACACTTAGGGATCTGAGCAATCAAAGTAATTTTTCCCCCAAGGAGGTAACATGAAATTTAATCACAACATAAAAAAAAAATAAAATATATATATTAGCATTAAAAAAATCAGTTTTACCTTCTCTTGTCTCCAAGCATGCCATTCACCTGGTTAAGAAATTTTCTGCAATCCTATTAAAACACAGAAATTTCTTAAACAATTGTAAAATGGAAGCTTCCCTCCCTGGAAATATTCTTCATGTGACTTACTGTCTCAAACTCTGAGTCTTTAATTCCTTTAAAGGCAGTGGACACAAACTCCATGGGAAACCACTGGGAGGCCAGTTCTCCCCTTTGCTTCTCTGACACCATTCTGCACAGAGCTTCTGTGATGGCCACCTGCGTGTCATAGTCTGCAGCACAACACAGTTCACAGCAAGAGGAGATTTAAATAACTACTGAGGTGAAAAATATTATGAGAAAACTGGTGTAAGCAGTGCTGAGCATATTCTAGATCCCATTAGATCCAAATATGTAACCCAAAAAGGATAATTAGAAAAAGAACCATGGGAATAATGATGACTAAACAAATTATTTCCAAAATGAACTCCAACCAAACTTTCAAGGACTGGCAGAGCCACACCAAGTGTTTAAACAAGAAAGAGAAGTTTTCAACTTTCGTCTTTCTGAGCTGGGAAATCGCTGGATACCAAGTGAACCCTGAGGGAAATTACAGTACTGCTACCCATGGTCACAGCTCACAGCCTCAAAGACTGACTTCCTTATCACTTTTTCTATCTGAAAACTTTTATTCTAGAGAAGAATTGAAAACTTCAATGTTTTCCCTACACTGAACACACAAAACATTTCCGTTTGCAGATTGTTTTCCTGCAGTATTTATTTTTCAGGTAACTCTAATCGCAACATTCTGCAGCTTCAAAATGCCTTCTCTGGTTTTTTAACGAGTCTGCATCTAATTTTTAAGAAGCTCAATGCTAATGCTCACCTCCAGCATCCAAAATTGTCCTCCCCATTTCACTCCTGCCAAAAAAAGGAACATTTCATCAAAAAGTGACAGCAACACAAGGCCCAGAGGAAAGGTTTATTACAAACTTACAGTGTGTGAGACAAACCCCTGATTCCATACAACTGTAACACTTCCAAAGGGTAAAAACCTCTGGGAGTGCTGCTGGGGGACCTGAATCACCTGATAGATACAATTTTGATTTTATTTGCTTGTTTGAATTTCTGTAAAACAATTTCCATTGTGAACAACCCAACCTTCCAGGGACTGATTCACTGTGCTTTAAGCACATTCTTACAAATAGGAGTTTCATTATTTTATGACAACTGGCACGAGGAGACGCCTGATCCAGACTGGAAAGAGGAAAGTTCAGGATTTTAATGGAGAATAACCCATGAGAATACCTGTCCACAGCCACTACCACTGAGAATTCAACAGTAAGTGTACAAGTTGAGTTAAACAGGGACCAATCTGCACAACAGCTTAGTAAAAACTGCCTCCCAGCTCTGCAAATGATGGAATGATATAAAAATTATACTGAAGATCATTTACATGACAAGTAACATCTCCTTTGTAGAAAGTATCTTTTTCCTGGCATCTCGAGGGATCTTGTCAAGCAATAAATTCAGTTTCTTTATAACCTAAGAAGATGGAAAAAAGGGAGCAAGATTAAATATAAAGTAAGTTTGTTAAACTTTGAGGTATTCTTATTCTGGGCTCTTGTAATGTATTTCATATCACTGAAGAAAGCAACAGGCTTAAGTAACTGCAAAACAAGAAAAGACAAGTTCTACATGACTTTAAGTGATATTTATCTTACTAAAGCAACCTCAATTTCAATGAATTAATTAGTTTTAATGTGAAAAATAGTTACCAAAAATATGTTAAATACAGAAAGAAAATCTTTCAAAGCTGGAGTTCTGCCTGCAGTTGATTGCTCAGCTAAAGTGTACCTTAAATTAGCATTAAAAAGCCTTTCCTTTGGGGATGTAGCCTTTACAGAAGACTTTTTTGTAACTTTCCCTTTAGAGTGAAAAAACCCCTACAAACTGAGGTTACTAAAATAACCAGGAGAAATTAGGAGTGTACTAGAAGAAATGCAAATTTCCTGCAAGTGACTAAAGAATTTACAACCAACAATCTTAACCCTACTTCTAGCAGTTGCAGAGCACATTGTTTCCTGTGCTTTTATACAGCTTTCTTACCAGAACTTTAATAATCACTACTCTGTAATTTACTCTCAAAAAGAAAAAAATCATAGGTCAGTAATCTGAAGCAGCCCCAAGATATAAATAAATCCAAACATTCCCACAGAAACATTACAAGATCCTTCTGATCCTAGAGCACTACAATATTCTCTTTCTTGTAGCATCTGCACAGTTATTTAACTGTCTCCGCAAAGTCTGTTAACACACTAACCAGAAAACTGCTTCTTAAAAAGAAGGATGTTTACCTCCTGCTGAACATAAATATTAATTCTTGCATCTGTGATGAGGGAACATGTTCTCAGAACAAAGTTTTCTAGTATTTGCATTTTACCTAAAAAGCAGGAAAGAAATAAATCAAAGAGTTGTCAAGAGTTTTAACGCACCCTAATAATTTAGGGTGCTCCCTCATAAATGTTTGGGAAAGGATTAATTTTCATTTAGAAATAAAATACAGCATATCTGTCTCTTTACATAGGATTACTGATATGCAAAACAGAATAGTTACCTCAATTTACAGTAACTATGCTTCTACTCCTGTGCATCACTTTGTAACTCCCCTGGGTAGGAGATCATTAATTTTTAAATGTGATTGGTCAATCCCTATAACTCAGCTCTCCGAGATACAATTCAGGTGGTGGAATTTATCTCCCCAGGGCCAAGGAAATGAATCTTTCATCTTGGCCATGACACCAAACAGTCTGTAGGGCCTTTCTCTAGCACCACATTGAAAGGTAAGGGCAGGGTGACATTCACCAGGACAAGGTCAATAAGGAAAGGTCACTGTGCTGTCCTGTGACAGGACCTTAGAACCAACTTTTTTTAGGAATAACTCAGTTCATTTGCCATCTCTGACACTTCTTGTGCTTTTTTATTACTGACAACAGCAAGTTACAAGGAAATCTGTCCATAGAGAAACATCAAACTGAAGCTGGCATGTCACAGGAATGAGAAATGTGGTCCTTTGTGTGTTCTGAAAGAGACATTTTAAACTATCATTTCTGCTTTTTAAGCTCACCTTCAGGTCTGCTATCACACACAGTCTGCAACAAAAAAAAACCAAAACACATAATTTCGATAAAGAAATTATTACAGCATAAAAAAAAATCAAGCAACATGTATCTGAAGGAAGCAATCAAAAAGTATTTAAGATTTTGAAATTTCATCCTTAACAAAGAATCTAAGAGATGATCCCTACTAACAAGTGTGTTTTCCCAAAATTATATTTCAGTTAAATTTACCGAAATTATTTCACCAATGACAAAACTTCTTATGAAGAGAAGAAAACTCACAGATCTTATAAACTGGATTAGCATACCAATAATGTATGTAATCAAAATTTGATCAAGATGAAAATTTTTTGTTCATTGAGCACTTACTGTTATTGGCTTTTTAAGCTTTATTTTATGGTGCCAGCCATGAACAGAAATTAGCAAACTGTTTATCCCAAATGATTTATAATCTATTTCAGAAGTCATTGTAATGTTAACCTTAGGAAGATCTTAAATAGAAACACATTTTAAAGTCCTTTTATTGCTAAACTGGTAACAATTACTTTGACAAATTTTATTATCAATGTATTTTTACCAGCAACATGATGAAGAAATCTTCAGCCAGACTTGTAAGCATTTCATTATTTTCATTTCCTCTGAAGACCAAAATTCCTTTTAACTTTTCAAACCAATTGACCATGTAAAGGGAAAACAAAGGTAAATCTATTTTAATAGCCTGGGAAAAGGACAATGGTTTGTATCATACTTAAGTAAATCTATACAAACTCTACAATGATTAAAACAACAACAGCATCACCACTCTGCTGAGCAGATGCTGGCCCCAGACTGAAATTTTTCACTCAGGCTAAACAAAATCAGGGGATTTTAAGGGCTGTTTAACACAAAACCTGGAGATCTACTTTGACACCTGCTGCCACAGACAGAACAGCTGAAAATTGATAATGGCTGCATGAAAGAATGTTGTTTCTAGGTGTGAATACAAGGATAAAGTCACCATCACCCTGGTGTTGTTGTTTATTATTAAAGCAGCTGAGAAGGCAGTTGAGTAACTCTCATCTGACACTGCCATTAGTTTTCTCTAGTGAAATCAGTAAGGAAGTGGTGTCTGTTGTTCAGTATTTACTGAGCTACAAACGATTAATGTTTCTAACATGCAGGTTAAAATAACACCAAATAATCAGAATAGCACTAAAATCTGTTGAAAGAGCAGGTGCAAAATTGCTGCTGCAGGAATTAACAAAAAAAATTAAACGGCACCAGGAAATTCTAATTCCTGAGACCATAGCAATAGAGCTAACCCGTATGAAAATATATCATCTTGTTTTAATTGCTGCAAGCATACCTAAATTAATCATATTTGGCATGATTTGCAAAACCCTCACTGGGATAGAGCAGCATCCACTTATAAGGGGTCCCTCGACAAGGAACATTTAAAAATGAACAATGTTTGTTGCAAAGTTATGGGAAATTCTTAATTCTGACCCAATCAAGAACCAAATCAAACACTGAGCTGCTCAGCACTGAAGCACTTAAGCTCAGCTTATGCACTTCACTGATGTTCATATATTTATTTAGAAGTTCACAGATGCTTTATGGTTTTACTTATCCTTCCAACAAGACCGTGTTTTATCATTGCTGGGAGCCCATCTTCTCCTGCTATGCTGATTTTTTTCGCACATTTCTGAATAGCAGTTAGTAAAGTAGAAATACTTTTGATGTCTTGTTTGTCAAGTGCCTGAAATGGAAATTGCAACATAAACTTTAGTGTAAAGTCCCACAAGAATCCATATTTAATTAAGCAGATGCCTTTTTTTGTTCTCAGAAGCCACCTTAAATGCAGCTTGAAGGAGAGATTTCATTCTTAAATTTTATTTTGGGTTCTTAAATCAAGTGCTGGCATCAACCAAGCCAAATGAAAAAAACTTTTTCAGCCTCTTTCGAAGGTGGTGTAGATGATTTTGATGCAATGATTACATTACCCAACACAGAAGCTTGTCCAATTTGTTGGCAAACTGTTTGCTGCATTTGTGAGAGACATTTTCAGATTCATCTGTGGCCAGAAATTGTTCTAAGGATTGGAAATCCTTTTTTCTTGTAGCTTCATCAATTAACTTTTCAAACTGTAAGCAATAAACCAAAGCAACTGTATTACTGTGTGCTTAACACTGATATATCATATCTAATTAACACAGATTCGATGCAGGTTTTACACAATCACCTGTTGCATTTGAAGCAAATATTCTGAATCACAAAATAATTAAGTGTAAAACCTTAAGTACAGAGCACCTTATCTATTACATTAATCCTGCAAATAGTTATGCACTGAGATTTTAATTATTTGCCTTAACTAGCTTTTGTTTCCTCATATTACAACTAAATTCCTACAGGAATGTTTGTTGTATCAATACCCCTTACTATATTTAGTATTTACACTTCCAAGTTATCTTAGGCATTTTGTCCCTTTCTTCTTTCTAAATCAATTATAACTGGATTTCAACATTTTGATCTCAAGCATCACCTCGGTTGATTCATCTCTGCCAAACGCATATGATTTATTTTCATCAATAACAATTTCCAGTTCCTCTTGCTTTCCACCCAGCTACTTTGCACTAAGCTATGTCAAAGGAAAATTTCTTCCTACCACACTGCACTGCCACACTGAAGACTTCACTTGCAATTGCATGCTAGTAATTAAAACAATCAATACTCAAATTCTGCTCCATCAGCACATACCTGCATCTCATTCCTGGCTGGCATTTTTTCAATTCACCAACTCAGCTGCATAAAAGGGAACAATCATCACTTACACTTTAAAGAGGTTTTGCAAACACATTGGGAATCAGTCAAAATACATTACAAACTCCAGAATTTGTCAGTAGTATACTTGCTATATAAATGCTATTTAATGGGGATATAAGGAAACTTTCTTGCATTAATAATTCCTTAAAGCAAAAGAGAGGAAGGAACGATCAGTTTCATGGCTGGAGGCACAGAGGGGCCTGGGAAGACTCTCAGGATTTCCCAGCAAGGAAAGAGCAGATGGTCAACACCAGGTTATTCAGGACAGGTGAGTCAACAGAAAAACTCCAGAAAGGCCTCACCATAAAATGGTAAATTGAATCATTTAGCACAAATACCATAAATGATGCAGGGAAAAAAACTTCTGGATTATACATACAGTGATGGTAAAGTGACTGTCACCAGCTAAAAGCAAATCTGGGTAACAGAGGTTTCTGAAAACAGTGTCTTAATACTCAAGGGCAGGCAAAGTATTTGCATTGTTGAACACTTAAGAAAAGCAATGAACCTGTTCATGCCTTGTATGAATTATTTTACACCAACCAAACCACGTACAGTCAACAACGTGCAGCTTTGGTCTCCCCATCCCAGACATTATATAGACCAAGGAAACAGTAATTAAAGATAAGGAATGACTTCTGTAGAATAGCAACTGGGAACACAGCCTGGCTACTCCTGTACTAAGTAATACAGAAACAACAAATATACGACAATTTTTTAATTACTTTTTCCAACACAAGAACGCAACGGCCTCCGCTGAGGCCTGTGCTGGCACCTCAGAGCTCTCCTGTCTCCGGCCCGGTCAGACAGCCCTGAGGAGGACACAGAACTCCCTTTTCGAAACAAGAGACCTCCGCACGCCGCCGGACCGTCCGGCCGGAACTCCAGCACCGAGCGGCCGCCGCCGCCCCTCAGCCGCGCGCCCTCAGCGCGAGCCGGCCCCAGCCCTCACCGCCCG